>JAMZEH010000046.1:3152500-3662500 GCA_024699665.1 Ostrea denselamellosa
ACTAAAAATGTGTGAATATTAATGAGTGTAAATCATGTCCCCGTTTGCATTGTAAAAAGTGTGCGACTTAAAATTAAGAAAATCAACATATTCTACTAAAACTGGTGAAACCGTTTGAAAAGGCATTTTTGAACTCTGCTGTAGCATAGAAAAAATATAGCGGTCCCCGGTTAGATAATCTCCAACACCCGTCCCGTTTGACGGTACATATAAATGTGTGTGTGTGTGTGTGTGTGTGTGTGTGTAATCCAGAAATAAGCATAGAAAATCTACACAAGTAGTAGTATAATATAAATATCACAAAGCCAATTGAGTATACTCCTGAAGAAACTATTCGAGTATATACTCAATCGCCTTTGTGATATTTTCATTTTATATATATATATATATATATATGTGTGTGTGTGTATATATATAATAAAAATATTTGCATAGACTACATAATATATGTACATGTAGCATCCAGTTTGAAGAAACGAAAACAAAGTCATAATTATGTGAAAGCAGCTAATTCACACACACATTGGAAAATTATATTTGCTGAAATCTTCCACATTCCTTTAAAAAAGTTTGAACTACTTTAAATATTTTTTTCATTTTGATCATCAGACAAAGACTCGTCACCCCAAAGCAGCAGATGCACATTGATAATGTATAAAATGTTTATAGATGTTTGTTACCATGGAAACAAAATCACAAACCTATCTTTAAAAAATGACTTTTTCTATTAAAATACGTACGATACGATCTAGTTTACTCAATTATGGAATTTTTTAATCAATCTCATGTCAGCCCCACTCCCATAATTTTGACTGGTTTTAAATTATGATGTC
Organism: Ostrea denselamellosa; assembly: GCA_024699665.1. Lineage (NCBI taxonomy): Eukaryota > Metazoa > Mollusca > Bivalvia > Ostreida > Ostreidae > Ostrea > Ostrea denselamellosa. The sequence goes on from JAMZEH010000046.1 coordinate 3,153,334, forward strand.
TCCAGCAACGGTATGTTTGATTTTAGTTACTATTGTCACGAACTCACAAACCTATCTATGAATTTTCAGGTAAAATAAATACAATGCTACCCTATTCACTCAAATTAAGAATTTTTTAATTACTCTTTTTTGACAGGCTTTGAAATTCACTCAAGTGTAGAATCTTTTAATTATTGTATTGTCAGTTCAATTTTTCGGGAGGGGGCGTGACAGGTTTTGAAATGACCCTGGGGTCATTCTAATATCCTTTTTTGTTGTTGTTGTTGTTGTTGTTGTTGTCTTTGTTAGTTCAAATATCTTTAAAATGGTTAAGATTCCAACCCTTAAAGCGAATATATTCTCGTTGCACATGACACAACGCAACGAGCACCAGGTGTTTTTGGTCGTTGTTTGTTCACCCAATGTGCCTCATAAGGTGAAAAAGAAAATTCCGAAACATATTGCACATCTACAGGGCACACTGCCAATCATCTTCCAAAAGATTATTTGGGTACTGCGTGAAATGTAAGAGGGGTTTTTGACCCCCATTTGGTCCAAAGGGTGAAAATAAAAATCCATTCAAACCAGAAATTAGGAAAAATGACCCTGTCTCTAAAATTTATATCTTTTGAGGGTCAAAGAGTACAACATCTGCTGGATGGAGATAATAATGTTGTATCATATATTCAGTTTGATTGTGCTCATTCTCACAAAAATTCCACAAGTGTGTTGAAATAATGAATTTTCTAAAAGTAGGTCAAAGGTCAATGTTAAGGTCACTAGGTCAAAGGTATTGGTGTCGTTGGAAAGGTCTTGCCACAAGTAATACACATTCCAAATATGTATGGTCTATCTCTGGTGATGAAAAAGATATGACCAAGACTAAAGTTGTCTGAACAGACAGGTTAAAATCTAGTTGCCCCCGAATCTTCGACTCCGGGGGGCATAAAAATACACCATTCATGCATTTTATACCATACCTCATAAAATGGAACAATTTTTTTTTTTTTTTTATACAAAATTTACCGAAGGAAATAAATTTGTTTTTTTTTTAATATACCTCAAGTATGATATGTTTTAGGAGCAAACGACTTTCTCCCTGTTTATCACAAACACTTTAAAAAGTATGAACACCATTACTACAATACTTTCCTTGCAAGAACTTGAGCATAATCTTGCTCTACTTATCAAAGATGCACTTGAAACCGATACATCTGAGATCCAGACTGCCAACATGCCACTACTTGCAGGAAAATCAATCGAACATAAATTTGCAGATGGTGAAACATACAAAGGACAAGTCATTTCTATTGTGCCAGGTTTCCCAAAATGGTACAATGTCAAATATGATGGTGATAATGCAGTGTATGCATACAATTTGCATCAGGACTATCAAAATGGTGACCTTCAGATACTTGTCACAAGGAATGTTGACAAAGATTAGATTTTCTTTGTGTAAATAGTACTTTGTTTTTGATTAGATAATTGGTGATTTTCAGTCTTTATATTGAAAGAACTGGGGCAAATGAGACTTTGCCTATTCATCTGTCTGCAAAATACCTTTTTTTTAAGTGGCCTATTTTTGTGATAAGACATTTCTATTGGTACTTTACATTTTGACCTCTGATCTACTTTTGCTCTGCTGTCTGACCTGTGATACCTTATGTTTTGACCTCTGTCCTACTTTCACAATGATGGTCACCTTTAAAGGCTTTTGAATTTGCTTCATACATGGACTTTTGTGTTGATGTGACTCTTGCTTTAAAAAAAACCATGTCTTTTGAGTTTCAGTAAACATTGAGATCATCCAAAGTATTTTATGTAAGCACATTGGGTTACAATATGTTGAGAATTTAGTTTTGTTGGAGACTTCTGATGAAGTTTTGCATCAGTTTTGAGCATTGCATGGATTATATACTGTAAAATGAGAGCATTTATAAATTGTAATAAATATGCTAAATCAAGATGTGCACTAGAATTCATAATTAAAATATTAAAACTTAGAATTGTTGACCAGGTGGAACCATCAAACCAAAATAAGTTAGTTTCAAGTTTTCATTGCTAATAGCGCTCAAATATGTGTGCATCAAATGTTCTCATTTTACAGTATAATAAATGGAAATAATTTGTTGTACAGAAATACCTGTTTAAATTGACACATGTGATTTTCTTCTACCATACATTTGTGCTGCTTTTTCTGATGTTTTAAGATTTTAGATATATACATTGAAATCAATTTTTTTTTTACCAAAAAAAAATGTCTGATCATTGAATCTTTTTTAATAAAAGTGTGAAATTAAATTTAGACAGGTTTTACTGTAAATTACTTTGTATTTCCATCCTGTTGAGTTGCATTTTCTGCATGTTTTTATATTTCAAGACAGTTTCCTTATTTTACTTTGTTTAACGATATAACCTACATTGTAGTAGGATGATCAATGCTTTTATAAAACCAAAATAACTATATTTAGTAATAAATTAATAATATTAAATACAGAGCTCTAATAGAGATCAAACTAGAGAAAAACATGGTAAGATAAGTAACTAAAATGTATTTCTTATTTGTAACAAATTGCATTCTCTATACTTTTCAGATTCGTTTTTATGAATTTCTCCTGTGCACTGATGTTTGAGCATTTCTAAACAAATTGTGGACACATTAAAGTTGAAATTTGCAATTGTTCCTGGTAAGTTTGAAGACTAAAGGAACCCTCAAGGTAAGATTTTAACTCCTATTATGCATATTTTTATAAATACAAAGTGAGGTTGCAAATTGGTTACCTTTAAAAAAAAGAAGGAAATTGTGTACACTTGGGGTACCATACTTTCTACTTGAGAGCATAATATTTCATAGGAAGCATGTGGCTAATGAAAAAAAGAAAGAATTTCCCAAAATAATGAGGTTTTAAAAATGAGTGGTGGTTGCTAACATTAGCCGGCCATATTTGAAATGGCACGTGCAATGTCTCTCGCTATCGATTTCAAAACATACATGTATTTAAAAAATTACCTACAGAAATGAATTAGTTTTTATGCTTACCTATTTATATAATTTGCATTAGAAACACGGGTTAACATTGCAGTAACATGTCGACTCTGGCCGGACTTCAGTTCCGTCGAAATTGTGAACGATTGTCATAGGTCGAAATCACGTGATCACCGAGTAACCGTGAGTGCGTTCGAGAAGACAATTTAGGACTAGGCTGTTAAATATTGACAACAAATCCACCTCGAATTTTTTTTTTTGTATTTCTTTTAAACCTTTATAGCAAAATTTTCTGACGAAAGAGAGAAGGGTGCAAGGGGAAAGGGGGGGGGGGGGGGGGGTGACACTCCCCTCCCACGGAATCCTTCTCTTGATCCGCCACTGGCCTAACTTCACAATAATAAACTTGATGTGCATGTGCACAGATATGCTGTAACTTTTACTCATTTAAGATTATTTTGGAATAAAACCATCCAAAGTGCTAAATGCTGGTACAAATCAGTACATTTTAAAACGGCAGTGATGTGTCTCAGAACAGGCAGGGAGGCTCGGTGTCAAGGGCACACTTACCCACCCACCCCCTCCCTCGAAAACACGTATTTCTGTTTTTATATAGTACCCGTATCTCAATGACACTACAAGAACGTATGTACTTTATTGAGAAACGTGATGCTTCACATAGACAAGCCACTGGTACGTACACAGGTCTTTATATAGAGATTTTAATGACCTGTACATGACCCCCAGTTTTATACTCAACTGTTCAAAAATGAATTTACTACGAAAGCCTATTAGTATCATATAAAAAAAATTAATTTGCATTCCATTATCTCATAATTACGAGATAACGAGTTAGTATCTAATAAATAACGAGTTAGTTATCTCATTAAAACGAGTTTATTTAATTAGCTTGTTATAACGAGTTACTGTCTCGTTATAACGAGTTAATTATCTCGTTATAACTAGATAATTATCTAGTTATTACGAGATAACCAACTCGTTATAATAAGATAACGAGGTAACTTGAGAGCCTTCTCTTGTTTCCAATATTGAAGATTAGTTCTAAAACAAATTGTAGTTATGGTATAGTTACACGTACATAAACAAATATAAATATATATATATAGATCATTGAAAGGAATTGAACAATATTTCTTAATAGACTTGCAGTTCTCAACTCCCTCCTCATGTCTTAATTGTTTTTGAAAATACATACACAATGTAGAAAATAATCAACATATATCAATTTGAAAAAAAAATCATATATCACTGAAGTCGTTTGAAGTTTATACATAAGTTAATGTTTGAACAAATGTTGGGTTTTCTTTGAGGGGCTTCTGTGATTTTTTAACAGCAGAAATGAAACCAAGGTGCAGCTGTGGACTAGGTTGGCCCGCATTTTCGTCCAGAGAAAACATTAATTCAAAATCAGGCATGTAGAATTAGGAGGGGAGGCTGCTTTCCATTTGTTTTTAATCCACGAACATTGTCTCTTAGTTTCACATGCAAATAAAGATATATTAGACCACTGTCCTCTTCAGAGTCGGATTTAGAGGGGGCCTAGGGGGCCCAGGTAGCCCGGTCCCCTTTTTTGCCACAAATATACAAAATAATGTAAATAAAACTCCAGATTTGGCACCCAAAATACCTGAGTATTTAGTGTATGATTTAACATTCACATTTGTCCCTCCCTTTTCGAAAATCCTGGATCCGCCACTGACACATACATTGATTTTAAAATGTTGAGATTGATGTCTGAAATCATTACATGACTGTACATGTCGAAACTCTAAACAGCCATTCAGATTGATGTGTGTACAAACATCTTCGAAGTCGGTGAATTGTCATATTTTAAAGCCGCAAAGTCGGTAAGTCTGCCTACTTCAGCAGTCGACAATTCAGCAATTTTCTTGACCATGCCGTGAAAAGGTGCCTTAATTCACACTATATAAAGACGGAAAGATACAATGCCGCTCGAACATTAGGTGTTTATTTGTTTAAAGAACTACGCACGGTAATTGCATTATTTTCTGCATATTGTATTTATGTATCTCAACTAATTCGATAAGCAAAAACTTGTTCTGCGAATGATCAATTTTTAATTTAAAGCAGGCAACTGAGGAACAAGTTAATGTTACAGGGGTTTCAACAGTCTCGTTTAAAATTAGCATTTCGCAAAATCTATGGGCGTTATAACGATCTAGTTTGCTAATAACCTGTCATTGGATCAAATGCTGTCTGACGTGTTTCATACTAATTTTGTTTACCTGATAAAGATATAGGGCTCACGGCAGGTTGACCGGTCAACAGGAGATGCTTACTCCTTCTAGGAACCTGATTCCACCTCTGGTATGTCCATGGTCATTGTTTGCCATTCTCTTGATTTTGTATTCCTTATAGCAGTTTTGAGGTTGATCATTTTTTCGTTATCTTCACCCTTTTTTGCTTTTACAACCTTTTTATATTCTGGTTGAGAGGTAGTAAACTAACGTATAGGAAAACTTGGGGGGGGGGGGGTGTAGAAGATCAGTATAAAATGTAAACCACTGGGATGGTTTTGTGTTTAGAGTTTAATTATCAGTTTTTACTGACATCGGTAGGATTCTAAAATCACTTTTGATAAATACACGTGTAAAAGTTTAGTCGGCTTGGCACATACCAGTATGTCATATGGGTGATGATATTGGACGAATCAAAACCTGCAATGTGAAGATATATACTGTAGACGTAGTGACCACTGACCAGCATACCAATTTACACATTCATGATCCATAACCAGAAAAGTTTTATTTCTGTTTATATTGTACATATCAGATTTTTTTTTCCGAATAATTTTGGACTAAATATATATTTGGATTGTAGAGGCATGACTAAAAATCTGCTACTTTTGTACTTCACATACACTGTACAAAAACATGTAAGTACCTGTAAAATTCGTAAAAACTTTTAGATATATTTTCAGATGTTAAATACACATTTTCAGATGTTTACACTATATTTTCAGATGTCATTATTATTATTATTATTATTACAATGTATATATACAGCGCATTATCTAACATTACAACTATTACTCTAAGCGCTTTACAACATGCATAAAACATAATATATCACATAAAACAAAGCAAAGTTACTCATAAAATGCTAAATGGGGTATTTTAAACAAATATTAAATTTAATATCACAAAGATAAATAAGAAGACTAACATGGTTCATTTAAACATTCGTTAAATTTCACATCACATATACATCACATTTATATATATATATATATATATATATATATATATATATATATATATATATATATTCAGATATTAACATTATACTTTCAGATGTTTACACTGATATTTTCAGATGTTGTATTATATATATATATATATATATTCTTCCATTAATTCGCAACCATCTAGTGTATTGTCGCGATTGATCAATACACACACACACACACACACACACACACACACACACACACATATATATATAATTTGATTAAAGGTTTGCATATTTTGATAGTTCCTATTCGTGGCAAGTAAAAATGAAAAATCAGCTCATGTGTATTGCAGTAAGTTGTATAAATAGGATGTTACTATAGCAAAGGAGGAGAGAAAAATCCTTGGAAAAATCATTTATCGAACCCGTGACCCTTGCATTACTAGTTAGGTGATCTAACCACTGAGCCAACCAGGCCAATATCTAAAGTATCATGTGTGGCAATACTTTACGATAAAAAATTTAAACCTATCTTTGAAATCATACATTGAAGACCTTTTCATATCTCAAGTAGATGAAAAAATAATTTCAGAGAAAATGTGAGAAATGTCGTGAAATTGATTAAATTTCTGTTCGCCATAAAAGGAGAAAATGCTAGACATACAGGTACATTACAGATCGATCATTAAAACTTATATGTTCTTGAGCCTTTAAGTACTGTTTTAATCCTCAGTGCATTAGGAAATTCATTAAAATATTTGATTTAGATTTATTAAAAAAATGTTACATGATTTTATTGTTATTATCATTTTTAATACAGAAAAAGTTTATTTATCAACAAACCTTTTCTTTCAAAATTGATGACAATGAAAACTAAATTTATATATTTATAATTGAATGCAATTTTCTGTATGAAATGTTATTCATTCCTATAATTTCTTACATTGTGTATGAAAGGAGGGGGGGGGGGCGTATAGCATTACATAGGGAGGGTCTTTTAAACTTCATAAAATTACAATTCCCTTATTTCAAAGAATTTTATATATGTTCTTATCAAAATTAAATTAAAGCCAAAATCATATCAACCTATGCATTTTTTAAAATATTCATCTATTTATTATTATTATTATTATTATTATTATTTTGGAAGGTGAAATTGCCCGAAAAATGTTCTTTAGTTAAGATAAGTATGTTCTTAGTCTTTAAATATGTTTTGAAGCCATGCCTATTTTTATTACTATTCAGTACTGTTGAATATACTTTTAATTACATATATAATTACTGAGAATTCTCTATTTCATTCCTGAAGTTGAAATCTGTGATAAAAATACACGGTTAAGCAATGCATACAAATCCCTATGATAATCAAATTCCCAGTTGATTATAGAAATATGTATGAAAGTAAAGGGGAGAATCTGAGGTTACTCAAAGTTGATGAAATATTGTAAAGAAACTTAACGACCCCCCTTCTCCCTTTTGATTATATGAAGGGTGTTGATCTAATGTCCGACTTTGGTGGAATTCATAATCTATGGAAATGAATGAAAAGAACTATCAATCCATAACACTGTTTTGGTTGCTGTAGATTCCCTCTCTTGTCGTCAGATAAAACACGTATTACAGGTAAAATAAATTACGAAGTACCAGTACGTGGAAAGCTTGTCTTAGCGGCTCGTTGGTGTTGGGGGATGATTCTCGCTTTGGGTGCGAGAGGTCCCGGGCGAGTCCATCTGTTCTAGAGATTTTTTTTTTTTTTATTTCATTTAAAATCGAGACATAGACGAAGTATATTTGTAACCATCGTATATTGATTTCGAACGGCGGGAACAAAATACAATTTTTTTTTTTCAAAACCAAGGGATCATACACTCTTTGCCACTTATTCGTTTTCGAAATCGGAATAATGATTGCATTTCATGAAAATAATAGGAACACGCCGTCAATCAAAAGTTTTTTCTCTACTTAGGCAAACCAACAAACTTAAAATTTAAAGTCTTTCATTTGCATAAATATTTGGGAGGGGGGGGGGCTTTGTTTTTATTTTAAAAGAACAAATCTTGTTTTATACTGCTGTTGAATATAAGAATTTAGATATGCAGAACAGGAAAATTACTATAGATTTCGTAGTCCCAGGGGCGAGATACTTTTTCAATAATGCTCAAAAGACTGAGAAGGCTTGTGGGTCTCCTGTTTGATATTAGCATACGTGGAAACAAATCACTGGAAATGTTTTTGGGTTTGTTTTTTTAGAAATCCACCAAAGTGCATGATGAACACAGTCAAATTCAGCCTGTTTTTAGAAACTTTATTCGAAATAGCAATAACTCGATTCCTAGTTTTCTTTTTTAGCTATGACAGTTCAGGTGGTATTTAAGATTTTAAAATAGTGTCCGTAGAACACAGAATGAATAATGTGAAAAGAAAATTTGATTGTACTGAAAATGATACTACCCAAGGATAACAAACATCCAAGCGAATTAGAAGAATGAGATTTCTGTAGATAGTGTATAGACAGTAACTGCTAACATCATTCACCAGGAATTTAATATATATTAATGGGGTTTTTTTCTGAAGGAAGCAGAGGTAGACAATGTGTATCAAATTGACTTGCTTGTATTGCTCATAACGATGTGAATGCAAAATTACTAGGAGAGTGGATTGCTCCAAGAAGTTGATTTATTTATAGGCATGCCAGAATTTCATTTAATCATTTATGATTTGCCTAATCATCTCTACCTTCGATCAAATCAATTTACACGTGTATCAATATCGAATATTTACACGGGTGATATGATTGATAGTTTTGAAGACAATTGCCCTCTCCTTTGTCTTGCTTCTATCTTAAATCTTTGGTTTGCAGATCAATCAAAAGGACTTTGTGCAATTTTTACATGCAAGGACAGTTCAGATGCTATATTTATGTGTATTTGAAATCCTATGGATTTAATCCTCACGCATGCGACAATGAAGGTGATTGCTAATCCAAACTATAACTCTGTTTCATGACAGAATGTATATTTTCAAACTCACCGTCAAGGGACCATTATATAGGGCGATTGATTGATTGATTCATTGATTGGGCTTTAGCGCCATCCGTATGGGCAATAGTGGCCATTTTACGGTGGTTAATTAAACATGAGTGGTTTTGAGATTTTTGGAGCAGCATAGGATTGATTCATTGTTGTTTTTCGCTACTCCACAATTTTTCAGTTATCTAGTGGTGTCCAGTTTTTATTGGTGGAAGAAAGAACCCAGATACAATGTACCAGGGAAGAGACCACCGGGCTTCCGAAAGTAAACTGGCAAACTTTCTCACATATATCGGTGCTCTAACCACTCGGCTATGGAGGCCCCGGAGCAGCATAGAATTAAACAGAATAGATATACAGTATATATAGCATTGGTATCTTTATGACATCTTGTGTCGTTCGACACTTCTTTTAAGTACTTTGATTATACTTAAGTGTTGTCTAGGGACTAAGAGCCTGCATAATTCTACAGAATCCAACTAGGGACTACATATCAAGGACTATGATCACGTAAGGTGACTTCGGTTATAAAATGTTTCAGTTGTTCAGTGCGGATTTCGTTCTAGCTCAAGGTTCTTTTCTAGATAAAATTCCTTTTTAAATTAGGGATATAAGTGGATAGTTCTCGTTTGAATAGAACTGTAAGCACTCATCGACGTACAAGGGGGTATACTGCTTTGCACCTGTCGGTTGGTCAAACCACCAAATGTTGTCCGCTCAATATCTTGTGAACCATTCACATGATTTTTTGTATGTAGGTTGGATATTAGTAGAAGAGGACCCCAATTGATTTACAGGTCAAAGGTTAAGAGGTGCCATGCAGTACTCTGCACAATTGGTGTCTGCTCAGTGTTTTGAGAATCCTTTCTTTGATAGTTATGATATTTCATACAAGAGTTGGTCATTGGTAGTAGATGACCCCCATTGATTTTCAGCTCAAAAGATCAACCATCACTAGGTGCAGTGTAGTACTTGGTACAGTTGGTGTCCTCCCAAATATTTTCTGAACATTTTGCTTAATTGTTATGATATTTCATTTGTGGCTGGTTATGAGTAGTAGATAACACTGGTGATTTTCAGGTCAAAGGTCAGATGGTGAAATGCAGTACAATGGTATCTGTCCAATATCTTTAAGAAACCTTTAGTTGATGGCGATGATATTTCATGCATGGATTCGTCATTGATATTCGAGACTTCCGGTGATTTTCAGTTCAAAAGTTCACTGAGTGCAGTGATGTACTCCATGCATTTTGATGTCAGTTGGAAGAGTACACTAATACAATATATGTCTGCTCTGTCCTCAAAGAAATGGGGAATTTCACACCTTTAACCATTCACCAACATTTGATAAAATGTAATAAAGAAGCAAAAGATTGACTGACTGCTTACTCAAATTTTCATGATTTGTTTTTTAACATTGAGTATATGGGAAGAGTGTATTTTATTTAAAAACATTCTTAAAGAATTTATATTTTCAACAAATCTCTTGGTGAAAAGTTTACGAACAGTCTATTAAAAGGATAAAGGCAACCTGCCGTAGCTATACCCCTGTTGAGATATAATGAGGCCAAAATAAAATATAAATACATGTGTTTCCTATTAAATTGAACATTTCATTAAGAAAACAAGTCTTGATGAATACTGGGCCTGGGATCACGATCTTCGAAGTTAAACTCAAAAAGAGTAGGGTGACAATTAATTTTACTCTTCTGAGTTATAACTCAAGAGAGTGTGCTACGAACACCAACGAACCGATCAAGAAAATTTCCTCAAATTAATATATATGTTATATGCTGCCATATTGAATAAAACACAGTAAAAATTTTTAGAATTCTCTGTTTTGTTTGACACACACAACAGTGTGTGTGTGTGTGTGTGTGAGAGAGAGAGAGAGAGAGAGAGAGAGAGAGAGAGAGAGAGAGAGAGAGAGAGCTGAGTTGTTGCAATGCATGTACATCTGTAAAATGTTGCTTCAACTCACAGACACGATGAAATAAACATACTATCGATCTGAATGTGTCACGAAAGAAAATTATACCGGTAAATGAAGTGTGTCATGATTTTGAACATTTACAAAAAAATGATAATATAATTGCAATTTTTATAGAGTGCTTCATCAATGCTGAGGCATTCTTAAAGCGCTTTACAATTGTAAAGTTAAATTACAAAAAAAAGTGTCCCAGTACATACATGAAAAGCAAATTTAGGTAGTATATATGTATATCATTATGGTTTATACTCACGAACATTGCATACTAGATGTATAAGGCGTGGGAGGGGGTGCAGCTTAATTCACTCGCTGATTTTAAATTTGGGGTGAAATAATGATTTGACGATTAATACATGGTTCAGTTATATTTAAAAAGTGATATAATGAATGATATTTAAAATACCGTAAACATTACAGTCTGTAACATGAAATTCAAAAGTTTGCCGATCGCTTTCAATTCTCCTTGATCCGGGGGAGGGGATGTTAATAATTTATGTTTTAAATTAACACTGGGTTGGTTTTTTTTTATTATTCGAATGGTTTAACCTGTGTGTCTTGAAGTGCCATATACTAGTCACACTCTTTTGAGTGCAACCCTGACGTGTCTGAGATTTGAGAACAATTTTCAGATTGGAGTAAAAAAGAAAACCGTTGAGTTCGACTCGAGACTTTCGTGATCCCGGGGTCTATATATTTTAAACATTTTGAAGGTCATTTGTGGTCAAAATAAAAATTAGAGAGACTTTATGCAAAAAGAAGAAACTTCCAGATTAATAAAATTGTGGATTTCAGTTTGGAATGCATATTCAATAAAATATTTAAGGTAGCAGTAAAATCGTAGGTGGGTCGGGAAACCAGAAACACACACTTATTTTATTTGATCCTGGTTCGCATGCGTATTATACTGTTGTTGCTGTTTTCAAAACTAGATGTTTAGATTCTTGATCTTCTTCTTCTTCCATTAATTCGCAAATACCACCATTGGTGTATTGTCGCGAATGACTGTGCGCATGACCCAAGGGAAAGATCATTCAAACTATGCACAGCTCATAAAAGCCCCCCCGGCGCTATTTACAATTAAAAACGATCTACCGTTAATAAAAGTTCCAGCGGAGCAATAATTGAGATAAAACAAACGGAATAATACGCATAGGCGTCGGAAACAAATTGAAAGTGAGAGAGCTAAACCATAAAAAAGGCAATTTTATCTTGACAATCAAAACAACAATTGGGGGGGGGGGGGGGGGGGGGGGTTGCAAAAGCCCGTTCACAATGTCGAAATAGGGAAACATTTCTGCCTTTGCAAAAAAAAGTGAGGGGTGGGTGGGGCTAAACTCCTTTGGAATGTCTTAAAAAGAGGGATATGTCTACCGTTAGAACTTAAAATTGATTTAGGTTTCATCGCAAAGAGTGAATGAATGTTTATTTTATATAGGTTAGTGTGTAAAGGCACTATACACCAAGGTAGTATATTGGATGGCGGGACCCAATGTTGCTGTGTTTCTTTACTATTTCTGTGTTCAAATACTCCCTAAACATCGGACGACTTGGATCTGTGTTGGAACTGGGAACATCAATATATCGTAACAAATGCCAACATGGTGTGTATATGCTTATTCAAGAACTGGAAGGAAAGATTGAAATTAGAGAGAAAATATTTTCAGTTTCTTTAGGAAATCCTAAATGCGGTATTCTCATGCAGAAAACAGACAACACAGACGCACTGGCTCTGTCGCTAGAATCAGCTCTGGAAGAAATGCTGAAGGAAACTAACACATTTTTCCTAACAATCGGAAATTCACCAGGGTCAACAACTGGAATTAAGCATGAACGTGGCATTTTCATGGTTATGGATTCACACAGCCAAAACGAAAGTGGACTTTGCTGTCCAGACTTGCTGTCGTATTGAAACTGACCAACAAGTTGAATTTAGTAACTTATTTGCGGGAGTTGTCGGGTTCACTGTCATCTCATGATCCACAGTACGAAATGACGGGGGCTTGTATAAAGGAACAAACTGTGATAACTGATAAACACAGAACCGGAATTCCCTACCTCCTCTCCCATGCTAAACGTACATGAAACGTCAGATATGTTAACGGAACAGTTCATTCCCGAACATTCGCCCACAGCCAGAAATACAATCGAATCAGACAATGGCCATGGTGATAATGCTTCAGCAAGTGTATGCCATGAAATTTCAACTAGTACCCAAACTACTGAAGATGCACCGCCAGTTTGCAGTCATTAATCAGGCGCTCGGATTCACAATTCCAAGGTTCATCGACTGATATCGCTAGATATTTGACGGATGATTTAAATATACTCTCTGATGAACTTAAATTTGCACTAGTCAAAAATAGAATGCAAGTTCGAATTTCAACTTTCCATCGCGAACGTATAAGGATAAGAGAAGACATGGCGGCGTTATTCATCGACGTTGTACAACAAAGCTTCTCAAGGCCTTTGACTTCATTGCATACTCCGAATCGAATGATGGATTGTTTTGCCTCGGATGTGTGCTATTTCCAAACATCTCTCATAGACGACCAAAGAAGTTGATATCAGAACCATATTTCAATTGGAAAGATGCACGGGAAGACTTGAGCAAACATTCTGTATGTGAGTATCATCTGTCTGCAATGGCCAAACTACGTGCATTCCTTAAAGTTTATTCAGATACAGACCAACGAATAGATTTCGCTATAACAACACTTGGAAGTGATTTAGTCGAAAGAAACAGAAAAGTATTGGCTTCCATTATTGAATCTCGTGTGTTTTGCGGAAGACAGGGTATTTCATTACGCGGTCACCGTGATGACGAAACTTGCCGAGACGGATCTTCAAATATGGGTAACTTTAAAGAGCTGTTAAATTTCCGTACATCTTGCGGAGACGGGGTTTTGAAATCTCACCTTCAATCGGGCAAAAGAATGCAACTTACATATCATAGACGTCAGAAAATGAATTACTCTTTTGCATCAAGCGATACATACAAGAACAAAATGTTGAAGAGGTCCGTAGTCAGCCATTTGGGCCTTATTTTGGTTTTCAATGTGACGAAGTAACCGATGGCAGCAACTGGGAACAACTTGGTCTCGTCATTAGATATGTAGTAAATGGTAAACCAGTTGAACGACTGCTTGAATTTATTGCTTGTGAAGAAGTCACTGGTGAGGCCATATGAGACTCCATTATAGACCACATAGATAAGGCTGGTCTTGACCAGCTATAGATGAAATTAATGAGGAAAGGTGTGGTGAAAAAATTGATAAGAAAAAGTGTAAAGTGTTCACTGAGACACGGTGGGTAGAGAAACACACAACTCTTGAAACATTTCAAGACTTATATGAGCCATTGCTATCATGTTCAGACGCCATTTCTACAAGAGAAACAAACTGGGATTCAAAAGCAGTTGTTGAACCCAGCGGACTTTAAGTCAAATTGTCGGACTCCCAATTCATTGCCTCTTTCCAAACTATTCGAATTTTCTTTGGATACATATCTGGACTTAGCCGAAAGCTTCAGGGGAGTTCTTTGGATGTAGTACAAGGATATGACATGGTGACAGATGTTCGAAAAGTTATAGTGAGCACGAGACTGAACGATGCAGAATATGACAGGGTATACACCAAGATGGAGGAAATGGCTCGTTTTTCATGTGGAGGAATCTGTCATATTGAAAATATGCCGAGGCTGAATAACAATCAGAGCCATGAATCAAAGGGTATGCTAGCTGCAGGACTGTCTGCACGCCAAATTGCTACACAGATGGGTTGTTCTCCCTCGACAATCACTAGACTGGCCCAGAGGATTGCACTGACTGGGTCCGTTAATGACAGACCACGCCCGGGCAGACGTAGAGTGACGTCACCAAACCAGGACCGTTTCATCCAATTACGTCATCTCCGTGACCGATTTCTTACGGCGACACAAACAGCACAACATATGCAAGGTATAATCGGTCGACGTCTATCTGCGTCGACTGTGCGACGTCGGCTTCGATCTATGGGCCTGCGCTCAAGACGACCGTTTAGAGGCAATAATTTGACGGTAATCAGGTGACAGAATCGGCTGCAGTGGACCCAACAACGTCAGCGATGGTTGCAAAGGCAATGGGCGGAAGTTTTATTCACGGATGAGTCCCGTTTTCACTTAAGCGGTAATGATGGGCGTATCTGTATATGGCGAGGTGAACGCTATGCAAATTGTTGTGTTCGAGAGACGGATAGATGGGGAGGTGGGAGCGTAATGGTATGGGATGGCATTTACTTTCGTCATCACACACCTCTTATCATCATTGATGGCATTCTCGCTGCACAGCGTTACATTGATGAGGTTCTACGGCCAGCAGTTGCCCCGTTCTTTGCTGCCCATCGTGATGTCACTCAATTTCAACAGGATAATGCACGGCCTCACTCTGCTCTTCTAACAACTGTCTTCTTACGTCAACAAGGGATCAACACGCTTCCATGGCCGGCGTTTTCATCCGATCTGAGTCCAATTGAGCATTTGTGGGACCAGTTAGGTAGGGCAGTAAGACAGGGTCAACCGCAGCCACAAACACGTCGGCAACTGGAAACAGCATTGCAGGCAGAATGGAGGAACATACCGCAAGTCCGAATTCAACGTCTAATTCGTTATATGCCTAGGAGATGCCGTGCGTGTGTTGCTGCAGGTGGAGGACGCATACGGTACTGATTTCAGAATTTTGATTTGAATGGTTGCCGCGCTTCTCACTGTTGTTATGCACTGTACAATTAGATATTTAATTTCAAACACAAGATGTATATTTCTCAAAACCATGGAAAGTTAACAATGAATTTCCATGATGCAAATAACAATTCTGATAAAATTTAATTATATATTATTCAATGTTGCGTTTTCATTGACTGTGAGTATATATATATATATATATATATATATATATATATATATATATGCTTACAATATCGGGGGCGATCCGTATGAAATCACGGACCAAAAAATCTATGAATCATATTTTTATAATAATTAATAAACTTTACATGTAATATGTTACTTACAAACTGAGCTGGTCTACAATGATCTGCCACTCTTTTTCTCTAACAAACCTCCCCTTTGTAGCACCACTCCCCTTAAATGATCCAAACAACGTATTCGCCCTCGCCTTTACTTCCTAAATGAGTGCGACCTCCTCATCACCCCCCCCCCTTTTCATTGTTCATAATTATTTGTCAAGTTGTTGTAAAATATAAAAAAAAAAAGCAGACGGTAAGGATATGCTAATTATTTTTCATTTACGTGTTACTAAGTATATTTCTTACCTTTTGACATAAAAGCCGATTTGAGAATATTCTTAGCTGAGTAATTCTCAAGAGTTGAATTGAGAATGTTTTTGAGAATTCTCAAAGTTTTATGACGGCGGGGCCAGAAGCACGGAGATTGAGAACAACACACCAGGCTCAACTCACAAAAAAGAGAAGAAACTGGTGACTTATGATAACATCGACATAGTAAAAACGTCGGAAAAGAAAGTACACGAACATTTTCAGTTATTCAAAGAAGCGCATTTACAGTGTTTAGATAAATGTTCGGACAGCCAGACGACATAACTGCATGAACACAATTTCGATAGCTGCAAGAAGAACCACGAGGAGTTCTGTGAGAGGTTATCGCACTGGCTGACAGAAATTCCGGACATTTCTACTTTAAATGAACAACGTATCGAGGTTGGAAGCACTAAAAACAGATCCAGTGAAAACCAGGAAATTGATGATATGCGTTTCGTTTCCACGGTATCATTTGTGCGTTCAAGCCACTCCCGATTACGCGACGCTAGAGTTAAACGCTTGAAGGCTGAACAGCAGATAATTGCATTGACAAGGAAACAAGATCTGGAACGTGCACGTAGAGAAATTGAAGACAAGGTGAAAATCATGGAACAACAAACGGAACTTGAAATTGCTAGATTAGAAAAATCAGTCTGGCAAAAAGCGGTAATCGAAGACGAAAGTGAGACACAAAATGTGAGCGAATCAGTGATGCAACAAAGAACCGAGGATCACAGAGACGTATGCCGTACGCAACGGAACCGGAAGTCAGAAACACGATGCGTATGATGAAAATGGTAACAAGTACGAATACTCAAGGGAGTTCCCATGACATCCAAGATCAAAGTAACCAAATGAAGGAGCCAAACGTCAGTTCAGCGGCTATTGATGTTGCATTCAGTAGATTGACATCCGTTCTTCAAGGATTCAACCTCCCGAAACCGGAAATACTTTGCTTCGACGGATCACCCATGGACTACACCAAGTTCATCTAGAACTTTGAAATGAACATTGAGAACAAGATAAATGACAATAGTACTAGGTTAAGTTATTTAATTCAGTACTGTAAAGGTGAGGCTAAATCTTCTATTGAACATTGTGTTTTATTAGAACCTACAGAAGATTACCGAACAGCACGAGACATATTGCACTCTCGTTATGGTCGCTCACTTGTGATTGTTAAATCTTACGTACACAAGTTAGTGTATCGAAAGCAAATTAAGGCATCTGCTGTTGATGGGTTGTATAGATTAGCTCTTGAAATGCAGAAATCACTCTCTCTAAGTTACAGACAGACGGACGGACGACTAAAATGGTAGAACAGGAGCAAAATCTACCAATTCTCCACAAAAAGACAACAGTAGTTATAATTTAATGATTTATTTATCATAAATGGTCACACATTTGACTTGACAATTGACAATGTGGAATCTTGTATCGCCTGTGTGATTTGGGTAGGCTTTCCCTCCCTCTTGGCGTGTACTATGAAACTGGGGACCCTAACAATGGGGAAAGTGTTCATCCTCAAGGACCCCCCTCCCCCAGGAACTTCTCACAGGAAGTGTTGTCTTACAACCATACAACGGGGCAAAACTCTTCATTGGGTATCACAACTTGATCCTATTCACTGGATCTGCAGCCTCTGTACCACGGTCTCCTTTGACCTAGTATCCATTATTATGCCAATCTCAATTAATCCGCTGAGATTTTCGAGGTAATTCATACTTGCAGATTTAAGAAAGATAAGAAATTTCATCCTAATAAAAAAGCACCATTTGCTTTATCAGCAATAGAATAAAAACGTATAACAAAAAGGGAAAGAACTTAAACCTTGCATGTTCTTCCCAACTGGGCTATACAAAAGTGAGATCTGTTTTGGGCTTTACTTAATCAGAAATTATGAACACTCAATCCTGAGGGCAAATAATATAACTATGGGGCAAGTGTTTTCCTGTTCAGCACATGTGTTATTGTCCTATATGTACTGTGTCCTGTTTGGCAGTGAGGCGTGTCTGTGTGAACATTAGCTATTTGGCAGCTAGAAGTACATCCTTAACATGAAAGGCTGTTTTGTGGTTGCGTAAATATTAAGTGACGTGCCATATTTTTTTTGTACAAAAACTGTGTAGTTTTAAATCTGTAAGTGGGTACCATGTGACTTTTTGTTGTTACATCTTTGGCGTTATTTACAAGATGTCTACAAGAGCAGAAAATATGTTGAGTAAAAATATGAAAATAGAAACATACAGAATAACTTGGCTACAATTTCCATGTACATAAAAAGCAGAAGAGTCTATAATCTTTGAAGAAAAGAAACTGGTTTAGACAAAACTTCTTTGAACTCCTATAGCTGTAGTACCACATCGAGATTCTGTATTACAATGATAGAAAATCATATAAACCATGTTGATAAAAGCTTAAAATAAAATTCACATCATTAACAACAGCTATGTTCAGCTAAGCTTTGTAACAAAGTGAAACCAAAAAATAAAAAAAAAAATCCCATGAAAACGAAAGACATAAGAAGAAAAATATTAAGCTCAGTGTTAGATTACAAACATTCCAAAATTCACAACAAGTACATAGTCTTCATTGACGAAATACTCTCCGATACAAAAACAACATATACTTAACTTTTTCCTAATAGAAATATCAACTACTGTCTGAAGATGCACATATAAAGAAGAAAATAAGCTGAATTAACCATAATATATTTTCAAGTATGACTGAAATATATTAATAGAAGTCACTGAGGAGAAAAAAATTTAAGTTGATTTAATCAAATACACCTAAATATTGCAAACCAGGTGAACCATCAACGTTAAAAAAACCCGAGATTATTCTTGTAAGATGACAAACTTCCTTCAAAATCCACCTTCAACAAAATATGCCATAACGGTAACCTCCTTCACCGCATCCCCACAGTTCTTGCCTATCAAACAACCAGTACCCCCTAAAACTGGAAACCACCCATAGGAACATTTTCAACGGGGGCATTAAATTCATACTGCTGTGCATTTTCATCCATCTGGGGTGCTACAGCCTTGTCCTCCTCTTCAGTTCCGAAGTATCGTTCAATCATGTCAAAGGCTTTCTGGTATATTTCTCTGTTCTGGTGGCTTTGTAGAAATTCTATCTTGTCCAAACCTAGATCAAGACAGAAGAAAGGAAGACAAATTATCATTTTAGTTTTAAATATCAGAACACAAACATACTTCTTCCCAAAAGATCTACATCATTTATTTGTAATATTTTCAATCAAAATTATATTTGTTAAGTAACTCCATACTTGCATTAGTATCTGATAAAAGTTTAAAATGTGTATTCATTTCAATTTATTAGAGTTAAAGCTAATAAGTTATCAAATAAAATATATAGGTCCTCACACTTTTTAAGATGTGACATATATTTACAAATTCATATATCAATGTCAGAAAATTGCAATTTTCCTTCAACTGCATTATCAAAATTTCAAAAAAACTGGTTAAAACAATATATCAGTATTCACAATAATTTCATGAAACTGTTTCTATACAAAACTATTCCAAATGTCTGTAAAAAATTAAGAAAATCTATCGTGTAATGAAATTGATAAAGGATTCAATGAAAACAGTTATTGCATTTGGAATCATACTGATGATTATTTATATAAAACTTTGACTTTTGAAATATTTGACACTTAACAAGATTTTTCTTTTACAATAACCATAGGAAAAGACTCCAACAAAATTGATAGTAATATCATGTATAAATCTAAATTAATAATTGGTGTTGCAAAATCTTACGAGCTTGGAACTACTTTAAATGAAAACGCAACCAAATTACAATAGTAACAAATGGCAAAGAAATAAGTTCACTTTGTAAATTTGCTATGCTAATTTTTAATTCAAATTTATAAATTCTTGCTTGAGCCTAATTCTAGATAAAAATCTGGGACTTCATACTTTCAATACCTACACAACATTTCTTCATCATAATTCATTTTATGGACAATCATCGAATGTGAACTTGAACAAGTTCCCAATTTGAAGGCAAAAATGCTGTTTATAGGAATACATGTATCTTTTAAAAAATTATATGTAATAGAGAACTGACATGTCAGAAAGGACCCTCAATGAGTTGTTCAATATTAATTAAATTTCAAGTTCCTTAACTCCATAATGACAAAACAAATAAATCTGAATTTTTTTTTTTATGTTTGATCAGATATTGTGGTCATGGCTATCATTTGGAAGTCATGTTTTGAAAAAAAAATTGATCTACATTATAAAATGAAAAAGTTTCATCCTTGCTAGCTGAGTAATTCTTCAGAAAGTTTTTAACAGATTATCTCCTCTTGAAAGGGGGCTTGACCTCTCAGTGGTTCTTGTGAATAAGTTGAAAATTCAAAATGGTAAAAATCAGCGATGTAAACTACAAAGATAGCGTTTTCTCAGTTGAATATTCTTTAATATATAGTCGCCTGTGTGGCGCAGTGGGTGGAGCATCTGCTCTAAATTCCTGAAGTAAGGAGTTGATCCTTACTTGGCGGGTTCAAATTCCACTGTGGGACGTGAGACCATATCTAGGTATGAGACCGTATAAACTGAGGTCCCACAGTAGGTGCTGGCACGAAAAAAAAAACCCTGCTCAATGGCCCTGGGTGACAAGTATAAAACAAAATTTGCAGCTCTCCACCAGCAACTGGTGGCATCTCCATATGAGTGAAAAATTCTTGAGAGGGGTGTTAATTAAACAATATACAATCAATCTTTAATAATATGACTTATGCAGCATAATGCTAAGTGGGAAGGGGGGGGGGGGGGGTGTTATGATGTGAACATACTTGAATCTTAGAATATAAGCTTTATCAATTAGTATCATTATTTTCTTCCAAGTGATTTTTGAGAAGTCTAAATTGTTGGGAAAAATTACAAATGACAGACAGACACTGAGTGTTTAGTGAATAAAAAAGCTGATTGAGCCATCTGATCAGGTGTACGTCAAAAAGAAAACTGGACTGACAGACCAACAGACACTTTACTTAAGCATTCTTTGGAATGATGCACTGCCTGAAATTACAAAGCATAAAACAAATAAATATTATTTCAGATGCAAGTTTAGTTTCAGTTGTGTTGAGTGGTTGAATAAGAATTTTGAATGTTTTTGCTAAGCCAATAATTCGTTCAATGTGGACTCTTTTACTTGAAATTTTTCTATCTCTTTGAATAGTTTTGCTAGACATTCTATTTCTGTTTTTAAAAAATGTTGGAATATTAACAGTAACATCATAGGGTGCAAAAAGATCTTGAACATTAAACCCTTTATCAGCCATGATGCTGTCCCCCTTGTCGCATAATGTAGTAAGTCTCGATCTCTCCACTATCTGTCGGTCAGATGTTGAACCTCCATATGCAGGGGACAGGTAGGAAATGAGACCACCAGGTGTTGCTCCAGCCAAAACCTTAACTGTGTTTCTATTCTTGTAGGTTGAGAAGGTGCTCTGCTGTGCTATGGGTGGCTTAGGTTTCATGACAGGACACTCTGTTCCATCGATGATCACCCTCGTGGTTGGAAATTGCCTGTTAAAGTCTGTTGGGGAAAAAAACTGGACGAGATCTCTCTCTGGCCACAGATCAACTTCTCTCCACTGTCGTGACATGAAATTCACCCATGTTACCCAGATATTGGTCACTGAAAACTCAGAAATACCAAACAGCCTACTCAACTCAAAATTTGTCTTGTGCTGACGAAGCTTCATCAAAGTTAAAAAAAACTGATCTGGAATGCTGACATTGTCTACCTGAGAATACAAATAATTCAGCTGGTAAGCAGCTTCACTTAGTGTCTGCAAAACAAATAAAAAGACCTGATATGAAGAAAGACCTGTGTAAAACATAATACCAGCATTGTCACTGGCAAAGTTTTCAACACTGAAAATTGGTCTTGGTGGTTTCTGTGTAGATGTATCCACAGGAAATGACGATGAAACAAAATCCATGGTCTGAGAGGAGGAGAGTGGTACATCATGTTGATTAGCATCTATGATTACCTTGCTATGGACTCTGTCACACATCAACACAGAATCTTCACACACAAGGGAAGATGCAACATCATCACCGCTCTCATCAGGTGTCCCCGTGCTGACATACTCTCTTCCAGACCTCAGTGTGCCGCACGCAGAATCGCTCACCTGGATTCGTCTCCACGGAAAAATGCTTGGGACAGCATTGTCTCTCAGCTGCTTTCTGAGTGGTGTAGTACCTATTTTTGGAAATTTAAAATTATAAGACAGTGCATATTTGCATGTTCAATTAGGTTTTTTTTGACATTGGTAAATTAATTATTACTTTTGAAAATGCATGTTGTTGATTTTGTTTACTGTAATATCTGAATTTTCAAATAAAAATTAAATCAAAACTTAGATGATTTTGAAAAAAATACATGAATTGACACTTTGGTGGAGGCTCAGGGCAGCATATCCTCCTTTAGCACCAGCATCAGCAAACTAAATTATCACAGAATTTCCATACATGTTTGCATACATTTAAAAAGTATTTAGCAGGGTAAATTGCAAATCTAAAATCAAAAATAAGAAACACGGTTATAATGAAATGTTGAAAAATAAAAACTAAATAATAAATTCGTCATGAAATTCATAGCAAAATTTTGAGATATGACATGAATTTGATTTTTGTTGTATTTACATGTATGAAATCATTCAGATAATGTAATTTGCAATGTTAAGCCCTGGGTGGGAATCGAACCCACATACCAAAGTATGAACCCATTTTAATTTGCAGTAAAATAGTATGAGCCATTTAAGTCAAGATTACTGTCAGTACATGTGTATTTATCTATCTCCGATTCTCGTAAAATGAGACCTGAATAATAGAAAAGACTTTAAGTTCAACACAAAATGTGTAAACATTTACCTTCGACTAATATGTGATATGAAATCAAAGATTGTTTTACTAGATATATTCATAATATGACAGGGTTTGACACTAACAGTAGCCCGCTGGACCGGGACAACTGAATATTGAGGTCGAGCTTCTAAACATGCCTTTAAACTTGCCCTGTAGGGCTTCTGTAAATTTTACTAAACACTTACTCAGAGCAACAAAAATAATTATAATTTACACACATTATATACATGATAATTGTTAATTTAATTTCATTTTCAAATATATGTTTTATCATAATTATTATTTTTGTTAGTCAAAATGTAACCTTTAAAGGTGATTCAGAATACTATAAATAATTATAAATGTGGAATTTTTCGAATAGAAAAATGTCTTAAGTACAATAATAGAGTGACATATAATTTTTACCCAAAATAGTCAGAATGCAGGATTTGGCATCTCTATTTTCAAAATTTTCTATACCCCCATCAGCGGGAATGGAAAGCCCCCTCCCATGCCTACCCCCCTCGTCGCTTCAGGACTCTGCCACCAGCCTTTGGCTGCTGGACAAGTAATACATAAACAGGGCTAGTAGAAATTAGAAATGGCTAGCCCTGCTGACAGCTATGGTTTTAAAGTTAGTGTCAATCCCTGAATCATGATTGAAAAAAAATATCTAAAATTATATAAATTGATCCGACTTGTAGCAAATTAGTAACTCCCTGTTTTAACTGTTGGAGGGTGTTGAAATCTTGGCACCATCTTTGCTCACTGGTTGTAGACTGTATCTTGAAGTCGCTGGAAAACCTTGTAAACGGTATGACTGAACAAGTGTAAAATATGTAATCTATTCAATGATGATATTTGAAATAGAGTTGAAGAAGTCTACCTTAATTATATAATCTCACTGGGTTTTATAATTTAAACACAGAGTCTGATACTGTAACTTGTATGATGAGGACATGATGAACTTATTTAAGTTAACAGTTTAATGTTAATTAAGCAATTTGTAAACAAAATACAAAAATATCAAAAAACAATTTAACAGACGTTTTTGAGAAAACTGTAACGTGGATGGTCTCCTGGATGTAGTCATCCTGCTTAAAATGTAGATTGCAGACGATGCTGGATGACGAAGGTCGCCACAACCTTCCAGGCTTCTGGTCTCGCTTGATGGCGATTATCCACTGTCTCAGGTCGCTAATATAAAGTAGTAATACAGTCGTAACAGTGCTTGCAACGTGTAAACAGTAAGTAATGGAGGACCGCAACGATGAGTACGCCACCTACATCCGGGGAAAGGGGAATAACTGTAAAAATGTATGCCATTAAATTGATGTGCACATCAAATCATTTATTGCTCTCATGAATTGAGTTGATAGCAACAATTGATTTGATACAGGCATTATTTCAGTTTTTATTCTTATCATTAAACTGATGCATGCATCAATGTGATGAAGTTACTTCTTGCAAAATTTAATCTGAACCTCAGTATAAATGGTTTAGTGATCTTTTATATTAACGTATTTGTTAATTATTTACAAAAGGAATCAATATTTTATAGAGAGCAACAATTCAATAAAGGAGATCATTAAATCAGTTGTGGATATGTTGAATTGAAGTTATCTCTGATTATATATAGCTACTCTCTTTAAAAGAATTATTGGGCACATCAATTGAATTAATGATAACATTAATTCAGTTGATTCAATCATTGCATACATTGATTGAATCGATGTTTGTTACATTTCAGTTGAAGAGATCATTATAATTCAATTATTGCTTGCTTTATTGAATTATTGCTCTCTTCATTGAACTGTATCACACACTCACACACACGATGACATGGCATAGCAATGGATAGTATTTCATACATACGACAATAGTGACATTGCATATATACCCGGGTTCTTAAATGGCAATTATGGTGAATACACATACATATATGTACAGGCGCGGATCCAGCTTTTTTTTTACCAAGGGGGTCCAAAAGACTGAAAGTCTGGCGAAGCCCCAGGAGACTCTGGGATTCTCACATTTTCACAGATAGTAGACTATGCGAAATTTGTACCCAAAATTGAAATAGCCGCCTGAGCAATTTTTCAGCTCTGCGGCGGATGTCACCATTACCAGTGACGGACTGCATTTAGATCTATACTTAGCACTCAAGGCTTTTAGAACCGAGAGTTCTTTTTCGTGTCACGCCTACTGCGATACGGGACCTCGGTTTATATGGTCTCGCATTTGAAAGACATTAATTGAATGAATGATTGACTATTGTTTTACGTTCATTCTTTACATATTATGTGGCTAATACTTACGATAAAATGTAAAATCTTTGCAAATTCCAGGGGGGGTCTGGACCCCCCCCCCCCCAACCCCCCCTCTAGATCCGCGCTTGTATGTATATATAATCATATGCATTCATATGAGTCACAGTTCTTACTCATAACAACATTGGAATGCACATACATATACAAACATAGGCACACATATCTACACAATCTATATCATTATATCCTCAGTGGTAAAAAGTTTAAGATTATGTTAATTATATTAGTAGTTTCATTTTAGCATACAAGTCACCTTGGCCCACATTAAAGATTGAAATTTCCTTGTTCATTCATAAAACTTTGGTTCCCTATTATGACCCTACCCCTGAAGGGCATGATTTTAACAAACTTGAATCTGCATTATGTCGGAAAACTGTCATGTAAATTTGAACTTTTCTAGCTCAGTGGTTCTTGAGATAAAGATTTTAAAAGATTTTTTTCCTATATTTTCACATACAAAACTTTGATTCCATATTGTGGCCCAACTCAACCACTGGGGGTCATGATTAAAAAAAAAAAAAAACAACTTGAATCTGCACTATGTCGGGAAGCTTCCATGTAAATTGGAACTTTTCTGGCCCAGTGGTTCTTGAGAAGATTTTTAATGACCCCACCCCATTTTTTGCATTTATGTGATTATCTCCCCTTTGAAGGAGCATGGCCACTTCATTGAGCAAACTTGAATTTCCTTCACTCAAGGATGATTTGTACTAAGTTTGGTTGAAATTGGCCCTGTAGTTCTGGAGAAGATTAAAAAAAAATTCAGTATATTTTGCTAGATCTTATCTCCCCGTTGAGAAAAGCGTTGTCCTTCATTTGAATGAACTTGAATCCCCTTCCCCCAAGGATGCTCTTTACAAGTTTGGTTGAAATTGGCCCAGTGGTTCTGGAGATGAAGTAAAAAAAATACGAACGTTTACAGACAGAAGGATAACAAGTGATCAGAAAAGCTCACTTGAGCTTTCAGCTCAGGTAAGCTAAAAAGCCTTACCAGTGGATATAGTAAAAATGAGTTCCATTTTTTAACATTTCATTCGAAATCAAATCTATCTTTGAGCTTTATTATTTTTTCATTTTTTTTTTAAAAATTACATCAAGTATTTCTTTTGCTGAAAAACTGTCATTTAGGGTGTCCATTTTATTCTTTAAGACTTTCAAATTCCTCAGTTATGTTTTGCATTTCATTTTTAGGCTCATTGGCTTGATGTAGTTTTTTGGGGGGAAAATATTGTGAATATATCATTGCAGGCGAAATCATTGTCATCATTTTTTGTTTTTGTTTTTTTAATGGGTTTTTAGAGTAATTTAAATTTTTTTCCTTCTCTTTTACAAATACGTCTGGGTTTGAAACTTAGCTTATAAAATAATAATCTATAGGCCTAGCTTACATTGTGAGGGTATCCTCTTAACATTTTTGACAGAAATGTACACATGTCTTGGCATGATTCAGAAAACCAATGTTTCGTTGAGTTTTTCTTTCTATGTTTTACAGATATTTATTTTTGAAGTTTTGTTTATTTGGTAGCACGATCAAACAAATTTTCATTGAAAGAATTGATAACGGAGTTGCAATCAGCAAACTTATTTTTTTTTTTTTAAAAATACAACACGTACAAGACTGCCCCACAGGAAACAATTTCAGGAGAGGGAAGACATTAATTTGTACACGTGGACAAAATTTCAATATTACATTGTAATCGATCTTGAATTCCGAAGAAGTTGAAGTACTTATTGCAGTGTAGGCGGAGGTGGTACCTAGTGCATGGCCCGGTAGAAAGGGTGTGGGGCCTTGGTGAGTGACCATCTTTCAAGTCTGTAAGAAAGGCCGTTATCTGTTGTGGGCTGCATTTATTACATCCCAGTCTAGGATTGTGTTATAAATTAGTGCAAGATGTACAGAGCTGAACTTTATTATTGTTATTTTTATTTATTTATTTTTTTTTAAAGTCGGGATCGCTTTTACAATTGAAAGCGCCATCTGCCGACGTCATACGAGCAAGGTAATATCCTAGGTAGAGGTTTGTTTTGTGATACTTTTTGCAACTTACAATAAATGATATTGACATACAAGCAGAAATTTGCGAAATGTCTGAAAATACATTTTGGTACAGTTATGTAGCAGTAATTATTCATAAACAAGGATTGTCACAATGCATTTCATTAAAACACATTGAGAAAATTCGGACACATCGTTTTATTAAATTGACAGTATTCACTATATTACTAGACAAACAATTTACATACATTGGTGTCATAATGTTTTAATTAGAAAATACTATTTAAGAACGAAGCAATTGAAAGGAGAGAAAATCTCTTTCGATTAGTGATTTAAATAATACTAATGTCTAAAGTGCAAAAAGCTATTGAGGTCAGCAATATGATGTAGAAATAATGAAGTCGGTATGAAGCAATTTTGAAGTAATGTAGGACAAAAATCGAAGTGAATTTTGAACAAATGTACGAAAATTGGGGGGATGTCTCTATTCTTTCTAGAAATTTCAGAGTATGTCACTTTCTCCTTTCATAGACTATTAAATCAGAACATGACACACGGTAACCAGAGTGACTGAATAAAAACTGGAATGAAGTCTTAAATAACCAGAATGGCACTTTATATATTTCTAGTTTATTTTGATAGAATGTGACAGATAAGATTTGATGTCAAGCCAAGTACACTAAGAAGTTTTTCAGTTTGTTATTTAATATGAGCATCAAGCTCAAAATTACTACTTTAACAAAGCCAAAGGAAATGTCAAAACCAAACAATTTAATGACTTGTGATATTTTGATGTGTCCCTAACAAATTTTGATAAGTCTTTTTAAAGAAGATATTTCACATTCCAGAAAAGTAAATTGAAAATGGTATAAAATGTGTTTTAAGTTTTATTTTAACTCAGTTTATGGGGTTTTATTTTTTTTGTTTTTTGTTGTTGTTGATTTTTTTTGTTTTTGTTTTGGTAAGTAAAGAAATATGAATTAAGCGCACACACACACACACACACACACACACACACACACACACATATATATAAGCTTCTTATATTATTTAAGTATCTGACCCCATAGCCATTTCTATATAAAGATAAACCAAATCTCCCCGATTTTCATGAATCTCAAATCATTGTGCAACAAACTATTGGGAGAATGACATTTTAATTATAGTAGTATTAAAACACACTTGGGTATGTGACAGAATGATTGGATGCCAACAGACAACTATTACTTTTGATTCTGACAATGGCTACTAGAAAATGGCAATTGTATTTAACACTCTCAATTTGTTGAAAAAAAAACTGCAAAGGAAAACACAACATTTACCATCATAATTTATTAATCATTGCTATGATTGAATGGCAATTGGTGTACATTATACCATTATCTACACCTATTAACAGACATTAAACAAACAATGTGTCAGATTGGTACTTTGTGAATTCAGTGGTATTGTATAAGTTCTCGAAAACATAAAAGATTATCTTGATTTTACATGAATAATGAGCCTAGGAAAATGGATTTAGGGATGATTTTTACTGGAGTCCAGAATGCTTTTGTGGACTCACCATTTAAGATATCTTTGGATCCCAAATAAAACAAGTGCATATTCTTGTGTTACTGACAGCCCTGATATTTATTAGTTTATTCATGTGTAAAAGAATGTTGTTTCTTGTCTCAGGCCAGAAAAAGGGGCGGGTGAGATAGCCAATACCAAGCAATCTTTGAATACAAAATTTGCCCATTATCATGTTTATAAGCATTGAAAATGGTCACATGCTGAATCAATATAGTGTTGTACAAAATAAATTTGTCATTTTAAAGCCAGCAAATGCCTATGCATAGGTCACTATCAGAACACCATTGAATTTCACCATTTATCTCCCAATGTATCTTTAGGTCATCTCAAAATTTAATGTACACAATGTATTTACAATTGATCATTACTTTCTCAGACTTTGGAAAATGAAAGAATATTTATTGCCATTCTTTTTAAAGTTTTGCATGAGTCAAAAATAGAAGGAAAAGTTGTGTGTTTGTAGAAGTGAAATGAAAACAATATTGAAAGTTTTCAAAATTTCGTACGCATTGGAAATTAGAACTGTTTTTAATAAGACTGCATATTTTTTGGTCTGCTTTCAGGAAATATAATCTGTTTTGATTGGCTATTGTAGAGACCTATTTCTTGTTGTTTGTAGTTTATTCTTGTATTATTAATATTCTTTCATTTTATTTATCAGGAGGGTACATGGACACTGTATTCCAATGGTGACATTGGACATTGCTGTGGTGACATTGGAATAATAAGGTTTTAATTCAGAATGATGTCATCTTGCACATCAGTGAGAACTGATGATGTTGATGTTTCGTGGTATGCCTCCATAGTACATAACTGTATTCAGGAGGACAAGCTGAACAAACTAAAAGCAACCATCCGCAAATTCAATAAGGACCAGAGAAGGAGGATTGTCACCCATAAAATTATGGGTAATGCACCTTTGTTTACTGCCTGTTTGAAGGGACTTGTTCACATTGTGAATTATCTCCTAGATGAATGCCATGCTGATATTGAGCAGCGTGGAATATACGAAGTTGAGCAAGACCATTCCCGCCATGTTGTCACTCCACTTTGGTGTGCAGCTGTAGCAAACCATCTTGAGGTTGTGAAAACTTTAGTGTTACACAGTGCAGAAATTAACAGTTCGTCTGACACTCAGTCTACTCCTGTTAGGTCAGCATGTTACATGACGAACATCTCCATTGTTAAATTCCTTGTGGATCATGGAGCAGACATTCACAAACCAAATGTCAATGGCGGAACCTGTTTGATAAACTCTGTACAAGATCCATTTCTCTGTGAATACCTCATCAAGAAAAATGCGAATGTGAATGCTCGAGATAATTCTGGAAACCTAGCCCTGCATTATGCTATAAGGGAGGACCAGCTGGATACAGTGAAGCTTTTAGTGAGATATGGATCAGACTATAAAGCCAAGAATGTTTTTGGAGACGATGCCTTGCAAACAGCTGCACTTAGAGGATACACCAATATAGTGAGGTACTTACTAGACAATACAGAACAGACACCTCAAGATGCCATACACTCATTGGAACTTCTGGGAGCAAATCTAGTAGATGAAATTCATGATATATCAGGGGCCACAGAAATATGGAAGAAGGCCATGACTCTGAGGTTCTTAGATCCACAGAACATCATTACCAAAGAGATTCCCACCAGTACCATCTATGCCTATCAACATGCAAGAGAGCCTCAAACAGTGAAAGAATTGGAAAAAATAACAGAGGCAGATGATGTTTACATGCAGGCCTTGTTGATCAGAGAACGGATTCTTGGACCAAACCACAAAGACACAACCTTTGGATTGATGTACCGTGGAGCGGTGTATGCAGACAGCCATCGATATCAGCGTTGTGTGGACCTATGGATGTATGCCTACATGCTGAGACATAGTAAAGGAGACCCTCTTAAACAGGAGTGTTTGTTCACCGTTCAAGCCTTGGTCAAACTCTTCTGGGAAATGCAAGTGGAATTAGAGTCCAATGCAACAGAGGAAAAGGTATAATAGACAAAGTAATACATATAGAATAGCATTAATTAAATATTTAATTGATAATTTAGAAGATGCAATGCTGGCTGTGTGATTTCAAATTATATCACTTGCAGATAAATAACTCTCAATACATTTTGGTGTTCAAAGTGAGATAATTTTAGTTTTGTAGATAAATAGAGTATATTGGTGACCTGTATTGTAAATTGTAGGTAAGATTCTCAGATGCTGTGGATGTGTTTGCTAAGCTGACTGAACAGATAATAGATGGACAGTTGGTCATGGCACTGCAGAAAGATCAGTTTAATGGAGAGTGCCACCTAGTGGAGGATTTCCAGCTCCTGCTTCAGCTGTCACTCCACATGATCCACCTGATTTCTCAGCTTCCACAGTCAGAAGAGGAGAATTTCAACTTTAAGAGAATCGTGCACCAGCTTGTTTCTGCCAACCCTCGGGGACAGGAGGGGGAGAGCCTGCTTCACCTGTCTGTGGATCCTAAAATTTCCCTAACCAGTGAAGAGTTTTTCTCTCCCTTTCCTTCTCTGGCTGTGGTACAGATTTTGATAGATTGTGGAGCAGATATAAATGCTACAGACCACAAACGAAACACATCACTACACAACAGCATCAAATTCCTCACATACTCTGAACTCCAGAATGAAGGGATCTTGGCTTGCCTATTGGGAAATGGAGCCCATGTGGATGTGTACAATGGTGATGGACAGAGTGCACTGACTTTGATACAGACAGCAGGATTACCTGTTTTCCCCCTGCAGTACAGAAGTCTCCAGTGCTTGGCTTCAGAAGTTATTATGAAAAATAACATACCATTCCGAAATGAAGTTCCTACTTCTTTGATTCCATTCATTCAGATGCATGGTCATAACAACTTTATGAATCAATGAATGCTGTGTTTGTTCTTGGTGGCTGAGTGCGATGAGAAATGAAATCAAGTTTGGTGTGACATGTTTCAAAGAAGTGTTCAGATATATTATATCCAGATACTGGTTTCATCAATATTCATAGGTACCAGATTTTGTTGTTTTGCTTAAATCGGTTCTAACAGTTAACCTTATTTATCATATACCCATCTGATACTGTTAAATTCACAGAGAGTGATTCGATATAAATATCACTATTATTATATGGTGATCTGAATTCAGTTCCTGTCTCTCTGAAACTGATGATATCACATTGCATCAATTTTTATGCCCCCAGACTCCAAGATTCAGTGGCATATAGTTTTTGGTCTGTCTGTCTGTCTGTGGCAAAAAACTTTAACCTTGGTCATATCTTTTACATCATAAAAAGTAGACCTTTCATACTTGGTATGTGCATTTGTTGTGATGAAACCTTTCCACTGACAACAAAACCTGGTGACCTTACATTGACCTTGGACTGACTTTTAGAAAATTCTAATACAAGCCATATCTTTTCAGTCATAAGAGATACTGTTTTTATATTAAGCATGTACATTTTTTGTGAGAAGACCTTTTCAACAATACCAGATTTGTTGACCTTATGACCTTAACATTGACCAATGACATAATATTTGGAAATTTTCAAAAAAAAAAAAAAAAGATTTCAGAGCATGTTTCTGTTCATTAGGAATACATTCATTATCTTTTAAGTTTAAATATACATAGAGGGTATGAGATAATTTTTATTACTGCAGTAACCTGATCTAAAGAGTTGGATCATATCTTGCTGATGGGCCTGATTCATCAGATCGAACTCGTTGCTTTGCATATTATATGATCTGATGGTCTGCACTTGTCAACTCAATGTGATCCATTTCTTCAGGTCAAGTTACTGTATTAATAATGTATATTTCTCTTATATAAAAATAGTAGCTTGTTACTAAGTGTTTAAGGTTTTTGCTCAACCATTTAAACAGATTGGTGTTTAATGAAGGATGATGAAACCAAACTATTTTGAGCAATGATTCAGTATGTGACACTTGAATGCTGCCAGCATTGAGCAGGATTATATATTTATTATGTACATTTATACAGTGCATTCTGTCATGCCATAAAAGAAGACAAGGTGTGATTATTCTATTGTGTACTTTGAAATATATTGTTATTTTCAAATTTTCAAAGTAAACCTAATGTGAACCCTGTTGTCAGGTAGCTGTGTTATAAAACACTTCCAGAGACGTTTTCTGTATATTTAAACATGGAATATTGTGCTAGTACATATCTTATTTCTACATTCATTAAACTGATTTGATAAAACTATTTTATTCCACTTTTAGTAGATATTTAAAATGCTCTGCCAAAAGATATTTCTTGGAAATGCTGCTCAATGTTATAAACCAGTTCTTTTAACACGTCCATGGTAATCTTTGTTAGAGTGCAAATGAAAAACCTGCACTCCAATTTTCATGAAAGACTGTGTGTAAGTGCTCTGTTTAGTGTGTTTTGAGTATGAATGTATGGTTGTAATAACTGTTTATACATTTTAATTTATCTGTACAGTGTGTAAACCAGGTCCATTTCACATTCACTTGCAACTTTGTTTAGGAGTACCTTGCTGAGAATTGCATTGTATTCTTGTCAGTTAGTGATATAGCATAATGTCACATCTTTTGTTCTGGTAAATGCTGTCTGGTTTCAAAGTTGCCTCATCAAGAACCAATGAGAATTGATAACAAGTAAACGAAGCAGGTTTTTTTTTCCAGAGTCTTGTCCAAACTATTACTGACTGATAGGAAAATATTACACAATTCCTTACAGGGTGTCACCTTGCAAAGGCCAAAATGACTGTGAAATGTTCCTAAAAGAGCACGTTTAGTACTGTGATTATTATTTATTTATTACATACACCCCTCTGGGGATTGTTTCATATCACTGTTTGCAAACTTCATGGGGGAAATGAGGAAATGTGATAGCATTGCTTTAGTGATATGATCATTAGAAATTTCAGATACAGTCAAACTTTTACTTTTGGTGGCAACCATTTTACTGGAGTTGTTCATATGAATTAAAAAAAAAGAAAAATGTCAAATACATACTATCATTTGAAGTGCTACAGATGGACAGATATGTTGTTCACATTGTAAATGATGATTTAGAAGGGTTAATGAATTTGAGTTTATATACACATAGCTTATTTATTAATTAGTATTGTTACAACAAATTCTGTTAATAAATTTCTGTTTTTAAATGTCAACATTTTCCTCCAATGATTAGAAGAATATTTATCACCAAATTTTGATTTGCTTGTGCTTCATTAGATATCAATATATTATCCCCACAAGTGCATATAGTAAGATATATGCCCCATGATGTATATACTATTATTTAATACCTGCAATGTATGTGGTAAAAGTTCATTAAACTGACCAGTAATTAAACGGAAGTCATTATGATGATTTTTTTTTCCCAAGCTGAACAATATGAAATTTGATTTTGATTGCGATACATTGTCATTGCAAAATTTATGAATAGCCAAGAGGAGAGCATATCAAAGAAACTTGTTTACTATCAACTCATTATTTGGTGTGCTGTATTAAAACTACAGCTGACTTAGAAGGACTAATAATGCAAGCTGGACACACCTAAATTGTGGGGGCAGGGATGTTGAAAGACAGAAGAAGGAGGAGACAGAAATAAGGTGGATGGGAGGAGATAAAGGTGAACATCCCATCCCCTCCTCCAAAACTGGGGCTGGAATATTTGAAATAACACATTCCTTTAGCTTTACTCTTTCTGAATGATTTAATTTTTTGCTCTAGCCCTGTGTAATTTAGACAAGTGTTCAGGTCATATGATACCTATAAGTAAGAGCATCTGTTTTTCTGCTATAAAATTATGGTCCAACACAAATGCAAATGAGATTTATTGCATTATTAATCGGGTTCAGCACAATTTCTATATTTAGCTATATAGCTTTTTGAAGCAGTTTAAATTTACTTGAATTAACTAGTTTGGATTGAACTTCTCAAGTACAATGACATAGCCAAAAAGTTGCATAAATTTTGAGTATGTTTATACTTTGAACTAACCACAACACTGTTCTAACTAGAGTTCATATCAATGCTATCTTTTGAAGAATTTTCATGAAAAGGGAATTTCTTTAGTGCTGTGAACTGTCCACTGTCCTGTGCATGATAAGACATGGATAAATATGATGGCTTTACATTGTGGAATATAATCGTCTATATAATCCATATATTCGATAGATGTAATTGACTCTATGCTGAATAAAGGATAACTGCTGCTAAACAACTTAATAATTTTAAACATTGAACAATTTTGAATTGGAACTCTTCGTATTTTTTCTTTACTATATGTATGTGGTATGGATTACATGGATGAATTTTTTTCACTCAATGAAATTCACCTTTTTCATGCTTTTAGAAAGTAATTTGATGAAAGATTTGAAATAGCCAAATAAAGCCATAGTTGTGCAGAACTGTATAGTGAACTATAGAGATTGTATTGTACTGGTTAATCTTGGAGGTAAATGACAGACAATCAGTCTGAAAAATTTTTATTCATGGTGTATAAATACAATGTACATAATAATGGAGTTATTGAATATACCTGAAGCCAGGGCCATCAATTCAAGATAAGCTCTTTGATCTCAGACTCACTTTTTTAAACAATATAGTCCTTCTTTAAGAGCGGGACTTTTATCAGAAGTGAGGTTGTCTAAGGTTTTATAGTCCTGGGGCCTGATCTGTATTTAGGTGTAAGAAATGAGGCTTATCATGCTTAAATGTACCAATTGCATCATGGTTAAGCATGTAAAGTTGTTTTTGTACACTTATTAAGGTATGTAAACATATAACATGAACTTGATGTTGCAGCATTTTATTCAAAATGGTTGTTGTACGAGAGTTTTTTTTTTTACACTGTTTTATTTATATTTACATGGAATAGTGGATAATTTTCCTTAATAAATATCTTAATAAAAATTTTTGTTGAAAATTGCAGTTACAGCACATAGAGCAAACTTAAAGTGTGAGTGTGCTAAAGGGAGTATACATTTACTGCTCCACCATTATGATTAAAGTGATCTTGCTGTTATGAGTTAGACCAAGGTCATAGATCACTATATGATATGAAAGACCTTGCTATAAGAACAGAAAGAGTTGAGGAGATATTGAATAGGTCAGTCAGATTTTATGAAAGTGTGTCAAACTTCCAGGTCAAGGTCAAACACTGAAGTATATCATTTTCTTGCCATGAAAATCTATATCCAAAATATAATGATTTACCTTACATAATTCAGGAGGTATTGATTAGGTCAGGTTTTTAGGAAGTAGGTCAAGGTCACAAGATCAAATCATACAATTGTATTACAGCTATACAAGGGTTGTTCGATGTATGTTGTTTGATATCTCAAAAGCATTTGAATTGAACATTACGTCCCTTCAAAGTATTCCTCGTGGTTTGAAATAAATTTCAATCTTTGAATCCATTTCTGAAACGCGTCACGGTATGCTGATTTAGATAGACCTCTGAGGCTCTGACTGATGGCTGAGCCAAGGGATTGGGACTTGTAACGATGACCAGATAAGAACTTTTTAAGTTTTGGATAAAGGAAAAAGTTGCATGGGGCTAGATCTGGAGAGTATGGTGGGTGTGGCAAGACGGTAACCTTCTCAGACTTCAAAAATTGCTTTACAAGCTCGGATGTATGTGATGGAGCATTATCATGAATTAGACAAACAAGCCTAAATCCTGACACAGGGCGTCATTTATGTTAATATTTCTTGAGCTTTTTTAGTATAACTTCTTGGTAATACCGACCTGCAACACTTTTGCCCTTCGGCACCAGACTTTATATGGCTATACCATCACACGAGAAGAATATACAATAAAGAACCTTCTTTGTGCTTATGGTTCTTTTGGCAACTACAGGCCTTTTACCATGTTTAATTAGCCATATTTTGTTTCCAATTTTTCTTACTGGGTCAAAATAGTGAACCCAAGTTTTGTCACCAGTAGCAGTGTTTGCAAACTGTCTTTGATTGAATTTGGGAAACATTTTGAGCAATTGGTTAGTGGTTTTTGGTCATCTGTCAATATATGCTGTATCCATCTTTCGTACTTTCAAAATGAAGTGCACCCGCGATAGCAATATGCCAACAGCTTTGGCAATATCATGTACCTTCCATCACTTTCAATTATATCCCTGATTTTTGCCTTGCCTGTTACAATCACAGGTAGGCCAGATTTTGCTGCATCTTTGACGGATTCTGTGCCAGTCAGATATTTCTTTCTCCACCTGTGAACTGTCTCATAAGAATCCTTATCAGACCCAATTCAGTAAAAATCTGCATTACCGAATGACTGAGTATTGTCCAAACTTTTTTATAAGCTCTAATTTCTTCAATATTCTCAACCCATTTTCCACCCATTTTTACAACAGTGGTCAACGAATGGCTCTATTGAAATGAATACAAGTTTAAAATTATGTGGAGCTGAAGGATCATGTTTATACCATTGGAAAGGTATTGAAAAGAGCTATTCAAGAGTATCATCATCCACAAAATCGTGGAAAGCATTATCGTGCTATGGTACAATACACAATACATACTGAACAGTCCTCGTATACAAAATATGAAAGCCCTATATTGAATAGTTCTTAATAAAAGGTCTGGTCATAAGAAATTTATTCCCAAAACATGATTGATTGTTTGTTGGTTTTCCACCACACTAAACAATTTTTCAGTTATTTGGTGGCATCCAGTTTTTTACTGGTGGAGGAGAGAACCCAGATACAATGTATCCGGGAAGAGACAACTGACCTTCCATAAGTAAACTGGTAACTTTCTCGCATATATCAGTGCAAAGGAGAATTTAACCTGCGCTGACTAGAGGTGAGAGGCCTGAAGATTTTGAGTGCATGCTCCAACCACTCTGCCATGGAGGTACCCACAAAATATGAACATCAATCTTAAACAGTACTGGTGATACTGAATAGCAAAGGTTTTTATTGAAAAGTAGGTCAAATACCAAGGTCACAATGTAAAACTTACCAAAAATAATGTCTTGCCATAGAGAATCTATATACAAAATATGAAAGCCCTACCTAAAATAGTTCTGGATATATTTGATATATTGTTTTCTTAAAAGTGGGCCAAACTCCGAGTTCAAGGTAAAATGATAGGAATGATTATATATACAAAGTATGAATGACTTACATGTCAAGGTGAAACTAAATTCAGGGTTAAGGGTCATGATATGAAATACATGATTATATATGGAAAGTATGAATGATCTACCTTTAAAAGCTCAGGACATATTGGTGAGATTTTTATTAAAATTAAGTCAAACTTCCAGGTCATGGTCACGGTCAAACACTACTGCATCACATGAAAGGTCTTTCCATAAAGAATGTGTATCCAAAATATAAAAGCACTAGCTTAAATAGTTCAAAAGATGTTTTGAAAGATTTTTCCTATATAACACTTTGATCCCTTCTTGTGGCTCCACCCTACCTCCAGAGACCATGAATTGCACAAACTTGGATGTAAATTTCCACTTTTCTGGCTATGTGATTTGAGCAATCTAGTTAAAATTGGATCCTTTGATCTGATCATCTATGATCACTACACATCCTTTGTCAGGAAGCTTTCACACAAATATGAGTTTTTCTGGCACTGTGGTTCTTGAAAAGATTCTTAAAGATTTTCCCTATATATTTGCTTGTAAAACTCTGATCCCCTATTGTGGCCCCACCCTACCCCTAGGGACTATGATTTTAACAAACTTGAATATGCACTATGTCAGAAAGATGCATGTAAATTTGAACTTTCCCAGCACAGTGGTTCCAGAAAAGATATTAAAAGATTTTCCTTATATATTTGTATGAAAAACTCTGATCCCCTATTGTGGCTTCATCCCACTTCCAGGGAACATGGTTTCAACAAATGTGAATCTGCACTTTGTCTGGAAGCTGCCATGTATATCTGAACTTCTCTGTCGTAGTGGTTCTTCAGATTTATAAATGACCCTACCCTTTTTTTGCATTTTCATGATTATCTCCCATTCAATAGGAGCACGACCCTTCATTTGAACAAACTTGAAACCCCTTTACCAAAGGATGCTTTTTGCCAAGTTTGGTTGAAAATTGCCCAGTTGTTCAGGTGAAGTTGGTAATGTGAAAAGTTTACAGATGGACAGACATAC
The DNA here is from genome assembly GCA_024699665.1 of Ostrea denselamellosa. Classification (NCBI taxonomy): domain Eukaryota; kingdom Metazoa; phylum Mollusca; class Bivalvia; order Ostreida; family Ostreidae; genus Ostrea; species Ostrea denselamellosa. The sequence continues at coordinate 3,192,768 of JAMZEH010000046.1, forward strand.
AGATGAACAATGAGTGATCAGAAAAACTTACTTGAGCTTTCAGCTCAAGTGAGCTAAAAATCTCTGAAAATATTTGTCAAGAAAAACTCAACCCCTGTAACATTAGCGTATTTGCCAGCAGCTTACCTCAGTTTCAGAATTGATCACACACAGACCAGGCTCTGGCATATCAAATCAGTTGGGAGACATAATCACCATACACAAGTGATAAGGGAATATTGCTACATAAACAAGGGAGTTGATGATGGAATAGCTGTAGTCATTCCATTTGTCATAAAGTTGTTAGTGTGCCACTAATGTCTATATTCAGTAAAACAGTATAGGTTGAAAAATATTGCATGGGGTGGAACTAAATCCTCTGGGAAAACTTTCTGGATTTGCACATGTATATGAAACTGTCAAAATATTGGTGATTGAAAATGGATAATACAAGATGGGCGAACCACTGACAAATCTTTAGGTGTAGGCATATTGATAATGTACGACATAATTACACAATAGTCATGCTTTTAATGAAAGTACCACTATATAACAATCATTCAGTAGTCGAGTATTTTCCAAGACATGGTTTTGCCTCTTGGTAAGCAAACACTGTCTAGCTCATCTGCATTTAATCAACAAATATATCAACCTCAACATCTCAGTGTCTCCTTGTGGGACAGATAAGTAAAGTACACACCTACGTGTAGTACACAGAGTTTTATTTCTGTAACTTGAAACATCTTTTGAACAATATCAATAAACATTTAAAATGCAATGCATGAACCACAAATTTATGGAAACTTGAGATCTACATCAAGGTTAGAGATGAGTTTTTATAAATGCATCTGTAGGTAAATGAAAGTACATTCCTTCTGATCAAATTTCATTTATGCAAACATTGCTCTTTACATTTTTGAAATTTAATACTCCAATCTGGAGATCTAATGCACTCTGAGCAACTATTCAACACAAACTTCATACCTTATCAATGGAATTTGATAATAAATAAACATGTATATTGTAATTACACTAACTCGTTAAATTTCTGAGATTCTATCACTGACTAGACTAAATCCCTGACACCAATTTATATAAGCTTTCCCATATTAGTACTGTACTTCTAAGAATTAGTTTATATTGAAGAGAATGAACTGAAACTTGCCTTACATGCAGGTGCTCTAATGGCCTGCATGAAATGAACCCCCCCAAAAAGACTTAATTATCCATGGGAGTATTTCATCTCCCACTCCTTGGTACCTTAAGCTGCCCTCACACATAAACCACGACCTTACTGCGACCTGAAAACTAGTAAAATAGCATTTTTCTTTCGAAAATCGTTTGGTTTTCTTTCAAATTTCCAAATTTCTCTCGCAGACGGTCCGGGGCTCTGCAGTCTTGTGTTCAGTACGTTTCCTCTATGTCCTCAATACGACCTAACCAGGACTCAGCAAGAACGCAGAGTTTCTGCGACTGTTTTGTGCATGTTCAAAATAGTCGCCGACGGTCTGCGACCTTGTGCGTCCTTGGGTTCCTCGCTACGACCTCGCTGCGTCCATGGCGACTGTGCTGCGTCCTGGGTCGTAGCAAGGTCGCAGTAAGGTCGCGAGGTATGTGTGAGGGCAGTTTTATGGACCTCAGATTCACATATCAATAAACTGAAATATGTGTTAAACTTTCAAAATTGTCAAATTGGATTTCATTATTGCTCATTTTGTATGTAGTATGAATAAATAACAATATTGCACTTACAAAGCAAATAAATGAGGATGTATAAAAGCATGAAAACACCTTATATCCATGAAATTTGTGACAATACCTTTGGGGAAAAAATTATAAATACCAGCTGTATATGGAAATTGTAATGGTCATGGAACATAAAAAAAAACCAAAACGAACAAACAAAACAACAACAAAAAAACCCAACCAACCAAACAAATTAACAGATAAATCATAGCTTGAGCAATCCAAACAGAACTCGCATCTTGACCCTTTTTAATGACCTTTGCCACAGAAGTGTGCAATAAATGAGCGACTCCTTACAGTCCCTGCGTGCTACACTACATTGTTACAGTCTTTTTACCAGAATCTCTGTGATCTTGATCATTTAAAGATGTTCACTCATCAGGTTTGCAAAACAATATTGTGTTTCTTTAAAGAATTTCATTTTAAAATCATGGATAGATTCTGTACACTTTGTAATTTCAAGGTAAAAACTTATATTGTGCTACATTATGCAATTATTGACTAGGGCTAAGGGTAACACTGATTCTGTGAGCCCTTGAGGGATGAACTATTACCCAACACAAAGGTACTGGTATCCTTCCTACTCAATCAAGGGACTGAAAGGCCATAATGGCTTATGGGTTTGATATGGATGAAACGTGTAAGGACATTGCTGCACATTTTTGAAGTTTTGGAATTGATTATTCACCATGATGACTGACAATTCATTCAACAAACGCAGGATTAAACTTATTACAGAAAAATGAAAAACTGCAGCAACCAATAAACCAATGATTACGTGGTTGAAAGGCCTATCCTTAAAAATGGTCATGTCAATAAATCTACTGCCACTACTCCTTCCGTTTTGTAACCATAGATATCAGCAAATCTCACCATCATGAATCCTTTTAAAGAGATTTTGGTGCAAATATCGTGATGTAATGAAACTGAAAGCAGTATGTCATTGTGTGCGACATGATGAAATTGCATAAAATCTGTCAACTAATCATGATTCTACAGTTCGGTAGAGATCAGCAGTTAAAAATAATGACCAATCAAATCTTCTTGCAGGGAGAAACATTATACATATTGATCACTAGCTAAAAAGAATTATAACAAAAATATTATATTGAATATAATAAGCAATATCAATGTAGGAACTGTATTTTGCAGCATTAGCAGTTTTAGAAGAAAAAATTGGAAATAGGTACAATTTCCTCATTCATAAACCTTTAAATTACCAACAACAATTACACACAACTTACTAGATATAAAGTAACAAGGTATTCAGTATTATCTGATACATAAAAAAGTTTTTACACTTTGAAGAATTTAATAATACTATATAAGTATTTTTGAAAAGTTTAAGTATTAGCTTTATGAAAATCTTCACACAAATTTCATTTGCAGCTTTCTATCTGGACAATTTTAACATGACCCTCATTAAATTCCCACTTTTAAATTTCAGGATATCACAAAGGTATTTACATGAGTTTCAAAAAAATTCTTGATAAATGAAATAGAAATTCTGTGTTAACTTCATTAACATTTTAATTGCAAACAGGTCATAGCTGATTCAAAGAAATCATGAATTTTTTCAATATGTTTGTTAAATTAGATTATTTTATTTTTATCTATAGTACAATTAAAATGGAGATTCTGAGCAGTCATCTGACAGCTAATTATGACAAGGGTATCTTTGAAACAGCACATCTGCAAAAAGGTGAAATTCATCCGACTCATTAAGAACTTTTCCCTAATTCATCATACAGGTAATAAAAATATACAAGTACTTTGCAATTTTTAAAAAAAAAAAAATTTCATACTTGGGAGCAAACATCCTTGAAGAAAATGGTTAGATCACCTTGACCTTTACAAATGACTGTGGTTCAGTACTAGAAACCAACTCAGTGAGTTCAAGTAAGAACTTTTACTCTCCTCCATTGTGAATATTTTGCTATGAAACAATATATGACAGACAAGAAGATGGACATGAAAATTGCTAGAGAACCTTCAAACTTTTGTTTGCTAAAGGTATGAAAATAACCTGGTCAAGAATGCTTGCAATCACTTGCTACCAAGAAAGCTTAAGTATACTGATTTGTCAATTATTTTTGCAGAGAATACCCTACTGGCAAGATAGATATGGAATGTCTGAAAACTAAAGTATGACAAATGGCACTATAAATATTCCAATCAAAGTAAAGGAAGACATAAGTTTTGGTTACAAAAAATGTAAATCACATATAAACATATATACAGTGTGTGCATACTGCAAAACATACATCAGATGGAATTCACTGCTGGTTCTGACAAACTGAAAAAGGTTAGAACTCATTGATTAGCAAACAATGTCAATTTTTCACACCTTACATTGTACATTGCACAAAAAAGAGGAATGAGCATTTCAAAATGCTTGGGACTATCTACATGAAAACAATATACAAATATTGATATACATAACACTTTTAAATAAATAAAATAAAACAATATAAAAATAAAATGCCTCTCCAACACCAAGTATTTTTTTTAAAATCAAATTCGACACCAGGAATGTATGCACTACTTATTTTACCTGCAAACATGAGTAGTTTGATTCATGGAGAACAATATACAATTCTATAAACCTCACAACACCAGTGGTGTACAACCACAGAAAGCATCCCTATCAATAATGTGTATTGCTTGTCTTTTCAATTCATGGTTCTGTACCCCATTTCTTTGAGGAAACTGTACCATGTGGCACATTTTTAAAATTGTCTTAAAGGATATGTTTTTTTGTGGTTTGTATAAGAAATATATACACATATTTACATTTCTAATGTTTTTGCCTTCAGTATTTTTACCAATTGAAATGATAGCCATTATCTCATGAATGTCAACAATATGCAAATGAATATTGATAAATATAGTATGACTATTCTTAACGGCTGGGAACTCAGACAGAAATAAAAGTAAAATTTAACTATTAAAAACAAATTTCATTTTTGAAAATACATGAGGGCATGAACAGAAATGCTTCACACCAGCATACTTTTTCATGGAGCACTACCTTGCTTCATGAAGTACTGGTATGTTGGCATAAAGCATAGCAGTTCATGCCCTCGTGTTTTTTCAAAACTAAAATCTATTTGTGATTTTAATTTTTTCACCATGGTTCAGCATGGTACCTGGGTTACTAAAACTTTAATCTGTGTAACAGATCTTTTGCCCTTGAAGAATTAAAGACATATGTGACATTTCTAAATAATATATAATTTTCGTGACAATTCACATACAATTCACTTACATTCTACTTTGTTTTTACAAAAAATTCTGGGATATATTACCATGTCTGTTTTAGAGTTAGTATATGTTGATAATTCCTGGTTGTTGCAAGTAAAAATGTAAAGTCAGTTCTTATGTATAACAGTAAATAACAGTATATAAAAGGGCATTACAGAACCAAGGAAGATAAATCTTTGGAACACACTGGTATCAAACCAGAGACCCTTGAATTTCTGGTTAGGCGATCTAACCACTGAGCTATCCAGGCTTACATTCAAATGATGGTATTTTTGCTACAATATGAAATTTAAACTTATTTCTGATGAACTCTTCATCTCGTGATGAAATTTTTTGTTGTTGAAAAAATGTCAGAAATGTTGCATCTTTCCTTAAGGCAAATTTTTGTTAAAATACTGCTACCCACATAGAAAACCAGTTATACACTATAATATTCATACAGTTTAAAAAGCCAATTCAAAACCACAGTTTCTATTAATCTATAGATACTATAAAAATTGTACAGTGGCTAGAAACTTTGCTTTTGTACACCAATAATACAAATTGCAAATACATATACAAACACAAAAGGTGTTTAAAAATGCTTGATTTCATGTTGACCTTATAGATATTTTTCATTTTCTCATGTCAAATTGGTGTTTCTAAATGGTTTCTTGTCCACTGTTAGGAGTTCGCCTCTTCCTGATGATCCTCTGTTTGATAATTGCTAAGCTGGTTCTCCAATTCCCTTACACGATCACTCAGAACTTGAGCTGCAAGCTTCTTGTGAGCAAATGCTTCATTTCTCTGGTGTAACTGAAAACAAACCCAAAACAGAAATATAGAAACCCTAATTCACAGAGTAAAAACCATAAATAAATTGCTCTAAATGGCTCTGTTGACTATGATTCATTAGATCTAAATCAAATTTCTATTTTATTTTTCTACTTCAAGAATGGAAATTGTTAAGACCATAAATGGGTTTGGAATATAACCTTTTTTGTAATAGATGAATTCTTATATTCAATTAATTTACAAAATTTTAAAATTTCAAATATATCTGTATATGTAATTTACATATGCAGCTATGATGAGTACTAACTATTTCTGTAAGTGCCATAACCAGCTCTCTGTCATTCATTACAGGATCAGAATGGCTCTCCACCTCAGATTTTGGCCCAGATTTTAAATTCCCATTGATGCTGTAGACATTCTGTCTCTGATTGGTTATTTCACAAAGGTAGTCATCTAATCAAAACAGAATAATATAGAAATCTTTTAAATCAATTTCACAGTAATTCTATTTCCATTGTAAATTATTTCCCTTCATTTAAAATAAAAAGCTTTATAAATGCACTATTAGGAGAGCCTGTCCTGTTGGAATGCTTAAACACAGAAATGGGACAAAATAAATTATGCTACATGGAACACCATCATCACTTAACTCAATTCTCCAAAGACAGTCCTTTAAACCAACTTTTATTCTTCACATATATTATTCACAATTTACATATAAGAAATCTGTTCAAAACAATTTACATCCACAAGAAAGCCACCAAGCTCTATGAACTTTATGCATGATGGTTTGTGACAATAAAAAACATGTTGCTGCATCTTGTTAAAATGCTGTCCTTAAAATTTTCCTTCTGCCAATAAAAAGTCAACTTACCATCATTCAGGAGATGAATAAGATTTTTGAGAATAACCTTTGCCTTTTCATATTTTGATGGTCCAGCAACAGCAATTTCTGCCAGTTTTAACATCAACTGTTTATTTTTATAGAGCTGTTCCTCAAATGCTGCCCTGTAAGCATCCACTGTCTGAGCAGCTTCATCTCGTCTTCGTAACTGCGCTTCATACTACAATACCACAAGTATTTGTAATAAAGGAAAACAAATTGCATCATTTTGTTTTCTTAACTGTGCTTTATACTACAACATGTACATTCACTGTATCTTTTCTTTTATACATGTATTTCTTTTGAAAATGACATTGCTTTCATCATAGACAATGAATACATGTTTATTGCAAACTAGTTTGATCTGGTTTTTCAGTACTTCCTGTCTGTGTAATCATTACCAAATATGGAGCATTTCCCAGGTCAAAGTGTGTATCAACTGCTCCATTTGACATAATAAAATGGTTACAGATATGATATTTTGGTACTTAAATCTAGTTTATAATTTTAGAAAATACATAAAAATACAAATATAAACAATAAAATATCTTTCTCTGTTTATTTAATGGATATTCATTGTGATGAATGTAGCAATCTTTACAGAAAAATTTGCATAACCAGCTAACACATGCTATGAATTTTTTCTGCAATGCCTGCTACCATCACCACCCAATAAAACAACAAAGAAAGCATTTTATTGTTTAGATAACAAAAGTAGCACTATTTATAAAGAAAGAAAAATCTGCATCAAAAGTTTTAATTACAGCATATGCCTTTTAACAATCTTGGAAATAAATACATATAAAAGTTATAAGATGCAAATGTAATGTTATGATAAAAAAGGGGAATTTTATTTTTTTTTTAGATAAAACAGCAAAAATAAAAAAGTGCTTTTGTTCCTCAATATTATCCAGAACCCTATGGAATATAATGAGTATTCTCTGTAATACAATGAGTACTATTATAATACAATGAATGTAACACAATAACTACATTTTGTAATACAATATGTTAAACTGTAATACAATGACTAAGTTCTGTAATACAGTGTGTACACTCTGTAATACGGTGAATAAGCTCTGTAATATGGTATGTGCACTCTTTAATACAATAAGTAAGCTCTGTAATACAAAGAGTAAGCTCTGTAATACAAAGAGTATATATATATATATACAAAGAATATATATATACACTCTGTTATACAGTGAGTAAGTTCCATAATACAGTGTGTGCATTCTGTAATACAATGAGAAAGTTCTTTAATACAGTGCATACACTCTGCGATACAATGAGTAAGCTCTGTAATACAGTGTATACACTCTGTAATACAATGAGTAGGCTCTGTAATACAGTGTATACACTCTGTAATACAATGAGTAGGCTCTGTAATACAGTGTATACACTCTGTAATACAATGAGTAAGCTCTGTAATACAGTGTATACACTCTGTAATACAATGAGTAGGCTCTGTAATACAGTGTATACACTCTGTAATACAATGAGTAAGCTCTGTAATACAGTGTATACACTCTGTAATACAATGAGTAGGCTCTGTAATACAGTGTATACACTCTGTAATACAATGAGTAAGCTCTGTAATACAGTGTATACACTCTGTAATACAATGAGTAGGCTCTGTAATACAGTGTATACACTCTGTAATACAATGAGTAGGCTCTGTAATACAGTGTATACACTCTGTAATACAATGAGTAGGCTCTGTAATACAGTGTATACACTCTGTAATACAATGAGTAGGCTCTGTAATACAGTGTATACACTCTGTAATACAATGAGTAGGCTCTGTAATACAGTGTATACACTCTGCAATACAATGAGTAAGCTCTGTAATACAGTGTATACACTCTGTAATACAATGAGTAGGCTCTGTAATACAGTGTATACACTCTGCAATACAATGAGTAGGCTCTGTAATACAGTGTATACACTCTGTAATACAATGAGTAAGCTCTGTAATACAGTGTATACACTCTGTAATACAATGAGTAGGCTCTGTAATACAGTGTATACACTCTGTAATACAATGAGTAGGCTCTGTAATACAGTGTATACACTCTGTAATACAATGAGTAGGCTCTGTAATACAGTGTATACACTCTGCAATACAATGAGTAAGCTCTGTAATACAGTGTATACACTCTGTAATACAATGAGTAGGCTCTGTAATACAGTGTATACACTCTGCAATACAATGAGTAAGCTCTGTAATACAGTGTATACACTCTGTAATACAATGAGTAGGCTCTGTAATACAGTGTATACACTCTGTAATACAATGAGTAGGCTCTCTAATGCAGTGTATACACTCTGTAATACAATGAGTAGGCTCTGTAATACAGTGTATACACTCTGTAATACAATGAGTAGGCTCTCTAATGCAGTGAGTACAACTTAGGACCACTTAAGTTGTTATAAGTGATTTGTATCATATCGACAGTTCTTTTGAAATTTGCCACTGCTACAAATAGCATGCAATAAACGTACATGCAAATGACTGATACTTCAAAGTACATGTATATTAGCCAATTGGATGATTGTACAACCCAAAATCATTACTAACTGCAGTACTATTCAATGGGGTCTTAAGAGTTGTTATTGTGTCACTGAATGATATAGGACAAAGTGTATACTTCTAATGATGCAATTTGATTACAGTATTCAGCATGATTCTTGTGTGGACTTGATCAATATTTTTCAACTATACTAACCTGCTCCTTTAGTTTACACATTTCTCTTCTAAGGGCTGCTGCAGCATGTGCACAACCACAGGGCTCAGGGGAGGTAACCCTGCACTTACAGGCTCCTAGAACAGCCAGCTAAAACAAATTAGAGATATTAATAAAGAGTATGTAGTGTCAAAAAATCAAATAACTGAATGTGAAAATAATTTGATACTGTAAATACAAAGTTACACGGGCTACAACACTATCTTGAGTCACCTTGCTCTTTACACCTTACTCTTCACACCTTGTTTTTTACACTTAACTCTTTATGCTTGCCATTGCTTTGGAACCCTTATTGTGACCCATCCAGTCCCTGAAGACTATGGTTTGTACAAAATGCAATCTAAACTACATGAAGGTGCTTCTATATTATTTTGACAAACCTACTTGTAGATATTTCTTTTATTAAATTCTCAATGAAAAAATGTATCCTTACTTTGACCTTCCAGAACTTGGTGGGAAGAGGCAGAGGCATGAAGATAATTGCCCACTACATTGACATGATGTGGCTTTGTTTTTAGGATATTCCCTATATATTCTTAAGTAAAACTTTGCACTTCTATAGCAGGCCTATCCTGACCCCCCAAGGACTATTATTTGAACAAAACATAACCTCCATTGCATAATGATGCTTGCATGTTGTTTTGACAATAAGCTTGTTGTTTCTTTGATAAATGATTTAAATACACTCAAACTCACATTGAACTCTCTTTATTTGAAAAATTGTTTAGTTTGAAATGAATTCCATTTCCTCTGCAAAAGTGACACAGTTTCTTTTTGAAAAATACTCATTTAGATTGAAATTGGTTAAATTGAAAAACTCTGTTAACTTGAAGTGATTTTGAGGTTCGCTGAACATAAAGTTGGCTCTTTTGATAACAGTTACATTGAAGTAATATTGTGAAGCACAGACACGGGTGACTAATTATATGCAAAGTCTAGCATAGGTAATTTTTTTTTTACAAAGGTGAGTGCATGTCAATTGTCTTGTAAAAATTAAACTATGTTTTGTATACATCAAACAATTGAACATTTTTCACCAAAACATATTCTTCGTCACTTAACATTCCTAACCACGGTAAGACAAACATGTCTACTTCTAAAAAATGAAAGCAATTGACAATCGATCAGAAATGTGAAATAACACAGGCGGTAGAAAAAAGAACAAAATCTAAAACAGAAATCTCAAATGATTACGGAATTAACCCAAGTATTTTGACGGATATATTGAAACAGAAAGATTCAATAATCACAGCTAGCCAGTCAGGAGACTTTTAACAAAAAGAAAGCAAATAAGGTTGGGTGTGCATGAAGATGTCAAAAGTGCATTAAACAAATGGTTTATTAGTGCTCGTGATAAAAATATTCCAATATCTGGAGATATTTTAATGAAAAAAGCAGATTACTTTGCAAAAGAACTTGGCATATCTGATTTCAAAGCTTCCAGTTGTTTTATAGACAGATTTAAAACATGTAGGGGTATTATGTATAAAGCGGTATGCAGAGAAAGTGCACGAGTAAGACAATCCAATCAGATGACGAGTTTGACGACATGCCTCTTAGTGAACTTCGCCGTGTATTGAGTGACACAACAATGGAGGATTATGTTGATGTTGACAGTAAAGTATGTTTGTGTTGAGTACTAAATGATAATGACATTCTAACTGAAGTCAGAAAGAAATCAAATGTTGACAATGACACTGGTGAAAGTGATGATGATACAGATGAAGCTGTTGAACATGTGATGCCTATGACTAACAAGGCTCATGCATCCTTGAAAACAATTTATGATTATCTACAAGGCCAATCTGATGTTCCAGACAAACTATTTATGTGTGTGTCAATAGGCTAAATAAATTTCTATCAAAGGTAAGAAAAAAAAATAAATTTAAAATTACGGACTTCTTTCAAAAATAAAGGTACATGTATGTGTATTTCTTAAACACCGCATGTAATGTTATGTTAAAAAAATAAATTCTTGCAGGTATACATGTATTGCATTTTTTCTACGGTATCTACATTTTACATGTAAATCATGACATTCGGATATATTGAAATTCTGTTAATTTGAAATAAATCTCAAGGTCCCTTAAATTTCAATGTAAATGAATTTGACTGTATTTCCTTTGGCAAAGTTCCTTTGCTCAGGTGAGCTAATAAAAGTATTAAAGTTAGTGGTTTTTGAAGTCATCTAAAATAACAGAAATTCTTTCCTGACCTCTGTAGAGGTATACTCGCTGTATGCCTCATCCTCAGAAACACTGCGTGACCTCATATAGCGCCCTCTCTCCTTGACATCTAGCAAGGCCATTAACTCATCTCGCTCTCTGCACAAAACTTTTCAAGAAATGAAAAGAAATGATTTTCAATGAAAATTGCTATCATAATTAATTACATAAAACCAGAGATTACCCCCCCCCCCTTCCTCGACCTTTTCATAACCAGAAGTCATATGTAACCATATTTCAATATTATATCTTATTGACTGAAATAACAGGAAATATGCCCAGTAAAGCGGATTATACTTATATGGTCCACTTCTGCACAAAGACTGATATTCTGTGCATTTACCAATATTCAGTAAATAACATTTTCATCATATGTTTTCAAATTTTATGCATGTCTAATTTTAAAAGTACATATTCGTTTACATTTTATGTAGCAGACAAAGTGTTCACATCCATGATTATTTGTATGCAGATCTATATAATGTCACAATTGAGTTAAAATAGTACCAGATTTGGAATTCTCAAACCAAACTTAAGTTTAAGTTTTCTTTTATTTGAACAGTTAAAATTTGAGTAAAATCCCAGACCTAAGTCCAAGTTTCATCATAAAGTTTTTTCAAAAAATCCAGACAGACTGTTATAATGTAGGCTTTCATGTCTCATAAAAAGCCCAAGTAAGAAAAAATATTGATATATGTAGAGAGGTTACATATGACCCCTGGCATATAGGTGTAGCCCTTATGCATCAAACTAATCCTCTTCATAATTTTTTTTCAATGTGTAACAAAAGCATCCTACCCATTTTCTGTGCCTTTACTTCTCTTAGCTCCAAGGATTTCTGATCAAGCTCAGCAGTTAAAGAGACATTTTCCCTGCAAATACTTAAAAAAAAAAGAACTAGGTTATAATATGTGCAGGGGCCAAGATGTGTGTGGCAACTCGAACAGATTTTACTACAAGAAGCACCCCACCCAAAAAAAAAGGAAAATTGCATCTGACACTATTTCCCTTTCATTATTTGTTATAGTATTTGCATACTATTAGGTTTGTATTATTTCATACTAACCTGTCAAATCTTACTGCCCACATTTGTTGACTGTTTTCAAAAGTTGTTTCCCTTTTTCCTAATTCGAAATTTAGAGTGTTGACTTCCTACAATTTTTATTGTGGTATCATTTCTACTTTTAAAGTTTAGAGTGTGTGAAATAATTGAGTAACAAACACAAATATTTCATTAAATTAATATATAATCAATAATTTTATCTGTTTAAATAATGCAACCCACTTTTTCTAGGGACTCTTCATATTTTCTGCTTTTTTTCTCACATGCATCCATACCCTCTTCACATGAAAATATCTGGGAAAGAGACATTGATTTTTACATGCAGTTCCATGTCAAAAATTAAAAATACTAGAAAGAAAACATATTTGATTTATATAGCTGATACATGTAACTTAAGAAATATTCAACCTTCTTGATGTAATGTATGCATAATATGAACAGCAAAAAGTTTGCAGAATGCAACAACAGACCTGCTTTCTTAATATAGCAATAGCTTTGTACTTGGACTCCAATCTCTTTTCATAAACTTCAAGATCTGTCTTCAGTTCTTCAACCTCCTAAACAAAATACATACAAGATATATTTGTTGGTAATTTTGGCTCCACTCCAAGACCTTATTTGCATTTGGACCTTAAATTTAATACATCCTTATACAAAATTGGATTTGTAGTTTCAATGAAATTTTAAAAGAATGTGTATACCAGACAGACAAGTTTTAGAAAAGGGAAATCAGAGAGGTTCAATTGAGCCGAGCTTAAAATTCAAACCTTTTACCTGCTCAGCTTCTGCTAACTTTTTCAAGACGTCATCTCGGTTTATTTTGGCTGCTTCTAAAATGAAAACATAACTATCATACAGTTCCAAAGTTACGTACATATAAGGCATAAAATTATCAGTCGAAACACTTTTTTATAGAAATAAATGCATAGGACATCTAAATGAAAATTTCTTTGTAAATAGATCAGTTTATGTGACACTACAAAGGACCACTCAGTAATCCTTTCATCCTCATAGACATAATTACTACTGATTTGGTCAGTTGGTTTACTGCCTCATACAATTTTACCATATTAACACAATGAGAAACTATTGCATAACAAATACAACCTTTAGATTTTTTTAAAACTTTATAATGGAAATAATGTATGGGATACGAGACACACATGTGAAACAGGAAAATGTCCAGAGTGTACTTTTTAGCAGCAGAGAAGAATGGGCCAGTCTTGGCTATTTTTTGAAAGAGAATATGTATCATAACAATAAAGATGTTAACACATATATAATTCAACATTTTATTAAATATAATTCACAAATTGTGGGTTTTTTTTGGTTTGTTTTTTGTTGTGTGTGTGTGTCCTGATAGAAATTATGGGTCATGCAAAACATTCTCCTAGTAGGACCTTTTTGCCATGCTTGCTAGTAAAAGTTCTTCACTCTGACATGTATATCTGGCCTACACATGTATAAGAGTGTTTAGAATAAATCTTATCCTATCCTACACATGTATAAGAGTGTTTAGAATACACAAGGTACAATCAGGATATTACAGAATAATTCTTTTTCCTTTTAACTGTCTCAAGGGAAAATTAAAATATAGCTTGTAATTCTCAGGGTATTAAATAAGTAAGTAACTTTTCTTCCCTACAGACCTGCTACTGTTTTATGATCTTCCCCACTCGAAGTCCTTCCACGATTCATATTACTGAAGTGAACGTGTCCTTCAGTTTTAGCACCCAATACTATGTCAGCACTTTCTTTTAAAATTCTGTTTTTACCACGGATCTTTACAATCTGTGAATATTGACTCTGGTTTGGTGGGACAAGTGGTTTATCTGCTACTGATGGAAAATCAACGTAATTCGTTTTACTACCAACTTCGTTATAATGCAATGCATTTAAAATTGGTAAAGAACCGGGTTTTAATCCCAATCCAAGGCCAAGATCGCCAGTTTCTAAACTACTTTCGTCTTCATCTTTGCAAGATGACATCATCAAACATTTTAAATATGCTAAAAACCATTCTTCTGTTACTTGTCAAACGTGTAAAATTTTGCAAACCGGAAATGCCCTGAAACTTCCAAAGCATAATATCATTCCGCGATATTGTAGTGTACTAGTTTATTCCTGAAAGAACTTCTTCGCTCTAATATTGTTGATTACAGTAAACAATAATGTATTAAAATGAAATTAACAATGATACAGACATAAAATCAAAATATTTTATTTCAATAACGATGCCAACGCGTAGGAATAATGGAAATACTATTTTTTGATATTGTTTGATTGGTGAAATCCGGAAAGCACCTGCAAAAGAAATGTCGTACAATTCATTACCACCATCAAGACTTATTAATGTTGGACAAAACGGTGTCGGTAGATACGTTTGTCAGCTTATGAGAATAACCTTCAGATTTTGCAAACATAGTCCTGGCAGCAGAGGAACGAGGTAACTAACTAGTTATACCGCTTTTGTTAAACTCGAATTTTCTCAGGATCATTTTAAGAAAATTCTAGCTGTCGAGTTTTCTCTGTGCATTGGGTTCAAGCTTGTTCTTGAGGAGACAACAGCCTCAACTAATTATCTTAAAATAAATATAAGTCATGTATATCAATAAAATTTCATTCAAAAAAATTACAATCTGTTATATAATATCTTGCATCTCAGTCCTTGCCATTATATGTCAATGAATTTACAGAATTAAATTAAAATAGAAATACACTGCAGTAAAGGAAATGGCAAGTCACCTCAACCAGCTAAAGAAATGTCATAGAAATTGGGTGACCTTTGTGCTATTATCCTCAAATGATAGACCTTGAAGCACACTACTGTACCACACCAGATGAATCATTCAGCTACTGTTCTATTCTTGACTAAAAACATTTTGTTCCCAAATCAAATTGTTCTATCGAAACAGTTCCAAATGCCATTCCCAGACCAAAGCATGGCATTTTCATATAAAACTATTTGTTCTTGATAAACTGTTCATTTTTTAAAAGTCCCCCCCCCCCCCCCCCCCCCCCCCCCACATGGTTATTCAGAACTTCCTTAGCATTATCAAGTCATTGAAGATCAATGTATTTAATGCTTGTAAAATTGTGAATTTAGAGTACACTAAAAATAAGGTCAACTTGCTGGAAAAATTAATTTCGAAAAAAAAATGTTCAAATTTAAAAATAAAAAATAATTTGTTAATTGAAAGTACAAGAAATTTGCATAGATGGGTATTTTTACTGGATCAATTGCAAATGGGTCTTGAAACAAACAAATAAAATTTCAAATCATATGACATATGCATTTTACTTTTAGATTGATATAGATTTGACACATTGTGATGAATTTGTTGAGAAATTAAAATGTCCTTGTTAAAATATTTTAAACTGCTGTCTTCAAGAGTAGGTGTTGTAGTGTAAGAAATGTGAGTTGTTATAGCAACAATGTACAATTCGATGGATGAGTGGACATGGATTCCACCTCTAGGTCCTCACCTCAAGTGATTATAATTGCATGTACTGAACATTTTTATTTCAAGAAATATATAATTTTAGATCAGTAAATGCACTTTGAACACAGTTTAACAAGTTACATATGTTCTGAAATGATGAAAACAAGGGATGTACTGAAAACTAATCAATGAAATCTCAAATCCTAGGGCAAAAGGTCCAAACCTGTGAAAGCAGATCCCACAACAGATTAGGAAACTATGTTATCCCTTAAATTATTTGGAAAAAAGCTAACTTTGTTATTAGCTCTCATGGTTTTAAACACTTTGCAGTTTGGCATGAGAGGGGATACATACACTTTCTAAAATTCATTTTTCAGTAAGTATGTGGAATAGGTGAGTGCTTTGGTCCATGTAAGTGTTGTGTACTGTACTCCTACCATATTTGGTTTGTAACTGAATAAAAAAAAAAAATCAAAGATGAACATGATGAATGTGTGCAACATATTTTCCAATTTTCAATATCAAAGATGAAGGATTGCAGAGGATCCCATTCTTGGGTTAACCATTGATATTGTTAGAGCACTTGTATGTGACTGACTGGGGTCCCACACCAGCCATTCCTATATCATCACTATGCCTTTCTGTTTGCTTGTAGGGATTTCATTGAAAACTACCTTGTGGATTTTGCCAGGAAATACCCCAATGTTGTTGTGTATGTAAAACCTCGTCGTCATCGAGGGGCAACCATTAGAGCTGATTACTGTAAGTGTCCACATGATATTGATTGGGATTCTGTGTAATCTGCCATTACATGTATAATAATATCAATGTTGAGCTAAAAGTTAAGAATTTGTTACATTTCAGTGAATGGAAATTCTCATACAACCAATCTTAAAGGCATGGACATGGATGAAATTTGTAAGTGGGTTGAACTAGCCAGAACTCGATCAGGAGTAGACATTGTTAAGAAAACCAAACCTTTTCACACTCATGTGCCCAGTATTCAAGGGGTGTGGCACCCATTCTTATTCAAAGATCCGTCTGTGAATTTAAGGACTTTCCCAGATCCTCACTATGGCAGATTTACTGTGAATCAAGTGACTGCTACAGAAAGGGTTCTACAGTTAGCAGAGCGGATGAAACATTTAGAACTTCAGGATGGCAGTGGTGACATAGGGAGTGTTGAAAGTGAAAGAAGTGAGAGTTAGTGTTTAAAATATTGTGTGAATAAAATTTATAAATGACTAGATAAGAATTGTTATCATTGTAGGAATAGTACAGGTGTTGAATTCAGTTTAATGTTGGCCCCAACAAGATGGCATTTATGACTGACAAACTAAATGTATCATTTGTAAAATTTACAGTTTATGATGTGTGAACTGTTGTTTGTATCTGTATAATTAAAGCAATATAAGCTGCCAAAATTGCAATTTTTTATAGTGTCATTAAAAGAGGTTAAATGAACGTTGATATGATTGAAAAAAAGAACTGCATCGAATTTCCTCTCTTATGCATCGTTTACACACCTTTACGTGATGAAAAATATATTCCTCGATATTCCGTTTGACCCTAACAACGGCAGCTGATTAATCGTCGGCGACAATCCCGAAGATAAGCGATGTTGACACGAATGATTCTGATGTGGATCGGGTTGTATCCGGGTCATTAAAATATGGACGGCGAGGTGAGATAAAATCTAGTTACCATCATTATTTTGGCATTGTTAATGATGTTATATGTTTTTATATCTTTTTCGTCCCGAATCAGTCAAAGTAGGCTTTCTCCCTCGCTTCGAACCTTTCGTGTCAGACATCTTTCGTGTTTACCGGAAATATTGCGCTTGCGCATTTGATTTTGCCGAATGAGTTCAACTTTAGGTCATTGCATACGGAAATAATGTCGGAAAAAATAAGGTACGGGAAGACTTAATTTCAACTGTCGAACAATTTTTACATTTAATGCAAAAAATACAACATGTCAAAAGTTTAATCGATAAAATCAGGAATTAGAAGGTAGATGTTTACAAAATTTCGATTGAATTTTAGGAACCCCAAAATAACAATTTTGACAGCTTATATTGCTTTAAGATAAAATTTGTTGCAAATGAATGCATTTAGGTTTTGTGTATAGTTTTTTTTTTTCATTTGTTTTGTTTTTGTGGGTTTTTTTTGTTTTAAAACCAGTTCTGAAATTAATCCTGATGTTTTGCAGTACAACAGATAAATGGTTTAAAACTACTTAATTGTATTAGAATGACAGGAGAAAGCAGTGGCAACAGTTCTGCTTTATAATTTCATTAATTAACAATTTTATATTGTCAGTGAGTATGCAACTAATTGGAAGTTTTTTAATCTTTATGAATAATTTTGAAGACAATTCCATTAAAAGAAATTTAGCTATGATGGCAGCATATAAATTTACACTTTTACGCTCTGTGATCAGAAATTTAGGACATATAGTTTTTTTTTCCATTTGTCTGCCTGTTAGTCTGTTTGTCCACAAAAACTTAGCATTGGCTATGTCTTTTCAATTGATGGTGATAGATCATTCATATTTTACATGTATTCCTTGTGACAGACCTTTCTTTTGGTACCAAGATTTTGATGTTCTCATGACCTTGGGGTTTGACCTCAGCCAAACATTTGAATCATTGGTAATAGGGCTTTCATATTTCACATGTATGCTCCTTTTGACAAGACTTTTTAGATAGCAAATATTTTGGGTTTGACCTATTTTTAAAAACTTTAACCTTGTTTGTCCCAAAAAACTTTAACCTTGTTTGTCCCAAAAAACTTTAACCTTGCTCACAACTGGTTGGTGATAGGACTTTCTCATTTGACTTATGTATTCCTTGCAACAAGACCTTTCTTTGGGTACCAGAATTACATTGTTGCCCTAAGGGGGCATCACTGTAGCAATTCTGAAAGAGCAAGGTATGGTAAGTATCAAAATCAACTTTGTCTTCAAATTCAATCAAATAAATAATCAAATAAACTATATGAGGTATAAGGAAACATTAACATGTTTTGAAAGTGACACATTGTGAACACCTTGCATATTCAATTTGATGAAATTTGAGGACGTAGCTGATTTTGATGCTTGCCATACCTAACTCTTTATACAATGTGCCATAGCTGGAACATACTGAATTTTCCTTTTATCTCATATCATTTTCTTTAAAGAGAAAGTTAAACATAGCATTTCTTACAAAACCTGCAAATAATGTGACATCAACATATATTGATAATGTCTTAGAAAAGTGACATGCAAGAAAACTACTTAAAAGGCTTCTCTGGTTCAGATATTGGTTGATTGTATATTGTTTAATGTCCTGCTCAAGAATTTTTCACTCATATCAATGGAGATGTCAGACCTACTGTGACATGGAACCTGGGTTTTTGCAGTTTTGCAATTAAATGGGTCAGGATATTTCCGATCTAAACAGAATTGAAAGAAATCTGTAAAATATAGGAAAATTTTGTTTAGTTTTAAACAGTAATTGTATAAAGTTGGTGTAACGAAATCCTCCCAAACAAATAAAAGTTGAATCCCTATTCAAAAAGGAAAAATGCTTGAAGTCCATTTTTTGCAAAATAAGCACACTGCATTGTATTGCGTGATAAAACTTTGCAGAAATGATAACCACATTGAGTAGGTGACTTTATAATTTCCAAAATGTCTGTTGTCGCGATGGTAACCACAAAAGTATGAAAGTTTTTCTCGGACACGATTGCACCTTTCATGGTCAAACTTCACAGAAACGATGACCAGTGTTTTTTAGGTGTGCACTACTCTTGCAAAACCCTGAAAGTTAATTCCCCTGAAATCCCTTAAAATAAAAGGAAACCTTTCAGCACAAGTGTAATATGTATTTAAGTGTGCTATAAGTTAATAGAGACATTAAATATTACTAATCAATTAACAAGCCAAAACAACTATAAGTTATTTTAAACCCCTATTATGAAAATTGCAACCCTTTTACAGCTTCAAAAAATGATACGTCTACCCAAATGGATTTTAGATAATTTTGGTTCTCTATGAAATCAGTTTTTATTGTATCCCCTAGGACATGTAGCATCCTGGAAATTATTTGAAAATCATTTTTAGGAACCACTGAAAACATCTGGGCTGGGTTCTCTCATGCATTGAAATTTTATTTCAAATTTGATGCGTTTTTGAAAATCGCGACCCACTTCACCAACTTATGCGCCGTCATCAACTACCACAAAATTTTGTAAAGATTGGAAGACAACATTGAAAAATTGACGCATTTTCAGCTCCCATTTTGATAATTTCGAGTTTACCAATTTGTGCGCCATTCTCAGCTAACCCTAAAACTAAATTGCGATGAGATCGGAAAACGTTGAAAATTTGACGCATGTAATTTGACGGCCATTTTCAGAATTTCAAGTTTAGTATTTTATTCCCCATTCTCAACTACCGCTACATATCAAATTTTGTTTAGATCGGACTTAATATAGACGCGTTTGGCAGCCCCCCCCCCCCCCCCCCCCCCCCCCCCACCCCTAGAAAGAAAGGTTTCATTATATCCTTATCAGCATGTAAAATGTTGGAAATTGGAAATGCCTTTTAAAGCATTTTCAGAACTTCCTTCCCTGGAAAAAAAAATGGACAGGGGTCCCCTATATACACATTATAGTTTTCTTATGTTACTCGAGTCACTCAGAAGTTAGTGGTTTGGTTCGTCGTCTTGCGTTAACAATTGGACATTTTTAACATTTTCTTCATAATTTCCAGTCCAGCTGTGGCCGAGTGGTTAGAGCATCGCGCTTAAAATCACAAGGCCTTTCGAATCGGGTTCGAATATGTGAAAAAGTTTGCTAGTTTACTTTCGGAATGTGGGTGTTCTCTTCCCAGGTACATTGTATCTGGGTTCTCTCCTCCATCAATAAAAATTGGACGCCACCAGATAAATGAAAAAGTGTGCCGGAAAACATCAATCCATTCCAACTCTTTTCAAATTTGGTATGAAGGATCTTTGGGACAAGGGGGGTCATAAAATGTAAATTTCAGGATTCTTGTAACCCCGGGACCTTAAGGATACAACAAAAATTTACCAGTTTTCAAAAATCTTTTCTACAACTGTCAGAAAAACCTATATGCATAGTCATGTAGAGCAGGCAGGCCTCTATCAAAATTCTATATTTCATGATCCTCGGGGTAAAAAGCGGGGCCAGCCTTGGCATATAATGTCTCTGTGGAAAATTTCTTTAATGCTATTGATAATAAACGGATAATTTAAAGGAGTAGGTAGCTCTTTATCAAAATCGTAAATTTCATGATCCCGGGGGTGATCTGGTACGAGGGAGAGAGGGTGTTAGAATGGTCATAGTGATCAAATTTCTTCGTCTTATTAATTTGGTTGATACTATATAAAAATTATGTGCGTATTTAGCAGAAAAGGATGTACCAAAATTGTGAATTTAGCAACCTCAGGGTTCTGACTCCAGGGCGCGTCCAAAATAGTAACTTATTATGTAGCTTGTTTGTTTGTTTTACGTCCCATCGAGAATTTTTCACTCATACGGCTCAGGGCTGTAACAGTGAGGGTTCTTTAACGTGTCAACGCCTACCGTGACACGGGACCTCCGTTTTTAAGGTCCTATCCAAAAGACCCGTGATTCTCACTTCTAAATGCCGAGCGTTTGGCGAAGGAGCAATCACTACCTATTTTTCGTCTTAGGTTTGACGCGGCCATGGCACGAGCGGGACTCGAACTCCCGACCTCCCGACGCTGTAACCACTGAGCTACCGCGACCGGCATTATATATCGTATATAGTGTAATATAGCATACATTATGTAAGGGTTTCATCAGTATGGCACTTTTTTGGGGACAGTTGTGTTTTTTAAAAGAACGCATCTGGTTTTATATTGTCGCTAATATTAGAATTTCGCTTACCGTAGATATGCACAAATGGAAAATTCTTATAGACTTCGTAGCCCTATTTTTAACCAATACTCAGGTGACCAATAAGGCTTGTGGGCCTCTTATTAAAAGATGACACAAGAACCCGCTATACAACGGTAACAAATACCGAGAACTGGGGTGTCTCGAAGTAGTCGGTGCATGTGCACAATTTTTGCAATTAGAATTACAGTGTATGTCGTCTGTATTCTGAAAGAGTGTGTTGTCTCTAAATGTACAATGGGATGGTCGATTGGGACAAATGTCTCTGGTATGGGTGGCACATGATGTGGTGAAATAATGGAAGGCATCCATAACACTCCACATACAGGTAGCGTTATTCCATGCATCATATACATTGGATTCTAATACTGTCTTTGTCAATCAAAAAACAAAACGAAACTAAATGTGTTTAACTGCCCAGGATGGTCACTGGAGTGATTGGAAAATAGACCACAAGGCCTTGCGATCTTGACTAAAAAGTTTTGCAATAATGTACTCAGATTTGTCCTCTCCCTAGTGTTTGACAAATCTAAAGAAAAAAGATGATACGCGTATTGTCCAAAACGTTCTTATATAAGTGTTAATACCCCAGCGCGTGGTGGACAAACAGCTAAAAATCCTAATATATCCGGTCTAGAATCTGTAAAGTAAAAGGGAGACTTTGGTGGTATGCATGACGTTCCGGAAGGTGTTAAGTGGCGAGATGAAGTTCCGATTCTGATGGCAGCAGGTAAGAATGAATGCTTATATACGTCGATCTTGGTGCTGATTGGGCTGCCTGATGCTGAACATTTTCCAGCATCTGGATTTGCTGCTGATGGTTCAATGTCCGGCAGCCAGCATCTTCTCTAGCCAAGAATGACGCTCCACAGTGTTTCTCTTGTTACTTTGAAAAGAAAAACACGTGGAGCGTCACCCATGCTTAGCAAAGATGGGCAGTCAGATTTGTCACTGGGAACTACACCAGAGACCATGGATGTGTAACCATCATGCTATACCAGCTGTGATAGGAGCCACTGGAGTACAGAAACAGAGTCATCATGCTCTAGAAGATCACCAACCACTTTGTAGAGGCTCCTGTGTACCGCCTGGTTCACCACCAGCAGGTCCTCTACATCAGACAAATCAGCACCATGATCGATGTATATGAACCTGATTGTTGAAGCATACTTTAGGACAGGTCTGACAAGAGTATGCCTGTGCCTTTACATCAGCTTTGGCAGTTGTATGATTAATGTGGTCTCGCCATGACAGGTCTTGGATAACGCAATTACCCGGCTATTTGCTGCCGGAAACTCTGCCTAAAATGTTAATTGGCTATGACTGCCGTCCTCTTTCTAATGACATGGATGGCAGTGCAATTTTCAGAATAGAAGGACTCCGTTCTTCTAATGCAGATAGATTTGTTGAAGTAGATCAGCATCATATGTCGAGTCGATGGTATGAGATATGAGGCAATCATCAGCAAATAATTTGAATGAGGAATTAATAGCTTCCGGGAGGTCGTTGATGAACGGTAGAAATAGCAGGGATCCTATGGCAGTGCCTTGGAGAATTCCAGAGTCTACACCTGCCTCCACTGATACTGTTTCCTCATTCCGAATATGTGTATATTTCACTATGCTTATTTTCATGTACCATACACATTCCTCTGCCAATACTTGTGTTAATGCATGGAATTTCTGTACTGTATCTCACTTACCACTTTCATTGTGATTTGAGCGAATGAATCAATGAGAACGTGTAATGTTCTGCCGGAGAAAAAGCTCTCAATCCAACTCATGGTAGAACTGCACGTAATGACGGAGTTTTACAGCAAACGTTGGCGTGGACCCTTGTCGAAGGCCTTTGTTTGCCCTCGGACAGCCCTCTAGCCAGGTCTTGGACTATGACGATCAGCTGAGTCTCAAACGAACGATTACTGTGTCGGATATGCTCCATGGCTCTAGAGCAGATAGCTGTTAGTGATACCGGATGGTAGTTGGAGGCCTTGCTCTTGTCACATTTCTTAAATAATGGGACAACACGAGCCGTTTTCCAGACACCGGAGGCAAGTTCTGCATTCAGGGGATGTCTGTATGTGCTGTTACAAGCTCTGTATCGCGAGCTCTTCAAGGAGGCGTGCTGGAATGGAGTCTGGTCCAGTGGCATTGTGGTGCAACAGGTTACGTAAGAGCTAGACAACGCCTGGAAATAAATATGACCACAAATGAAAATTATACAATACAAATACAGATGAAGAATTATCTAATACGAGTACAGAAAATAAACAAGTTCGTAGATCTGCCGTGATAAAAATAATTTAGAATCTTTCAATAAAAAATATCTTGAGTATGCATGTGTCTTATTCACACAATTTCTGGATTGGTATTTAGAGAATGGAATTTTTAACGCCCAAATGTTTTAAGAACTCTATTGCATTTTAGGGATGGAAGTGTGAGTTACGGAAAAACTAATACGGGTACTTTTAAACCAAAATAGAAAGCGGATTAGTTAAAAGATTTTTGATAGTGATCAGTGAACACACTGTTCTGTTTACATGATATGAATATCTAATAAAACATGAATAAAAGATTCCGACAGAGGTTCAGATTTTTAAAAATCAAAACTATTCATGAACAGTATGACATGTGAAGCGTTGCAGTATTCAATCTCTTCAGTTTGTACTTTCAAATAATGTCCATTTGCATCACAGTTTATATTGTATTTTATTCCTATTGTATAATTGTCCATTTCCACTGTATAATTTGTATATTGTATTCTATATATCATATCTATTATATCTTAAAAAGAAATTGAAATGAAATAACCAAACGTCAGAAGCATCGCTATTTTAAAAATTTGAACCAGAACTTTCATCTATAACTACTTTTTATATTTCCAATCGGGTTTGGTTCCAATTTGAAAATTCGCTATATTTCAAAATTTTGGCCATTTCATTTCAATTTCATATATGAATATGTTTGCCTAGTATATCTTCTTTTCCTTCTTCTAATTTTCTGATTTCTTTGAGATTTTAGACGTAGATTTAACATAATAAACGTTTACAATTATCACAGATCTACATTTCTATGTGAAAAAGAATATCATAACGTCTATCTGAAATCTTCTCGGCATGTCTCATTATATATTCAAAATACAAATAAAATCACACGGGGAATTAAAGCTCTCATTTGCAAACAAAACACCTTTTGTATTATTCCAATAAAACACATTCAAAATATCGTACAAGATAAGTAAGAGCTTGTATCACTCTTTCGACGGCGAAATCATATTTCAGATGAGATGATTTAACAAGCCATTAAATAAAACTGTGGTGTAACGGTTTACCTTTCTGTAAAACGGAAATCGTGTCTTAACATGGTGGGTTCTTAAAATAGAACACGCATATATAGCGCACGCTAGATAGGGCAAATACATATTTACACACGTTGAACATTATAATATTGGCACAATCGTACATTGTTCCAATTAAGAAGAATGCACAGGATTGAAGGCATTAAAATCTGACTATTACAGAAGTAATTTACATTATCAATGATAAAGTATCATGACATCATCTCTTCGTGACTAGTGTACATTAATTTACAAAACTTCCGTAAAAACTCATTAGCAATGAATATAATATATAAAATAAGTAATTATACAAATGACAGTGCTTACAATTTCTCGATTCTTGATACATATTTACGCCGGTGATATTCCGCGTGTTCAGTGTATACTTGTACATACTGGGTCAAATGTCTGTTTTAATTAGTTTGAGAAGAATACCCTAAGCATCCAAGGATCAGTTTAAGAGTCTGATCTAAAGCATGCCCCATTGCACTCATGACTGATACTCCTGACGGTGCACATTTGTACTGAATCCACGCTGGACACTGTAGATGGCGTGGAGTATGATAGGAGCATATGTAGCAATTAGTAATCAAAAGAGTTCCTCATCTTTAATTCATTATTTCCTCATAGTGGTCTTAATTATCCAGCACGCGTAATGCGCGCGAGCTGTATATGGATAGTGTCACAAATCTGCATTCACCGATTCTTCGAACTAGTGGGCCTTGCGGGGGATCGGAAACCACGCGCAGAATCTTGATCTTTGCCATGGCAATTTGTAATGATTTACCAAATTCATTGTTGTGTAATATATTGCTTATATCTGAAGCAAGAAGCTGTTAAAACGATATTCTTGAAAAGTGAAATTTCAATATGACACATGTATAATCCATTTCGAAATGGAAAGAAAATATATTTATTTTAAACTTCAGCTGTAAACCCCACCCACATCAAATAACTTCAATGCCTGAAAAATCAACAAACAGATCTACAATATGAATATACAACAGATTCGTAAAAAGAAAAAAAATGATCTGTCGGTGGAACGTCTAGACTTTATATTATATGTAGGCGTTAAGAAAAACATATTCGTTCATTCATAAATGACATAAAATATTGTTCTGGTATAATGCAAAAGAAATACACAAGTACAGAGAGCAGCCGGCATATGATATCTCCATCGTAACGACGGTTGCTAAGCGCGTTGTGATGGAGATACGGAAGCTGTTCTCGGTCAACCGATACCTGACGAATCGGTCCATCTATGGAACAAGCGTTGTGACGTCACACGAGGGAGGTATGCGTGATAAGAGGGGAGTTCAACGATTTTCACTTTCGTAGTGTCTTCCCAATAGCCCGGTAAGGAGCAGGGTGAGTGCAGTTCGATCCGGCAAGTGTGTGTTGAATATTTTAGAGGTTTACTAGTCACAGAGGTGAGTACAGATTATCTTTAAATGAACTATCTTATAAATAACTTAATCAGACCACTTTTAAGAAGTACATTTTCAATTTGATCTGCCATATATGTGTATGTTTGTGAGTATAGTTATTTGATACCCTGCATGCAACAGTTCAATGCTGATTTCTTTCTACATTTCTGTACCACTGCATGGTATGAAGAAACACAAAGCAATGCTCTAACGTGTAAAAAAACCCCATACAGATGATTAATTCACCTTGGAACTGAAATATTTATAAAATTTACTGGAGGACTGCCTCTGTCGTAATAATTGTTTCCAATATGAATTGTTCAATTCCATTGACATATGCAGAAACAGTCTACATATTTGTGAGGAATCTTTGCGTATTGACCTTTGAACCTTATATGAATATGAAATTCCTCTACAGCAAGAGATCTGAAGCAAGATAAGAACTTTGTATTGTGTACATGTAACACCGTGAGTTAAGTGCAAGGTTTTATCTAGCAAAGACGCGGCATCTGTGTATCTTCAGCCTTCCCCGAGTAGCTCTTGCAGATCAGGAAAACATTTACACTCATAATGTAGATATTTATCTGTGTAACATTCCCCTGCATAGTTCCTATCTCTACATGTCTTTATGGTCAAAGACCTAGCTGAGGAAGCTCAACTTCTCATGCTTGTATCTGGCGTTCTAGTGAAATACCGGTTTTAGTAAGATAAAAGCCCCCGTGGCCATAGACTGAGACAATCAATCCAATCTCATTCTCTCTTAATCTAGAATATACTGAGAAATCCGAGGATGAGATCAAAGTTGAGCTCATGCCAGTTCGGTTGTTCCTGGCAGAGCCAACAACGGAGTGGCTTGTGACAGTAAATCTTTGATGTGTTATATATATATATATATATATATATATATATATATATATATATAGAGAGAGAGAGAGAGAGAGAGAGAGAGAGAGAGAGAGAGAGTGCAACCCATCATATGTAGTTCTGTACATACTCATTGCAAGGTGTAGACTTTCTTTCAAGCTTGTAGATTTCTTGCAATCTTGTAGAATTTCTTGCAATCTTGTAGAATTTCTTGCAAGCTTGTAGAATTTCGAATTACAACAATGACTTTATCGGGAGCGTAATGTAGAAGGCGTGTGGGCGTTATGGTTCAACATGGCTGTGCTAAATATAGATGAGAGCACGAAACGCACAAAATGTTGGATTGCAATGAGTATAATTAATTAATTATACAATGTATGTTTATTCCATTGCTAGAGTTCAGAAATGTAAATTTTGCAAGATGCTATAATTTCTTCCATGTTTAGTTTTAAGCAGCAGACCACTTAAGTAAGACAAAATTAAGAATTTCATTTATTGATGAAAAGGTTGCAAATGAGTATCTCTCTCTCTCTCTCTCTCTCTCTCTCTCTCTCTCTCTCTCTCTCTCTCTCTCTCTCTCTGTGTATTTCGTTCCCCAGATTACTGCTCAAGCATCACAAATTTTGATTGCACGGTTTTCTTACATTAAAGGATAGATAACTTTGTATTTTTCTTATAAAAATATATAGAAAATGTTTTATTCGCAATCGGTGGATAAAAAAATTAATATTTTCATGGCGTTTACCCATATCGTAAGATAATGAAGATAATTATTTACAAGTTATTCAAATATAAGTCGTTTATTATGCAGATATTGCATGGGTTTTCGGCAGACTGCTACATAATTTTTCTTGTCAAGTTATGTTTTAAAGAATATTTTATTATTAATTGGTAATTTTTCAAAGATTCAAAATGGGTAAGTGGTTTTAACGTAAGGTTAAAAATTACACTATTTGCAATGAAACGAGTAACATCTGGCAAACAGCACGCGCCTCACGCCGAAACTTGATAGGCGAGTCAGACGATCGGTGAACAGCGGGAGTTGAAGGCATTGCATTGGTGTTGGATAAACAGACTGCATTCATAAAGAACGCGGCTACTGTCATCAGCACCATTCCACTGCCAAACCTCTAGCTGCTTACACTGTCTGTGATATCTTGCGATTAATCCATCCACATTGTAAGTTGTGATTTGACTACATTCATCAGATGAAGATTGAGTTTAGCAATTAAGAAAACATTTGTATTCAACACTTAGAATTTAAAAAGAATATTTCGTTAATGAAATTTTATTTTGTTTCAGATACGACATGGCTGACGATGTAAGTAGTGTTTGGAGTGTGGTTTTTGTATTACTAAACATGGATTTGTAAAATGCATTCCCTTCCTTTGGAGTTAGTGAACTACTGTTTATCACGGAATTTATTTATACCGTGCAATTCTTGATTGCCGAAAACTGGTGCTGTGTGTGAATAGATAAGCAACATGGCGATATATCCATATCTTGCAAATGGTGAAATACAAATGGATTTACAGTTGTACATGTTGGAGATAAAATATTTCCTTAACAATCATTTTCAATGTTCACGAACTTCGCTAAACAATGTCATGAATAAACTTTTATTCCCCTTAGTGTTCCTCAGTTGCAATAGTCACAGAGGATCTAGTCTCATGAAATCAAAATTATTTTTAAAAGACAGTTGCATTATCATTCTCCCCTCTGATTCACACCAAATACAATAGTACGTGTTGAAATATATCTAATATACTCTTCATATTTTCTTTTCATCAATGACAGAAGGTAAGGTTGTGTAGCCTATAGATAGACAATACAGCTAGTGTGAAATAGTTTAAGAATAGTTTGCCTCTTTAGATATACTGCCTATAGATAGTTGTAGATACAAAGGTATTGCTACTGTATTTATTAAAAGCATATACGTATTTCATTTGTTGCGAAGATTTCATTTGTTTCGAAGAATATTTGTAATAATGTAGTTGTTAATATTATAGATAGATATTATATATATATATATATATATATATATATATATATATATATATATATATGTTTTTTCTCAATTAGAACTGCATGTATGTTTATATTTAGTAGTATATTTAATGGCGTTTCATCAATAACTGCTCTCCGTATTTGACTTTTTTTGAGTAAGATAACAGTGTAAATGTGAAAAGATTAAATATTTACTTTTTCATTATATCATTTAAATATATGTTGACTTTTTCTAGCCTTTTTACACTTCTGGCTATATGCAATCGCAGTGTATAATTCTTTACTGTTTTTCGTGGCATGAGTAGACGAAAGCTGCAGTTCTCTAGTAGTTGCTTGAGACCGAAGCTTAGTGGAAGTGTAGTAGTACTTAAACTATTGACAGGTCATACGTGATTCTGTTTGATTTTATATACAAACAGGACAAGAAAAGTCGAGCAGAAAGAGCGACGTCGAATGTATTTGCGCGTCTTCCACAGAAATTAATGCAAGAAATGAAAGAGGTATGACGTAGGCAAATGTATATAGTAGTGACGTAGTTTAGCTAACGTGGTGTGACTTGTTCATTCCAGGCACAACAACAAAAGGTCCGGGCCGCCACCTCTAATGTGTTGACAAAGTTTAATCAGAGGGTCATCCAAGAAATGAAGGAGGTCTGATACAAAATGGCATGCTACGGCATCAGAAAGCACTGTCAACGTTTTTGGTTTTCATTTCTTAACTGACGTTTGATGGTGGCATTAATTTTTCCGGCATGAAACAGTCCGCTTGCGAGTGGACCCCTTCTGTATTCCATTGTCCATATTAACTAACTTTATATGGGCTGGCTGAGCGTTGGATTCCTCCTAATTAATTAAGGCCGATTGTGCTGCGTCAGCATCAAAATTAAAGCACAAATTACCTCTCCTTATCGCATGCCCATCATCGCTCAATATTTCTTGTATCCTTATCACAATTTTCATCATTTTCCATTTGTTGATATGTTTTGGTTCACAAAGACCTTCATTGCAACTGCTCTTTAACACTGATATAATATGTTGATATGGTTTTCGTTTCATCAAATCTTCTGCAGAATGATGGATGTGCTACCGAAAATATGTCAATATTCAATTCCTGAAAAAAGCTTTAATTTTTCAAAAGGGTATCGGTGGGTTAACGAAAATAGACTAGATTTTTCTATTTATAGTCTAGTACAATTTGCTGTTGGGTGGATTGATTATAATAGATTACATATGAACTTTGTATTTATCATTTCGTAGTTTAGAATCCTGTATTTTGTAGGAATCATGTATTCTACTCGTAGATTTTTTTATGGAAATTCTGTAAAATTTTAGGGCATTTGATCACCTATACTTGTGTATTCGTATCAGATCAAACGTTCAGTTCTCCCCACCACTACCTTAAGTGATCTCGACAGTTTCTTTTTTATATGTTTGAAGAAGTTTGTAATTTTCCTTGGTTGGCCTAAATTGGTCATTCTTTCCCCTTAATCACTATTTGCACGATACCTTCAGTGTGGCAGGCATGTTTCCCCACAACCCGTATTTTGTTTTTACCGCTTCTGAATCTTCGTGTGCACACCGATACCATTTTGGAACTGAGTGTTGTAAATGTACAAATATATAATCTGACTGTGATCTCTGATTTGATTGAGATACAGAACCGTGTATTTTTTTAATAAGATGAAAAAATTACGCGAACTTAAAACTTTCAAAGCACATGCAGTTCATAATAAGCCACTTATCTATATCATATGGCTTTTTTTTGCATGATCCTTTGTATTTAATCTGAACGTGTACAATTTTGTAATTGATAGGCCTTCACAATGATTGACCAGAACAGAGACGGTTTTATCGATGTTAATGACCTTAAAGAAATGTTTTCATCACTAGGTAAGTACACACACGTGCAATGTATTCAATTAGTTCGTTGACTGTTACCTTTATTTTGTGTCTTTTGGCAAGAAGTGTAGGCAGTGACAGTTCAAATGGTTATTAACAGAGACAGGCGTGTAGAATGCTGCGTGTGCAAATTCTAAATGCATCGCTTCTTGTAGTAACGTGCACAAATCATTATCATATGTATTTGTTGCCAGTCTCTGGCGCTCATCCAAACTCATCACAAAAATGCACATTTGAGTGACTACTGGCATCAGATGTGCTCAATAATCACTTTGCTCATCAATGCGTTGTAGTGGGATATCATCCTGTTATGCCAACCAGAATTCACATTTTATTACGCGAATCAACATTTCTTGATTTCATAGGTATTGAATATTTTCAGAGGCAATTTTCTTAAGCTTATCAATATATTTTTTTTCTTACCTTGATCGAATGAGTTTACATGGAAAGCAGCCAAACGCTGTAATTCTCGGAATATTTGGTTGCTAGGAGATTCATGCTGGAGATAAACAGAAACTGTTGTTGTAAAGGTGTTCCTCGGAATGTTAGATATATATATATATTTATGCT
Source organism: Ostrea denselamellosa (assembly GCA_024699665.1). Lineage (NCBI taxonomy): Eukaryota > Metazoa > Mollusca > Bivalvia > Ostreida > Ostreidae > Ostrea > Ostrea denselamellosa. The sequence goes on from JAMZEH010000046.1 coordinate 3,224,924, forward strand.
GATGCAGTGTTAGATACTAAGAACATTAGCCAAAAGATGTTTATATTCTGCACAACTTCTTGTCTTGATCTTTCTAGTTCATAACTAGATATGTAAATGCTGTCTTGCAATGGGTTAAGTAATAAAAAAATCTACTGAATTGTGTTTTTCTTTTTCTTTTCATAAAATACTGTCTAATGTTTTACTACTTCAAATGATGACGAATAATCCAGTTATGCCTAATTGTTGATTTAAAATGCCACAAAGAGCAATAGTTTCGGTATTTTACGTATATGTACATCTAATTGTAGGAAGTGCACCAGATGATAAAACCCTGAAAGCTATGTTGGCAGAGGCCCCCGGTCCCCTTAACTTCACCATGTTCCTCTCACTCTTCAGCGACAAACTCGGCGGTAAATTCATCAATTAATTAATCACTTGAAACGAAATTATTTCATTCGAACATAACATTACTTGCTCTATGAATAAAATTATTCAAGGAGTTAACGTGAATATTTATAATGCTGTGTTTAGTTACTTTCGCCTTCGTTCTGAAAAAAACGTTGTCAGTATTATTCGCGTTTGTGACCAGGTCGCTCTGCTTCGCGATAATTTTGTTGCCTATTTCTTAATTAGTTCATACCACATTGAGTCTTTTTTTTCCCTTATGCGTTATTAGGTACCGATCCCGAGGATTCGTTAAAAAATGCCTTTGCCATGTTTGACGTTGACGGAAAGGGCAAAATTCCAGAGGAATAGTAAGTATGGCAAATTCTGTCGGAAAAATCACGATAATCTGGACACCAAAGAACCTCCGCCCAAGCGCCATTCCTCTTCCCAACACGTGTATCGTCTGGACCCCTCCTAAATTCAATTGTTGCTAGTCAACACATCTACTTTTCGTAAAAATCTAATCATAATAATAATAATAATAAGCAAACTATTGTTAACTAACAAGTAGACAGGTATATTTTATTCAGTGTCTGTCTGAGTTGTATAAAATTTAGTTGAATAAAAATGAATTGTATAAAAATGAATAGTGCATTGCACTAATCTGGTTACATTCTTTAAAGTAATAAATTATCATAATTTTTTAAACTAAAGAAAATATTGCCATTTGGTGGAGGTAATATATTAAGTAAATATATCATTGTACTGAAATATATATTGTTCCAATGTAAATAATTCATATATATGATTTTCAGCATCAAGGATTTATTAGAAAACATGGGAGACAACTTCACAAAGGATGAGGTAATATGATTTTCCGCTGATAATGTCCATTCTAGACATTGATATATATATATCAAATGTTATCTTTCTTATTTAGAATTTTTCAGAATTTTTATACTTATTTATGAATCAACGATTTACTTCGAAAGCATTCTAGTAACTTACTGCAATTTGAATATAATGGATCTCTGTTTTTTTTTTCGTCTTTAAGATGAGGCAGACATTCAAGGAAGCCCCCATTGAAGGAGGAAAGTTAGATTATGAAAGATTTGTACAAATCATTAAGGGAAGCAGCTCGGAGGAAGCATAATAACATCAAACGTCTAGTCGACTCAACTCATCCATCACCCCTCAGAAAAAAAGAACTTTATATTTCCGTGAATGTGGCGTATACGACTTTAAATCACGTGTCAGCGTGTCAAAAAGGACAATAAATTATCTATACCTATGGACAGCAGTTGAAGGCTCATTTTGAAACAAGGGGTGAAAATATTTTTTTTTAATTTCTTTTTTTCCTTAAAATTGTTTGAATTACGGTTTTTCTCAAGCCAAAGAGCACTACCATTCCATTATTATTTCTGTTCAGACACATTTGCTGCCACTGCTCCCCGGGCCTAGTTAGGAAGCACTCCCATCTTCAGCAGAGCGTGTCTGTTGTTAAGGAGGCGCGTGGGGGTTATTTGGAAACCATCTCGAGTGTTGTATATATAGATAGTGACGTTTGATGAATATCTTGCCTCCGTCTTTTTCTGTTGGCTTGGGATGAATCGTCTGAAATTCAATCCATGGCAGCCGAAACCACTGCCAAATTTAGAACACCTGTCATTTGTTCGTTTCTCATGTACAGTGTTAGCATCCCATTAGTACACAGCTCTAGAAGTAATCTAATAATAGATATTCCTACACTGTATAGGATTTGTTATGTTGGGTGGGAGGTTTATATCTACGGAGACTGTTTGCTCCTTGTGTTATATGATTTATGAAAGTGAGTGTATTTATTTCTCTCGTTTCGATGATATTGACCTGTCGTATATTCATTCATTATGGAACAAAGTTTTAAAAAAATTTATTTGATTAATAATTTTATTTATTTATAATTGTTAATCCAATTGAATATTTATTAATTAGCGCGTGACCGACAACCTCTGGCCAGTTTGTAGACAAGTACTTGATCTACAGCGGAAGCCATGTCAGCCCTGCCACGCCCTCTAGAGCTTAGTTGATGAACTAGGACAGTAATTGTCGAAGTTTCTGAACTCGCCCTACAGGGGACGCTGCCTTATGTGATATGTTGACATGGCTGCCGTTAATGCTACTACCTGGGTGGATTGTTCCCAATGTAACCAATTATTGTACTAATAAAACCTCTGTGCACAGAGTGAACTTCATAGTTTTCTTGTAATATTTGTTTCCGGTCGCATTGGACCATGATTTTCTGACCCGAAGTGTTGCACTGAGAACTTGGTGAATGCCTTTGTATGAATGATGAGAAACTGAAGAAACGAATCTTACTCAAAGCTTTATACATGGTCACAACACGTATAGCATAGTTATCTTCAAAGATGGGTAAGAAAATGCCGATTTATATTTAATAATTTGCATTCGATACGTTGTGGTTATAAACGTTATCTTTCACTATAGAATGCTTAAAATTAAGAATTACTAAATAACAGTTTGCCAACTCCTGTTAATGGACCACGTTATGCAACACATGTCTCCGGGTGTTTGTTTATTATTTCCACATCGTGATTATTATATTGCGATTAACGATTCTATAAATTTTCAATTATATAGATTTCTACGTACACTAACTCTAGCTCAGTGCATCAGTTCATTTACAGTGTATATATTCTTGCACGTAAAGTGATATAAGAATCTAAACATTTAAAACCTACTGTGGACCCACTCTGGCTCCAGAGGCCTGGAATGACGTAAAATTAAATCTACGCAATATGAGGATTCTTTCATATTAACTCGACCAGAAAAATCACATGCTTCTGGTTATAAAGAAAATTTTCCCTATATGTCGTTGTGTGAACAAACTTGATTCGACACAACAGGAAAAATTTTGCAAACTACTTTGACAAATCGTGTCCCTAAGGATTCCTAGTATGAGTTGCGTGATCATTATGTGAACAAACTTGAATCTACCTTGCATGAGGATGCCTTAGGGGTCTTGGTTTAAACAAACTTGAATCTACCTTGCATGAGGATGCCTTAGGGGTCTTGGTTTAAACAAACTTGACTCTTTCTTTGTATGGGAGTTTTGATACAATCTTGGTTGTTCTTATTCAGTAATTCTTGATCAGAGTTTTACCCCCTTCTCTTTTCTTAACAGTTTCACTTTCTTTGGGAACCTGTATCTTCACCTCCACAACCCGAATCTTCTTTAGCCAAAGATGCTTTGTAGCAAGTGTGTCAGAAATAGTTCAGGAGGTACTGGAGAATGAGTAAAAAATGTGAAACACCGATAATTTACATATTTTGATTAAAAAGCTCGAGCCTTTGGTTCAGTTGAGTTAAAAAGCTAAACGTTATAATGATATTCGTAAATTACATAAATATGGATTGATAAAACATTACTATATGGTTTGTACTATCATGTCTCACAAATCACGGCCAAACTGTACGGTCCTCTCCTGGACTCTGGACCGTGGCTTGAAACGATGGGTATCAATAAAAACCACATGGAAATTTCTTTCCTATCAATACTTAGCGTATTGATAAAGGCTGATGCAACTGCAAGTCTGAAAGGCAGAACCAGATCTGTCTTGTTATACAGGGCTTAACCAATAAGTAGGAATTGTGGGAACTCTAATGCGTGTTCGTTGGCAAAAATCAAATCTTCAAATGAACATGCACGTAAGTAACCTGTGCTAATGACTGCCTAGAAATCCGATATACGTCATAAAGTAGGCACTGAAAGATAGAAGGAAAGATTTGTGGATAATATACATAGCAGATATCACCGTGGTGTATGCATATGAGGTATGAAATTTAAAGTAATGTTGACTGACATATAGTAAAATACAACAAATTACATGCGTATTTTTCTTTTTTACTTTGAACAAACGTCTGTAATATTAACATTGCAGTAGCAAAAATACATGGCACTTTCAGATATAAAGTACTATACATGGCACATATCATTTCAATTACATTTTGTGTTACCAATAACAACACTTCTACACATTGGACAAACAGAAGACTGACGAAGGCATCGCAGAAGACAGTCAGAATGAAACACATGACCACATGACGTCATTCTTCCGGACCAAATATCAGCCAAACACACAGGGCATTGATTGCCTTTCTTGGTATTTGGCACAGTGAATGTATTTTTCCAAAAGTTCTCTCTGTATCTTCGTAAAACCAAAATGTTTTCAAAAATCAAGTAAATATAGTATACAGTTTCTATGGACAGAAAGATCATCGGAATTGAGAACAAAGAAGGTTGCGAAGTTTTAAGAAAAAACACATAAGCACAGATATAACCCGCTGATAGAAAATAGTAAAATAACTCAGATCTACTAGAAAATTCTCCATCTCTCTCTTTAAATTTTTCTTCTATTGATTTTATTACATGCTGAATCCGAAAAAATGCCAACAATACAATAATTGCAAACGATGATACGGAAGCGATGAGCAGATACGACGTTAAAAGTATTAGAAACAAAAGAGATAGTGACAATATTCTTGAATATGTTCCTGCGTTGTGTTCATTTGAATTTTCTTCATAATCGGTGGTCTGTATTTGTACACAGAGATAATTCAGCAGAACTGATGCGCACGCGACAGATATAAGCCAAATACCAAATTGTCCTCCGTCTCTCACACTGGCTAGAAGTAACGTAAGAGCAAAATACCGCAAAGACCCTGCCTCTGGCGAAAAGGTCTGAGAACCATACGCAACATCTTCTGAAGTGGGCATGCGTATTGAACAGTTGGTGAAATAGGAGAATATTCCCCAGAAAGCTAGAAAAATGTATTCACTGACGTTACTGTCAGACTTGTTGAAAATCATTAGAACAACCACAAGGACAACGGCCGCTGTGAAGGTCATACAAATTGTGTAGATGAATAACCAGAAGAGGTCTGTTGCTGACCAAAGTACGGCCATCCAGAACACCGAGTTGTAACCTGCAAAATTAATACGTATGTATCATTATTTGAAACTACAAATGATGAGTATAATACACGTACAGAAGAACCTCCTTTATCTCGCCAGCTATATCAGTAAAAGTGACTAACCACGTATTTGAATAGGATTGATCTCCCATGATGTGATATGCAAGGACATCACTGAACCGTCTGGTAATTGTATTTTTTTTTTCACTGATACATACAATGATGTAGCGATTCCACTCTCGTGCGACACATACGTAGCACAAAAATGAGATAAATATTCGATTGTTCAGTGTAGCATAACCTTACAGGTAAACGTACACCTGATTAGGCCAAATGTGTCAGACGGCTCGCCTCCAGCAAATTATATAATTTCACTGACTCACTCCCTAAATACTGTGTATGGAATACTTTAGTAATGACCTATTTTATTTTCTCCACAACATGAATAAAAACAATCACTGAATCAAGAACCTCAGAGGCACAGAACGATATCACAAATTATCATATATCAGTATGTGCACTTACCGACTTCCGTCCAGTGGTGTCTCGACATGATTACTGAGGAAGAAAGAACACTGCGAGCGACAAAACTCGAGATTTTGTCTATCAGAAGTCTCCCAGCCATTGGCATCAATCGGAGAAACCTGAAGTAATTTGTGAAATTTAGTTTGCCTCTGAGACCGTTAGGATTTTCAGACATCACGTGATGGGTCATTATATAAAGCCGTCTGGTCACTGTAAACGAAGGGGGAATTAAAGGTAAATAGTCCACATCGCCGTCCAAAAAGTTCGGGGTCATTGACCGTCAAGCGAATATAGGTCACAGAGGGAAGGGGTACGGATGCGGATTATCATGGAAAATTAACCCAGATTATTTTTTCACTCGTGAACCCCCAAAAGCATACATGGATATTAAAGATAGATAAATAATAAATGTGATGTATAAAAAGGTGACTCATTACACGAAAGTTTTAATTAATGGCTCGTTAAAATACTTCGTATGAAGCATGGTTTCAAAACTGAAAGAGTGATACAAGCTTTCAATTATTTTAATGATTTTTTATGATTTTTTTCTGTTTGCAAATAAGAGAGTTTAGATTGCAAATTTTGCTGTGAATTGACGCATGGTATGAATATCTAATAAAAATGCCTAAAAGACTCAGATAGTTGTTCTAATTTTTCTAATAAAAAAATTACATATGAAAATTAAAAACGTTATTTGTTAGTATTTTTTAAAACAAAAAATTACGGCAAAAATCTAAAAAAAAAACCCCCAAAACATATCCGTTAGGGGAAAGATATATCGTGCAAATGTATTTTAAAAAAAATTGCGATGAAATAACAAAAATTCAGAAATATTCAAGTCTGATCCGAAATATAAAAAGCAGTCATAGAGAACATTGTAATTAATAAACTACATTCCCTTGATGTAAAATAGTTAACAAATTAAATAAATTTATAAAAAATACTAATGTATTGATAAAAAGTTTATAAAATTAGCAACAATATGATTCTATCAATTTTGATCGGGATTGGCATCCTTTTCTCTGACTTGCTTCAAATCTAAAAATAAGTGAATAAATAAATAGAAAAAATAAATAATAATAATAATAAAAAAGGCGATATTCATGAAATTTGGTCATTTCTTTTTTTTTCTAAAAATATATTATCTAATTTATCTTTTTTTCCCCAACTGATATGTTTCTTGATGATTTTATCCGTAGGTTTAAAAATTATTAATTAAAAAAACCCCCAATAACCCCCCCCCAAAAAAAAACCCCCCAAAAAACCAAAACAACAACCCCCCCCCCCCCCAAAAAAAAAACCAAAAAAAAAAAAACCAAACAAAAATCACCCCCCCCCCCCCAAAAAAAATAAAAACAAAACAAAAAACCCAAAAAAGAAACAACAAACAACCCCCCCCCCAACAATAGCAAAAAAACCAAAAAACAAACAAAAACAACTAAAATAGAATTAAAAAAAAAAAAAAAAAAAAAAAAAAAAAAAAGAAACAACAAAACAAACAACCCAACAACAACAACAAAATACCCAACCAAACAACTCCCCCCCCGCCAAAAAAAAAAAATACGTTGCAATTTTTTAGATAGTTTTCTATTTACAAAATTAGAGTATTTTTAGCAGATTTTCATAAATGCCAGACATGAATTATTTAGCAAGACATTTAACATTGACAAATTTCATTTTTGTGAATACTCGTGTTTCACTGTGAGGTGATGGTTCTCTCAATAATAAGGAAAGTGAATACCTTTTTTCTCTTATTCACTCATTTATTGAACAAAGTGGTCGATTTAATCACTGAACTAGTACCGCACATCAATCTACCGTGAATACATAAGATTATTGCAAGATGCCATGTTTAATATTGAATATTTCTAGTCTATAGTCGAATTAAAATCTGATATCATAGTCAATTAATTTAAACAATATTTAATTATGTTGAAAATATAATTGGATTGGACAGCAGGCATTGCCAAAATAAACCCTCTCCATACAAAATACATACAGATAGAGAAATATTTGATTACGTTTGTATAATTACAGATGTATAGTGACAATGAAACATTATAATAATATTGGATTAAATCAACTGTTAGTAACAGCAAAATGTGGATTATTGATGTGTTTGGAAATTGTATGCTAATTTACAACAGAATACAATCATATGTACATGTATATTATAAAATACATGTATTTATATCTTTGCCATTATAAAGGGAGAAGGCGGTCCAAGGACCTTTGTATTTCTATATAGCAATAAAATACGTTCAAACCAAACAAGCATCATGTTGATGTACCCAAAATACATGTTTATGTACTGGAAAAAATACCACCTCAACATCATGTAAATTCTTAGATTTCATCATACTCTCATGTGCTTAAAAAAAAACAACCAAAAAAAAAACAACAAATGAGGACATGAACTGCAACGCTTCACGCCAGCATACTTCATGAAGCGTGTTAGCGTTTTATGAAAAATGTGCTCGCGTGAAGCTTAGCATATATCTCAAAAAATAAAGTTTATTTTTATATCTACAATCTACTTTCATTTTGGGGGTATTCCTAGCAGTTAAACTAGATATACTATTTTTCTTGTTGGGGAAGGGGGGGGGGGTGGCCTTTAGATACATATTTTATGCATTATGCTTGCATAACAACCCAATTTGAAGAAAAACAAATGTACATTTACTGTATGTTGTAGAAAGGTATGATTCCATTGTTGAATTGTCATGGTTTATTTTTTGTTCTTTGATTGTGTTGGTTCAGAGATTGTTTTATTTTTATTGTTTATATAAGATTCAGCTGTATTATGTTTTCCACATGTTTTCCATGGATGTAATGCGACCTACAATTAAAGCAATATAAGCTGCCAAAATTGCAATTTTTTATAGTGGCATTAAAAGAGGTTAAATGACCTACAATTAACAATCAATGACTTAATGAGAATGCTTACTAATGTATAATGTTCACAAACTGCTTGAGCTGTGCTCCTTTTAATTTAAATATCCCACACATGTTTATTTGAGGTATACACACAGTTAAGTGCATGGAGGCTGCCATTGTATGACATCATCAACAGTGAAGTTGGCGCATTAATTTAAAGTTATGCAAACTTACCATATACCTAATAAGTGTTACTGTTTAATTAAGAATACAAATAAATAGTAAACTTTAGTTATGATTCAGTCTTTTATCGTCGTTGTCATAACAATCCCATTTTATTGTTACTTAAATTGAAACTATTTTGTTCATGCCCAAGGATATATTTTCTTCCTTATTGGTAGTAAGGTAACAAAATATAGTGCAGTGAATTTAGCATCAATTTGAATCAATTAATCAGGCAAGTTATTGAATTATATCTATTGAGTCATTTAATATTACTTTGTATACCATTTTTGTGACAAGTTGACATTCTTATTGCATAAGTGGAGATAAGTTTTCCCTATCAGGAATTGTAAGGAAAATTGAATAATATGATTGGCTAATTCCTAGCTGCTGAGACTATATAACAGAGAAAAAAGCTCAGATTAGATCAGATAGCTTTCACAAGCACAACAGTGTCAGAATAAACAAAAGAGAAAAACTTAGGTACGAAATGAATTTGTTAACAAGTGATCATAATCATTATAAAGGAACTATTTAATACTCTTTTTTCTATATTCAATATTTATACAAATTATAACAACTTGACAACTGTAGAATCCTGACAAATAAATTTCTGACAATTGAAATCCTGACAATTGCAGAATCCTGACCATGGAAATCCTGACAAATAAATCCCTGACAACTGAAATTCTGACAATGCAATTACTGACAACCTGATATCATTGAACAATATTATTACAACTATGGTGATAATTTAATTCCTGACAGCAAGTATCCTAGATGTAGTTTCTTCTTGCTAGATTTATTCCCCTCCACTCTACAACGCTATATTTTTTTTATTCTTTTGAAACCTGGTGCTCCCACCACTCATAAGACCCTGTGAAAGATTATGATTATATACTGGTTGTGATTCCAAGATGATATTGTGTAATGATGGACCAACACAGTCTTGTGACGCATTGTTTGATGTAAAGAAAATAAACATTTGATCTGTAAAGAACTTGCGACTTTGAGTGATGACGATTATTAGAGGCCAGCCTGTTACAGTATGGACTTCCCATAGCAAGGCAGCGAAGAGACTGTTGAAATAAAGATTCCACACGGGGCATATTTGTTTGTTTATTTGGAGTTTAACGTACATTTTTGGCTCATATAGAGACAGCACCGATGTTGGTGTCGGGTTTCAAATTTAGACCTTTACTCGGCACTCATGGCTGTTGAGCAGTGAGAGTCCCTTAACGTGCTGACTCCTACCGTGACACGAGACATCGGGTTATTTGGTCTCACCACTGCATGGACTGAGTTACGTTTTGTTAGACAATAAATATGATTAACAAACGGGTCGCTTGAAATTCTAATTTATTATCAAATATTATTTCATGATCATCGTAGAACATTAAATTGAACTACTTTTTCATATTCAATAATTCTGAAATACTAGTTAGCATAGATATGCTAATGGAAAGGTAACACAATTTAGTCACTTCATTGTCGTTATAAGTAGTATTACCATTTGATCCATTGTACTAAATTCATAATAAAATCGATGGAGGGTCCTTAATTCTCTTATGTAAGAGTTTTTATGAAGTTGGCGAAAGCGAGCCAGAAAAAAATCTCCAAGAAGCAAACTTCATGTCGAGCCCGGATCCCTCCTGAGATTTGTCAGAGGTGGGGTCTGAGGACACCCCTCCCCCATTGTGATTGGTAGAGATGAGGTTCGAGGACCTCGCCTCTTGACAAGTCTTGTCTCGGGAGAGTCCTAGCTTAAGTCCAGGGTTACAAATTGCACATTGTTTTGCAGAGCCATCCATGCTCATTATAACTATACAAAAAGCCTTTGCATTTGCGAACTACACGTGTTATTTTGATACTTACATGCTAGATTTGGTACTTACATGCTAGATTTAATACTTACATGCTAGATTTGATACTTACATGCTAGATTTGATACTTACATGCTAGATTCATTTGGACAGATTTTGTCTCCATCGTGCGACGCAGCTATAGTTACTACTTCAAGCAGGCTAGGCCACAACTTTCAAATGGATGAAATAAAGCAATGGGAATCGGCTCATCAATTCTTTCCAAAGCGGCATTTCAGAAACTCGCTAACGCAGGGTGTTCTTCCTGTAACTAACATGATGATGAGCAATTTATCGCCGTCTGCTAGAGACGATACCAAGTCCAGGTTACTGATGCCAAATCACGTATCGCATCAAAATCTTACAGTCATTAAAGTTATTTGGGAATGGGAACTGTTTAGTTTTCGGTCGATTTCCAATTCCCTGTTTGGCTCACAAGGCAGACATGTCAAATGTCGAGTCCATTGTATTAATGATGAACATTAACAGGTATCATACACCTATATGAAAAAGGCTAAGATAACGAACAGTGATCTACCTTATAATTTCCATAGAAATACAAATCAGAGAGATGGGCAATCAAGGACCCCTGAACATACCAGAGGTAGGATCAGGTGCTTATCAATTCCAGCCGGACAAATTTGCAGCATGTTCTTGAAACGTCCGTTTCTGACGAAACTAGGGTGTCATGATATGACAACATCTCTGCAGAATGAGATTTCGTCATTGATCCATATCTCTGGATCTGCAAATGCATTGAATCTATCAATTGTCACAATATTTCCATCAATACAAAATGTAACAATAAATAGGGATATGCATAGTAAGACAATACTTCCACTTTCTCAACCTTCATTACAAAGTCCTCCTATGTTTATAATGTAGACTCGTGCATCCAATACAAATTTAATCAACTGAAGACCAAACCATTTCGTATCTTGTCACGAGAAAGGCGATTCTTTTCAAGAGTCCGCCTAAGAAAATTCACTTTTGAAAAACAGAAAGTCTCAGATGATTTTTCTGCTCAGGATTGTCATTCCAATGACCCAAACAATCTCGACAAAAAGATGTGCCAAGTAATGACCCAGATGTGCACGTGAAAGACAAAACCTTTCCAGAGGAAACAGCCCCTTTCGGGATTCAACTTGGTGAAATTGTTACTGACAAAATATCTCTTTCCTTATTATCATCATCAGAAGAAAAGGTAAAAATAGCAGAGACTAAACTAGTATTGTTGGCAAAGATAAAAGGGAAAAGTTTTATTTCCAAGCATCATGGATGCAAAAACACAATGGCTAATATACAGCCATAAACCGCAAGATGGTCTGTGTTCTTTTCCCACAGGTGGGTGTGAGTTCATTTAGAACTATGACAATTTCATATCCAAGTTTTGGAAAACCAAAGAGTACTCTACCGTACAAAATTAGTCAACAAAACCAGGAAATGTACGGCAGAAACACGAGGCTGTTGTCAATTATAACGGAAACGATTGTCCTCTATGGAAAACAAAATATTTCTTTGCGTAGACACAGACGATTCAACGGGCACTGCGTCTAATAATGGTAACTTTCTTGCTATTCTGAATCTTTTGGCAAGTCACGATGACTAGCTGGCGCAGCACATACAGAGATCCTCAAAATGATTGATTGTTTATTTGTTTTACGTCCCGTCGAGAATTTTTCTACCAACAAAAGCACTCAAAACGGAGTCATCAATATCACTGATCAAAATAATCGGAAAGAAATACTGCATGGTCTCTAATTCATCAACGCTGATAAAGTGATCAACAGATTTGCAAATCAGGAAGTCTTGACATTGTAGATGAGATTTTTGATGAAACAGCATCAGAACCTATCATTCGGAAGTGTTTTTTTTTTACTTTATTCATTTAAAACGTACCACCGAAGCAGCGATATTAGAGGTCAAGCTTATGACGATGCTGCTTCAATGGTTTCTAAAAACACGGTTGTCAAGGAAAAATCAAAGAACTGAATAGGTTCGCTATGTATACACACTGCAAATGCCACGTGCTCAATCTGAGCAATTACAAACGCTTGCAAGCAAGCTTCCTCTTGACATAAATATGATTGACGGAATAAATTCCACATTCATGATCTTTGATTCTTCACAGAAGCGACAGCATTACTTTGAACATATACAAGATACAGTGGTGACCAGAAAGAAACTGATAAGTCTTTGAAGAACGAGGTGGGTTGAGAGACGTACTTGCTTCGATACATTCAAGAGCATGTATGTTGGCATTATATTGTGTTTGCAATATATTCTCTATCCTGGTCTGGAAGAAAACCTATGGGACAGTTGGGCATGGGATGCTCATACAAAGGTCACTGCCCAAGGCGTTTTGTCTACATTGACATATTTCTCTTTTCTTGTGACTTGTGCACGTGATGGCAGTCCTCTAAACAATACAGCTGGTCGCAGCCAAACTTCAAAAACGTGACTTAGATGTTTACTAAGCTTTTGCTTTAGTGAATTACGTATTGCGACAGTGAAAGATATGCGCACAAACTTTAAGTTTGAAACTTGGTTTACGGACACCAAAAAGATATCTGATGAGTTTAGATCGATGTAAAGGTCCCAAAATTGTGTAAACTCATAAATAAGAGAATCTCTTAAAGTAAGACCTGAAATGCCAACACACACACACACACACACACACACACACACACACACACACACACACACACACAACCCCCCCCCCCCCACACACACACATATATATATATATATATATATATATATATAATGGTTTCAGTTCCTTAAACTAATAAAGGCATTGATGCCGTCAACGTAAGCAACATCCTTCGTCATAAAAATGTTCAATCTTGAATTTCAGAGTACTTCAAGTTCAAATCTACACCTTTTATTTCCTACAGATATACTTCCATTATTGCATCCAAACATTGTAACTAGAAACAAAATTTGCAGTGCCTAGATATAGACCATCTTATACTCAATCCACCTACGTGTTCTTGTTCATCTTCTTTTAACTATTGTCCAGCTGGACATGTCATTACTGGCAATGTTGATATAGTTTAAAATGAAGACCTAAAATCACTTATTTTGAAAGGTCCTAAATTCAGAGAACCTCGATCTTTCAATCGGCGACAGAACTTCATCTCTATTATGAATTCTGTCGACGAATATGCCAGACAATGGGCTAAATGTGAAAAAAGAACTTGACACCTTGTCAGAATGGATAAAATGTATAAGAGGAATATTAAAATCCCGTATTAGACATGTCGAAACAAAAATGCGTATCATTTATCCTTCTGTGTTTAGTAAACCAGAAGTGATAAAAGAGTTAGGTCGGTTACATGAGGAACATATTTTGATTCCAGCTGACAAAGCTTGCAACAACAATGTATTTGTTTGTAAGGCAACTTACAACTGCATTCTGAACGAACTTGGCATTAATTCCACATTTAGTAATCGCACGTATACTCCAACTGATGAAATTCTTCAAAATCATGCTTCAGTTTTAAATACAGTTTAATATCCCAGTCAATGGAGCGGATGAATATGAGTTACGGTACCTATACTGGATCCCCAAACTCCACAAGAACCTTTACAAACAAGGATACATTACTGGATCTAGTAAATGTTCTACCAAGCCCCTATCTCTGCTCCTTACGAAAATATTAACTGCTGTGAAGGAGAAACTTCAAACGTGTCACTACATATGACAGAAGTGGTATCAATCAAATGTGGATTCTTTCAAATTCTACCGAACTTCTAATGAATTTGAAATCACAAAACTTTTCTTTAGGTAACAACATTAAAACGTGTGATTTTTTAACACTTTACACGACCATGCCTCACAATAAATTAAAGACTAGACTTTTGAACATCATAGACAGTTGCTTCGTCAACAAAAATGATAAAATGAAATATTCATATCTAGTGATCGGTCATCCCAATAATTATTTTGTTAAACATCCCTCTGACTTCACGCACAACTATTCTGAAGTAACGAATGACGAAGTAAACAATGTGTAAATCGTAATCATAAATCCCCAAGACATATACAAGTTCGAGTGTAGGGCAACACGGACCTCCGACAAAGCGAAGGTAGGATAAGGTGCCATGGAGGAGTAAGCATCCTCTGCTGACCGGTCACACCCGCCGTGAGCCCTTAGTCGAAATTAGGTAAACGGGATTATCCGTTGTCAAAGTTAGTATGAAAAATGACAGTCTAACAAAGGGTATGAAACAAATCATTCAACATATGTCCCAGAGACACTTTGTAATCGCAAACAAGGTCATTATAGCGACCGTAAAATTTGCGAAATGATGACAACACACGAGATTCGTTATAACCCTGCAACGTCAATTTTTTTGTCAGTAGTTGACCTCGCTTTAAAAAAATTCTCATACGCATGGTTGATATTAAAAAGATGCTAAAATTCCGTATCGGAAATATCTTTGTAGTCTGTGGTGATCGGATCTTCCAACAGTTTGTTGGAATTCTTTTGGGCACGAATTGTGCTCCTTTGTTATTTGACCTGTTTTTATATTCTTATGAAAATGAATTCATTAAAAAACTTCTACATGAGAAGAAAAAATCTTTTGCTGTGGCCTTCAATTCGACATTTAGATGCATCGTCGACGTTTTATCTATCAACAATGATAATTTTCAATCATATGTCGATTCGATATATCCCAGTGAACTTGATATAAAAGACACTACAGAGTCTTCCACTTTTGCTTCGTACTTAGATATTTTGCTGAAAATAAATGCTGGCGGCAAACTAACAACTCAACTTTATGACAAACGGGATGATTTCAATTTCTCCATCATCAACTCCCCTTATCTAAGTGGCAATATTCCATCATCACCTGCCTATAGTATTTATATCTCCCAATTGATTCGATACGCAAGAGCTTGTTCTGCATATGATCAGTTTTTAAATCGAGGCAGGCTACTGACAAAGAAGTTGATGTTACAGGGGTTTGTACAATCTTGTCTAAAGTCAGCATTTCGCAAATTTTATGGTCGTTATAACGATCTAGTTTATCAGTACAACTTTCCTTTAGGTCAACTGTTATCTGACGTGTTTCATACCAATTCTTAGGTCGGTCTTGTCACACTGAATCTGACTACGTAATACTCCATTTACCTGATCGAGATGCACGGCTCACGGCGGGTGTGACCGGTCGAAAGGGGATGCTTATTCCTCCTAGGCACCTAATCCCACCTCTGGTATGTCCAGGGGTCCATGTTTGCACATTTCTTTGATTTGTATTTGTTATAGGAATTACGAGACTGAATACTGTTAGTTATCTTCACCTTTACTTCTAAATGTGATGGCTAGAACTGGTAACATTTTAATGAACAGCTAGCATCCATTAATTTTTTCCCATAAATATTTCTAGGTATGCATATATGTTTGTTGTTATGCATGGATGTGGGTAATAATTTCGTATTGTAGAGGTTAAAATCGTAGAATTCCAGAGGATTCAAGAGTCCCAGCCTTCTGGGCCCCCTGGCGAAGAAAAGCTGGATCCGCGCCTGCAACGTGTGATGACCCTGAACCTAGGGTCACTATTTCTGATTACTATTTTATAAATTAGTTTCTACTAATATTTATGCAAACAGAATAACTATGATTTAAACTAAAAAATGATTTGTTGTTCTGGACAATAGCTTCGTAATTACAAGACATCAGCGGCTGTTACTTGGCACAGATACATGTGGAATATCCAATACAATGACAATCAATTCTCAGAGTTTTATAGATGCAAATCAGGATAGTTACACACAACACTTCTAACTGATGTTCCGTTTTGGGTGACACTGAATGAAATGTTTTCACTAATCTGGTATCATGAATGACTGGGGCCGGAAATGAATAAGGCCTTTGTAATATAGCCTTGACCTGCCCTTGACAAATGATACTGGCTATATTTACCTCACGCGAGTCACTTTGGTGACCTGTTGTGATCAGCGGTTTTCCATAGTCTAGACCTGTATAGTAATTTTTCATTAAATGTCGTATAGAGCATGTATGGGGAAAGGAGAACTTAGGGTTAAAAACTTAAAAAATACGCAAACTTTGACACTCATTTTGTTTACTCATTGTCCCGTGGGAATCCGGGTTAGAATAGATCCTCAGTACCCCTTGCTTGTCGTAAGAGGTGACTAAATGGGGAGGTCCTTCGGATGAAACCGCAAAATCCGAGGTCCCGTGTTACATCAGGTGTGGCACGATAAAGATCCCTCCCTACTCAAAGGCCCTGAGCACCGAGCATAAGCCTAAATTTTGCAGCCCTTCACCGGCAATAGTGACGTCTCCATATGAGTGAAATATTTTCGAGCGGGACGTTAAACAATATATAATAATTAATCACTTTAATCCCAACAAGCGACCGAAGTTTAAGCAAGATTTGTATGACACTGAGGTTCTGCAGAGGCTTCAGTCCAAATATCCAGTCTCCATGAATCTCGCTTAGAGAAATAGACGTATATTCATGCAATTTAGTGTAAGCTTGCCGAAAAATGTTATTGCCATCATGACGCCACAGTAATACCTCCTTAACGCTGGTGACGTCTTTACATGAGCGAAACAATATACAAACAAAACAATTTTATAACCCACGTAATAAGAGATTCGGGGGCATATACAGGTTTTGGTCCGTCTGTCTGTCCGTCCGCAAAAGGTTTAACCTTAGCCGTAATTTTTGAATGAGTGATGATATGGTTTTTATATTTTACATGTATAGGCCTTTCTTTCTTAGTACGAATATATACTCTGCAAAAAAAGAAACGCATAATGGATTTTTTAAGAGTTTAGTAGATGTATTTTGGATTATGATTTTACAATAAAAAATGTAGATATTCACTAGAATTGTTTCAATTGAAAAAAATTACAGTCCAAACCTTAGATATTGGTGAAAAAAAAGTCAGATCATCACAGTTAAGAACACTTCCTGTCACGTTTAAGTTAGTACCGTGTATGACCACCTCGAGCTGCCAACACAGTTCTGCATCTCCTTGGCATAGAGTCAATCAATGTTCTTACGTTATTGCGTGGAATTGTTCGCCATTCCTGTTGTAACATTTGACGGAGCTGATCGAGGGTCTGAGGCGGAGGTTGGCGCAGGCGCACACGTTTATCCAGTTGGTCCCATAAGTGTTCAATCGGATTCAAATCCGGTGATTTGGAAGGCCATGGTAGCACATTAATGTTGTTCTGCTGAAGGTAGTCAATTGTTAAGCGGGCTGTGTGAGGCCTAGCATTGTCATGTTGGAATAACTCTGTCGGTCAATTACGCGCATAAGGTGAGGTTGGAGAATTTCGTCTCTGTACCTTTGAGCCGTTAAATTGCCCGGGACATGTACCAGTTCTGTTTTACGGTCATTAGAGATCACCGCCCACATCATGACGCTACCTCCACCGAAGCTATCCACTTCTTGGACACACGAGGAAGAGAAACGTTCATTCCTGCGCCGGTATACACGGATTCTTCCATCACGTTTCTGTAGCAGAAAACGGGACTCATCGCTGAACCAGATTCTACGCCAGTTGCGGAATGTCCAGCCCCTCAATCTTTTGCACCATCGGACTCTTTCTCGTCTGTGTAACGGTGTCAAAACTGCTCCAAAATACGGTCTTCTGGGTCTAATGCCATATTGTCGAAGTCGGTTGCGGACTGTCTGCGAGCTGATTCTTCTCAATCCAGGTATTCCGACTGCAGTAGCTGTTGCAGCAACGGTTCGATTCCGTAGATGAAAGACCCGGATGTAGCGATCTTGTCCAGGAGTCGTAATGCGAGGTCGCCCACACCTCGGTCGGTCATTAGTAGAGCCAGTCTGCTGGAATCTGTTCCACAGCCGAGAAATTGTGCTCTGATTTACGTTTTCAGTTCGTGCAATCTCACTTTGGGATACTCCGGCCTGGAGACGGCCAATGACGATATTTCGAGTAGCAGGGTCCAACCTTGGCATGGCAGCATTTTAACGTTATGATGAATTCAAGCTTCAAACTTCGTCCTTTTATACCCTTTAATGTAGTGGTTGAATTAAGCACAAAGTTCTCGTGAAAAACGTAAGCCAAATTCCATGGCGATAGAGGTGATGTGCAATTTTAGAGAGTCGCCGAGCTAATTTGGCAGAGAGCCAAATCAAATGAACAGACCTTTAAAGTTTCATACTTACCTGTAAAAAATCAATTACTCAATTGACCATTTCAGTTTACCTGGTAAAATACATAATTTACATTTTTAAAATTTCAAAAGGGCTATGCGTTTCTTTTTTTGCAGAGTATATGACCTAACCACCCCTGGGACCTCATGGCGGTGCCAAATACGCTAAATAGCTATATTTTCAAAAATCTTCCCAGTGGGAGAAAAACTAAATGCATTGTTATTGATGTCCGTGAAGCTCTCTACCTAAATTGTGAAATTAGTGGATCCTGGGGCAGGGCCAATATGGCCATATAGTGAAAATGTATGAAATCTTAGAAAAACTTCTCCACTTCCATATATATTTGAGAAAAACTTTATGTCTGATAATAATGTCCATGAAGCTCTCTACATATATTTTGAAATTCGTTGCTCCTGGGTCAGGGGTTCAGGCCCAAGGGCCATATAGTGAAAATGTATTAAATCGTAGAAAATCTTCTTCTCTACTTCCATACATATTTGAAAAAAACTATATGCATGATTATGATATCCATGAAGCTCTCTACCTGAATTGTGAAATTCATAACTCCTTGGTCAGGAGTTTATTCCCTATTGCAGGGCCAATATGGCCATATAGTGAAAATGTATGAATCTTAGAAAAACTTCTCTTCTCCCATATAGACTTGAGAAAAACTAAATGTATGATAATAATTTCCTTGAAGCTCTTTATCGAAATCGTGAAATTCGTGGCTAGATCAGGGGTTCAGGCCCTTGGGCAGGGCCAATATGGCCACATAATGAAAATGTGTAAAATAATTAGGGAATGTTAAAGTAATTTATATGCTTCAAAATTCCATTTTCCTTCTTCTGTAATTGAAGAGGAATTGTATGTATTTTGAAAGATCATAAACATGTGCACAGAAAACTCCATATTGAGACTTGTATGGTTATAGGAGACTCCCAGTATATGTTATGTACGGGTTATCCTTGAGTGCCCAGTAGTCGTGCTCTCAAGAAAGTAAGCGGTTCAAGATGCAGTGAAATGAAATATTAGTTTATTTCACATGTTATTTTAACTTACCATGTTATAATCTTACTTTTCTTTATTCAAATTATTTCAAATTTATTATTGAGGCTCAACGCGAACGAAGTTCTATGTCGGCCATATTTGTGTAGGATCAGTAGTCGTGCAACCGGATGTAGCTAGTAAAATGAGGCCAAGGAAAACACATATTCAGTGTTTAGTAACTTTTTCCATTCATTTCTTGAATATTACATTCAATTTACGCATTTGCACTTATATACAGTTAATATAAGTAAAATGTCAGATTAAGTAAATGCATTTAACAGTTTGAGGAATTTCAACATGAAAACACATAATATTATAAAATTAATATCATAACAAAATATTATGGTATACATAAAAATAACATCAGAAATAAAGTTTGAATTATAAAACTGTCCAAACGTTGGAAATAAGAAAAGTTCAAAAGAATGCGAATTTACTCTAAATACAGTGGAGACATTTATATTGGTCACCATTACGAATCACTCTGATATCTGTGCAGTAGTTCAGGTGAACCCAATGTCTGCAGATATCACATTGCACCCACTTCACAAAAATGAGGGATGTACTTTGTCGGATGGCATCAGTTGTAAACTTTTTACAAATACAGCACAGTTCTTCGGAATCTTCAGATGAAAGATATCGGTGAAGAGGTCCAGGTTCTTGAGAAAGGCCATTGATATCATGAGAAGAGGTAATCGTTTTACTATGTTGACAAACTCCCTTGTGTGTTCTGCAAAAATAATTTAGGCTACTGCTTTCATCTGTGAATTCAATGTTATCATCTTCTGTCTCGGCCATTTCTTGATCTTCATGAGTGGCCGCCAAGACTGCAGTTGAAAGTGTCATGGCTTCTGCTGGGACTACATCAGCATTAAATGGGTAGATCCCACACTTGTGGAACGCAGACTGAAGGTTTTCTGCTGAGAGAGCTTTGGTGTACACACGGCATGCCAGTGAAAAAGTATCCTGTTTCATAATAACTGTTGATGTTTCTCTCATCTGCTTAAGACACAAATTGTTATAAATTTTCTGGAGGGGGGCATAACAGCCAACATCCATGGGTTGAAGAATATGACTTGTGCTGGCAATATATGTAGTATGACAATGTGTGTCTTAGTTCATTCCACAGTAGCAACGGAAACATGGGCCATGTAGCCTAATACGATGTTAGTTCTTGTCGTGTGTACCCATATCCCAGTGCTGCCATTTCCTTCAAGTGGAGCACTAACATGGCTTCTTCTTCCTGTCCTGATAAAGATGCTGGTCCCATAGTGACCTTCTCAAGGTCGACTGTCAAGAAGACACTATATTTCTTTGCTGCCTTACGGACAATAATGCCGTTGTCCTTGACAGCCAGGTAGGCATTTATTATAACACGACCTGGACTGTGTTGTCTTGATCTAACATTTGGTTTTTTTCCCCCTTGAAGTCTAAAATTAAAAAAAGATAACTTGATTACTTTTCATGTATGACTGACGTCAAATTTTTAAAGTTCAATTTATATATATATATATATATATATATATATATATATATATATATATATATATTTTTTTTTTTTTTTTTTTTTTTTAAATTTTTTTTGGGGGGGGGGGTCAATTTCTTCACATTGGTTTATGCTAATTGGCGATGTGCTTGGTACGTATAACGGGTTATTTTGACTGCTGTAATTTTAATGAATTTTGGTTCAAATGAGGTGATTTAAATTTTTATGTGTTATACTTTTACGAATTATGTATGTCTGTAAAAAATAAAATCATCAGAGGTAAAAGTCCAGGTCAATGTTAGCAGATTGAATGCGTTTACATACAAATTTATTATACAAATACCCAATGTAAAAAAAATTATGATATATTTACCTTTACATACTATATGCCCTTTATTTATTTCTGTTTTTGGAATATACATAGCTATGTATCATTATTGTTGCGCACCACGTGCTTGTCTTGAATTTACCGGAAACACGAAGAGAGACAACTCAATCTCGAAAACCCAAAGTTTTCAAACAGAAGAAAGGGTAAAAGATTTAAAACTAATGTCTTGAATAAAATCCAAGATTACTAAAAGTTTATGGTGAATTAAAAAAAACCTAGTTTGTTTTCCGTATTAAAACTCTGCATGTAAGCTATGCAAATCACTGTGAAATAATAATAAAAAAGTTTGTAACATGCATGTAGACTACGCAAGTCAATTTCATTTTAGCACATCATAAATTCCCGCTTCCCTGAAGCCGCTTGTAACAATTTCTGGACTTCCTCTGAAATGTTCATAGAGCTTAACAAGCTTTTCAAATGAAGGGGTTTTACCGCCGATAAAAGTTGAGGAACGGGTTTGATTGCCGATATTGATTCGGAGCATTGATCTAAAATTAAATTCGAGTACCATGCTTGGAATTGTTTTTTTATGAAATCTTTTGCGGCTTTTTGTATTGATGATCAACTCGTCGAGTATTTCATGGTCCTTTACTGCCTTTTTAATGCGACCAAGATACTGTGTTTTCCGCTCATCATAGTTTGTTACCTCAGGTTTTTAGCAGTCGAGCATCCGCGTCGTTTTACTAACCCCATCCTGTGCATAACAGATGCAGCCCAGTGTCGTGTAAGAACTATATCGTGATCTATGTGACGAGGTTTGTCTTGGGATAGAAGTGCGGCATTCCCGATGTTTAAGACAATCGTACTGTTGATTATATCACCATTTGCTCACGTAGCTGTGATGTAATCTTAAACTTGTTGATCAATTTTGTCCCCAAGTACAGTTTTTCTCCCGCGTTTAAGAGACGGGATTTTCAAAACAACACAATGGTTCGTACTATCGAGTTTTCTCTTTTTTCCATTTAATTGTTGGTCTTAAAATTACGTACAATACATTAAGATATTCCTAGAAAATCGGAAGAAAATTTCCTCAGCACTTTGGGTGTTCCATTTTTACTGGCATACCTGCCAATAGCGGCACGATCGTTATCACTATGTTTTATGTATTTGCCCCGTTTTGATGTTTTTGGAGAAGAGGTGACTGTGGCAACGGATTAATTTACGGCATTAATCACCTCTATAGGAACTCGTTTCACCGAGAGATCCATTTGGATTTAGTAATGTTTTGAAATTGATTTAATTTGATTTGAAATAATTCTTGACTGAATGATTGAAATCTAGCTACTATCATCGCATGATTTAAAAAGTGCTCAAGAATTTAACTACTTACATTACGTGACTTAAAAGTGCTCAAAATTCTAATTCTATAGCCGCTGAATGGCAATTAACATTACTCTCATACATACGATGTTGAAAATTTACGCGCGGAGTTCACGTAAAAAATACCCGTTATACGGTATGTCCACAAGCTGCAGTTCAGCATGATTAACATATATTTTCCCAGAAAAGAAGAAAAAAATTATGGGTGTATAAGTGTTATCACCATTCCTTCCTGTTCGTTTCGCATATTTCACTTTCTATAAAAAATACAGACGCTCTCTCCTTTTAGCACCGGTTGTGGTTAGAGCGTTCGCTTCGTAACAGGGAGGTCGTGAGTTCGAGCCCCGTTCGTGCCATGGCCGCGTCAAACTTAAGACATAAATATAGGTAATGATTGCACTTTTGCCAAACGCTCCGAATTTAGAATTATTAAGCACGAGCGGGGTTCAAACTCACCACCTCGCGGTTACGAAGCGAACGCCCAAACCGATTTTAGTGCTATTGATACTACTTAGACAAGGAGAAGGTATTCCTTTACCCAAAATTGTAAATTTCATGATCTCAGGGGTAGGTGTAGGTGTTTTGATATCAGATGAGGGCCATTTGTGTTTAAAGAACACATTGTTTTATACTACTATTAATTGTTTACAATTTCATCTTCTAATGAATCCCGTTGGGATCCGGGTTAGATTAAATCCTCAGTACCTCTTGCTTGTCGTAAGAGGGACTAAATGGGGCGGTCCTTCGGATGAGACCGCAAAAACCGAGACCCCGTGTCACATCAGGTGTGGCACGATAAAGATCCCTCCCTACTCAAAGGCCCTGAGCGCCGAGCATAAGCCTAAATTTTGCAGCCCTTCACCGGCAATGGTGACATCTCCATGTGAATGAAAAATTCTCGAGCGGGACGTTAAACAATATATAATCAATCAATCTTGTGTCTGGAGGTACAGAACTTTCTGAATAACAATTACTTTACGCAAAACATTTACGCGTGAAAATTAAAAGCCATAAAAATAAAACTATAAATTTTAACCAAGGCATAAAGGCGTATTTAGAAAATTCTGGTCTCCAGACAGTTTTCTATTCTAAATCATTGTACAAACTATCATGGAATACACTATCGGAACTCTTCAGCATAGACCTACATTTTGCAGCCCTTCATCGGCAATCTTCTAATGATATCAACGATATTACAATATAGCATGTATTATATATTATTAGGCGGTGTTGAAGCCGCTCAGCCGTAACATTTGATGGACACTTATGTAATTAATTAAGAGTTGTAAATCATCAAAAATGTGATAACGAAACTTTGTCATGCATATATCAAACGGTGATGAAAAAGAAAAGGAAGAAGATTCACTACAATGAGGGTATCGTTAGATTAGGAAAAAAATGATGTCATTTAAATGATTTTTATCTCATCATAGCTTTCTGTCCTTCTGTTCCCTATGCCGCACTTTTTTAAATGCAAACTATCGCAAAATGGAAATGAAATAAGTATATACATAATTCTGGACTCACAACATTATTTGTAAAACGGTCTCCAGGAGTTGTCTCTCTTATCTCGTCACACGGTGTTGCTACTCCACAGTGCACGACTTCTGGAACAGAATTATCTAAAGTAGTTTTAATGTTAAAAACACATTACAGCATTCACTTAAATAATGAAATGTTTACTTTGTTGTTTTATCTGGTCATAAAGGTAGCTAGCATTGCAGAAAAAAACATAACCAAGCGGGTTATGCAAAATTTTCTGCAATGATTGTTACCTTCATCACCCAATAAAACAATAAAGGAAGATATTTTATTGTTTATTATACATATTTTAAAAACATAAACTAGATTTATTTATGTACTAAAATATCATATCGTTGACCCATTCATAACTTTAAGCGGAACAGACAGTTCACCCTTTGACCTTAAAGACACTCCATATTTGGTAATGATTACGCGGACATGCAATCTTATTAAAATTAGATCCTTTGATCCGCTCACCAACGATCACTAGCAATCACAGATCAAAGGATCTAATTTTGATTAGATTGACGGACATGTGGTAATAAATAGTTTGCAACAAACATTTATTCGATGTCTTTGATGAAAGTAATATCAATTTCAAAAGAAATGTAAGAGAAAAGATTCATATTGAAAAATACATACGTGCACTATGAAGATTTTACGTTTTGAAAACATTTACAGTCTACGAACATTAGCGATAATTTCACTGGATCGTACATATGACCACCCCATTGTTTTTCTGATAATTTCCATATACGCACAATACACACATTCTAAAATAGTTATTCCCTACATTAATAAGGTTCATGCATAAGAGGAACATCCTGCCTTTATACTATGATTTATAAACAATTCTATCTTTATTTTCTAATTTCTATGTTATGACGCTAGTTAGGTAGCAATTATTTTCTAACTAGTTAAAAGATATTCCATCATGTAATCATAATTATCACTAATAACTAACATCTTCTTAACTTTCCTTGTACATTAATTGATTCCAGTAACTGATAGAAATGGAACACTCTGTAATACTGGTAAATTAGCCGATAAATACCACTTTAATCTTAGTATGTAAATCTCTATCCACTTTAGTTTTGGCTCCTAGATGATGTCATTTACCAAATACACTGATATTTAAAGAATTAATGACATAAATCTTTAAAACATTTTTAAAAAACCCCATATATCCAAGAGTCTGCTGCCCTCCCTAACATGTTTATATATTCCCAAATCTCGTTTTACATTTATATCACTCACCTTCATTTTGTGCTAATGATCATGTATTAGTTATATACTTGTGTAGCGGACAGTATATAGGGAACTTAACACCTGAACGCTAGTGAGCTAGCTTTTCTAGTGATGTGGTAGAGTTTCTCTCTTGATCACGCAAGTTAAGCAACGGCGAGTTTGGATTGGTGACCGCTGCACGCTTGAAAATGGTGGCATCGTAGTGACTCTGATGTTTGGTTGCTGAGGAGGTGCCAAACATTCAGAAAGGTTGGGACGAAGTTTCTCTGAGTGGGGGATAGTGAAGCGGATAGTCTATAGATGACAGAGGACAGTTGGATAGTGAAGCGGATAGTCTATAGATGACAGAGGACAGATTGTTTGGTTCCGCAACATGTGGGTAGGGGATATGCATCAAAGTCAGGTTATGACAAACTAATGAAAATCACACTAACATGTTTTTTCCATATTTGTATTACATATTGGTGTAGTAAAGAAATTAGGACCACAAATTACATGTTATCCATACATGCAGGTGTTGCTGCACAAATCATGCTCTGAACATGTGCCTCCTTCTTGCTTCTATATACTAGGCATCATGGCGACACCTACATCTTGCAAATCATTTTTTTTTTTACCAAGCATTCAGCGACACTTGGGATGTATCCTAAAATTATTCTACAAATTTTTACATCTGTCATCTCACTTCAGATATAGGGTATTCCCATTTTTGAAGAAAACTGAGCGGACCTATAGTGTCAAACTGTTCCAACTTATACTGCCTCGCAAGTGAGCTAGCTTTTCTAGTCTCTCTTTTGATTATGCAAATTAATCAACGGCGAGGTGATGACCGCTGCACATTACACTTGTATCCTTGGAGTTATTGTTTAAATAATATTTTAGTACCATTGTATGAATAGTTTGAATGAATGTCCATAGCTAATCATTCGTAATTTAACGGAAATATGTCGGCTAGTCAACAGGGGGCAGTAATTAAGTATTGTTAGGTACACTTTTTCAACAACCTTAAAGTTTCGCACAATTCTAAGCGATATAGTAAAAAAGGATTGATTAGTTCCCTTTAGCTATGCCCTTGTTATTCCAATAGAAACTTGATTTTCTACCATCATTCTGCATAACCTTCCAGCTGTATGGCTCAGTTTCAACTAAAGGTGCCTCTGGACAGTTTATATAACTCCAACTGAGAAACAGCTCCCACTTGTCTGATTTTCCCATGTTATTAAGGAGTATTCTTCTGGGTGATACATTTTGTTTTTAAAGATTTATCATAGAGGTGAGACGTCAACGTGGCCTAGAGTTTCCCTAAGTTTGACTTTTTAGGACTGTCTTTATACGGTTTTGAGAAAATCACGATATATATATATATATATATATATATATATATATATATATATATATATATATCACAAGGCGATGATGCATCATAGAATTGCACCTTTTACAAAAATTCTGACAAGAATGCTCGTTTTAAATCTGAGAATAAAGTATTCTCTTCTACAAGGCAACAGGGGATTAAGTTGCCCTACTTCTTTCCATTATAAATGACATATTCCTCTATTATGAAACTTCAGAGGTTGTGACCGATGTTTGCTTTAGGTGATGCTGTTGGAAGAATTGAGGTTAAATGTTCACTACATATAATCGTCTTAAAGAATGGATTTTCTCCTTAGATCTTTAACTCTGATTGATGGCTTATAATTCAGGATGTGGTTATCCTGTAAATCATGTAATTTTGTGATTATATAATCTATATGTAATACCTTGAAGCAATATTTCACGAATGTCGCCTCTCTTTTATGATTATGACTTAATTTTTCAGCTGATATGAGTTTTAGAATTTATAATTTTGTATTCTTTAGATGTAATAATTTGGTCGATATTGTTTACTATGTGTCAAAATGGGGTCACCTCGATACGGTCCAATGCAGCTGACCCTTCATACGTTCTTCGTTACGCCTGCGTTACAGCAAAGCAGTAACATTTGACTCTGTCAACTTTATTGTACGAAAATAGAATTGACCTAAGTTCACAATTTTCTCTGCTAAAAAAAAGGAAAAACTCGAAACTGAGTGCTTGTTTTACTATACACAAAATGCAGAAATATATGTGTTGATATTTCCTTTCGGATATATGAACGATCAAACACAATGTATTTTCATTTTTACAGTTCCATGAAAGTGTTCACAATCTGCACGTAGAGACATTGCCATTGATAATATTTCGACTGAAAATGAATTGGCAAGTCATTCGGCCTCTTGGAGATTTATAAGTACGTTCAACATTTAAAGATAACTCTGACCTTTTGACTTGGTATTACCCAGCTGGATATGACAAGAACACCCACCCAAAGAGACAGAGTGGCCATCCCATTACACGGATACTCCTTCCTGTTTTTTGTTGTTTGGATAAATGTTCGAAATTTGTAGATAGAGAAGAGCAAGCCCGAACAATAAAGCCACTCTAATTCACGAGTCCTTTTTTGTTTATGGGGTGGGTTATGAGAACTGGAACAAAATAGGTAAAAATATGAAATTTTGGGACATTTTTATTGTATATGTTATTTTCTCTCTGTTTATGTTTTCTCAATCAGTCACCTGACCGTTTGTTATTAAGAATAAGGGCTACTTAACATTTTTGAACAATTTAACACGAGCTAGGAGTGTAAACTTTTGACCTTTAAAATCACATTTATCCCAGTATAAATAAATCATTCCTTTAAAGATTTTAAGTTTATAGTGGAACAATGATATTTCATGTAATCACAAATGGGTCAACAGCAATAACTACAAAACAATGACAACAGCAACAGCAACAAAACATTGACACAACAACAACAAAACATTGATAACAACAACAACAAAACATTGACACAACAACAGCAACAAAACATTGACACAACAACAGCAACAAAACATTGACACAACAGCAACAAAACATTGATAACAACAACAACAAAACATTGATAACAACAACAACAAAACATTGACACAACAACAACAAAACATTGATAACAACAACAACAAAACATTGACACAACAACAACAAAACATTGATAACAACAACAACAAAACATTGACACAACAACAGCAACAAAACATTGACACAACAACAGCAACAAAACATTGACAACAACAACAGCAACAAAACACTGACACAACAAAACGACATTCATTCATTCAACCCTGTCACAGCGGCATCTAGCGATGATCCATTCAAATTTGCATTATGTAGAATTATTTCTGTGGGTTAGTGCGCAATAAACTCACCAGGAAATGAAATTAAATTTGTAAAAAGAAGTTCTTTAGACGTATTTTTGAACCTAGTACATACATACACAAAATGTCTTCAACCTGGTCACCAGTGAATTACTTTTGTTTTGATGTCTCATGAAATTGTATGCTACATTTCCAACGATTGTAACAAATTCATGATGTGCAATAGTTAACTGAATTAATGGTCAATACACAATATTCTTTTCAGTTATTTTCATTAGCTTAAATGGTAAATGCCAAGATAAACCATCAAAGTTGGAGAGCTTATTGGGTCCTTAGTACAGTATTGTGTTAGGTGTCACTAGTGTAGTATAGTACAATCAATCTGTCGATGACGAGGATTGAGCCCGTGTCGCAGAATTTGTGGTGAATGAATTCGAGAATATTTCACCCATATTCTAGACTTGCTGAAGTTTCTATGTTTATTTGCATTTTTAATGCTAACTGACTGCTTTCAGTGATAGTTTGAATGTCCAGATATTATACAGAGGTATGAAAGAGAGCAAATGTAGAAGAATAAAAGATAAACATGGAGACTAGCACAAGTCTACTCATACAGAGACATTACCAGCTGTAAGTAAAGTGCCGCAATTTTTGACCTATGCATGGTGCTCAAGTCCGTAACAGTGAAGGTTCTTTATTACGCCAGCGTTTACCGTGAGACGGGACCTCCATTTTGAAGGTCGTATCCGAAAGACCCGTGACTTTCACATTTGAAGTTGAACGCTTTGCGAAGGAACAGTGACTACCTATGCTAAAGTCCCAAGTTTGACGCGAAGCCGGGATCGAGCATCGATACAATCTTTCAAAATTGGTCAAATGCTGTCTGACTTGTTTCATGCCAATTGTTTGGCCGTTTTTAACACACTGATTCCGACTTATGATAATAACTGATTACTCCGTTTACCTAATCAAGATATGGACTCACGGAGGGTGTTAACGGTCGACAGGGGATAAAGTGTTGAAAAGTGAGTTTTTGAGATATTTTTTTTTAGTAAAGCTCAAGGATCGTAACTCAGCAAAAAATCAATGGAATGGAACAAAATTAAAACATGATCTGTAACTTGTCATGGTAAAGCAATGTACCAAATATCAAATGAATGTCAGCAAGCATGCCGAAAAAGTGCGGGAAACTGATTTGGTGGACTGATAGGGGGCACAACAAACGGACAGAGTGCAAACTTAAAGTCCCCTCGGGCTTCACCGGTAGTGGACTAATGAAGCGGCACTCCCTCAGGAAAGACACGGATTTCCAATTCACATACTCTGTCTGATTCATAATAAAAAATATTCCAAAACAAATCATTTGAAATGCAACTGAATAAAATTAGTTTTCATGAGCTATGTCATGACTACACACCAAGTCCTTTTATAATAAGGAAAATTCTATCTTGCAGTGTAAACATAGAAGAAGAAAAAACATTTCTGTAGATTTGCCGTTTATTTCATTCTTATTTAAAATAAAATGTGAATAGATTTTGCAATATACAGTAACCTGAGCAGTAAAAGTAAACGAGGCTCATGGGCCACATTGCTCACCCAAGTCACCTTGACCCTGCCATTGTTTAGCTGTTGTGATTCTTTTTTATCAATCTTTATT
This sequence comes from Ostrea denselamellosa, assembly GCA_024699665.1. Classification (NCBI taxonomy): domain Eukaryota; kingdom Metazoa; phylum Mollusca; class Bivalvia; order Ostreida; family Ostreidae; genus Ostrea; species Ostrea denselamellosa. The sequence goes on from JAMZEH010000046.1 coordinate 3,255,802, forward strand.
CCCATGACAAATTTCGACCCATATTGTGGCCTCAACCTAGCCTCAAAGGTTCACAATATAATTGAAAATACTAACATGATCTTGTTGTTCTGGATAAAAATAGATAACAAGGTCGTAGATCATGGTATAATATGAAAGACCTTGCCATAGGAAATTTATATACAAACATGAAAATCTACCTTAAATAGTTAAAAAAGTATTAAATAGATCAGAAATTTAAAAAGTAGATCTAACTCCAAGGTCAAGGTCAATCTTCAAGAAATAATAAGGTTTTGCCATAAAGAATAAATTCGGAATATGAAAACCTACCATAAATAGTTCGGGGATATTGCATAGGTTTTTTTCCTAACTTCCAAACTTCAGGGTAAAAAAATCCCCCTCCACCCCCCCCCCCCCCCAAAAAAAAAACAAACAAACAAAAACACCCACCATTGTGTACAAGGTCTTGCCATATAGGAACTATATACAAAATATGAAAACCCCAATATAAATAGTTCCTGATATATTTAGTTATGTTTTATTTAAAGTAGGTCAAACTCAGAGTTCAAGGTCACACGGTCAAAAATGGAAAGTCTTGCCACCATAATATATATACAAGACATGAAAGATCTACCTTAAATAGTTTTGGACATAATGTATAGGTCAAATGTTTTTTTTTAATTAAAAGTAGGTCAAACTTCCAGTTCAAGGCCACAGTATCACACACCATTGCATCACATGAAATGTCTTTCTATAAAGAATGTATTATATACAGAATATGAGGGCCCTAGTAATTCAAGAGATTTAAAAAAAAAAGAAGAAGATTTTTCCTATATTTCAGCAATTAACACTTTGATTTCCTATTGTGGCCCCGTCCTACCATGAATTGCACAAACCTGGATCTATTCTATGTCAGGAAGTTTTCATGTGAATTGGACTTTTCTGGAATATGATTTTTGAAAAGATTTTTAAAGATTTTCCCTTTATATTTGCATGTACAACTTTGATCCCCATCCTACCACCGGGGGCTATGATTTTAGCAAAGTTGACTTTGTCAAGAAATTTCCATGTAAATTTGAACTTTTCTGGCCCAGTGGTTCTTGAAAAAAGGATTTTTAAATATTTTTCTTATATAATAGCATATAAAACTTTGATTCTCTATTGAGGTCCCACACTACTCCCGAAGGGGGGGGGGGGGCATGATTTTAACAAACTTGAATCGGCACTATGTCAGGAAGCTTCATGTAATTTTGGACTTTTTTTCGCCCAGTGGTTCTTGGGAAGAAGATTCTTAAATACCCACCGTATTTTTACATTTTCTGATTATCTCCTTTCAACAAACTTGAATCTCCTTCACCCATTAATGTTTTGCCCTACCAGTGTTTCTGAAGAAGATGAAAATGTGAAAAATTTACGGACATACAGATAGATGACAGACAAAAGGGGATCAGAATAGCTCACTTCAGCTCTCAGCTTAGGTGAGCTAAAAAAAAACAAACCGGTAGCACATAACACTATACCAAGACAGACCCGTAACCAGAATGTGGGCTATGTACCAAACGTAAAACACTATCAAGCCAAAATGTACAGGAAAACAGTGTAAAACACTACCAAAATAAAAAAAAAATACTGGAAAACCCGTCATTATAATAATCAATGTGTTATCTGGGGCATTTGAAAAATCCTAATCTGTTTTTGGATTCAATTTCAAATGTTGATAAATATCCTGAACCCAGAAACTTGCGCTTGCTTCAGGAAAATTCTGGTTACGGACCTGTAATACTTATAAATTCACTAATATATACTATTCTATATAGTTGAGGTAGACTGTGGGATAAAATTCTGGATTTCACGTGCAAAAACACAAAACATGAGTATTGAAAAACCCTGAAACATTGCTTTGAAATTGTACTTAAAGAATAAAATACAACTGAACTGCAGACTTCAGTATCTTGAGTTTGATGCCGTCAGTTATACTCCAAGTAATATCGTGCTACCATAGCATTTCTAAGAAATTGTTAGGTAGTTCCTATACTGTAGAAGATCTGAGGCGGTTTTGTTCCATCCTATGGAATTTCATAGGCAAGTTGTCTGAAGGATGAGGAACCGGCAAGTATTTTATTTTTGGATTCAGGTTCTCGATGTGCCAGCAGGAATTACGACAAATTTCTATGACAAATACTTTCAACATAAGCATGGCAAATTCTTTTCCAGCACATCCTTTCTTACCACCTCCGAAAGGGAAGTAATGTTCACGATCATCAACTTGAAGACAGGACCACCTGTCTGGATTGAATTCCTCTGGTTTTTCGATAACGGAGCAGGTTTCGTGAGAATCGCGTATGCTGTACACAATGCTCCAGCCTTTTGGTATTTGATAACCCTGCAAGTAACGATGTAAAAAATAATAAAATATACTGTAGACAAAGAATAGATTTTATAATTTACAGTAGCAGATTTATTGCTTCTACCTCTATCTCGAATGTCTGTAGGGCCTTTCTGTAGCCTCCTCCGATTGGCGGAGAAATTCGCAGTGCTTCCTTGACCACGTTCCGCACGTATTTCAATTTGTTGATTCGTCCGAGGTCCAGTGAAGAATTCCTGTTGTCCAACAAACCATTTAAGGAAAGCTCCTCTGTGATCCTAAATAAAACCTCTGGATTCCTGGCTATATTGAGAACCACTGTGCTCGCAGCGCTTGATGTAGTCTCGTGACCAGCGAACAACAACTCCAAGGCAACGTTCTTTGCTTCTTCTATTTCTAGTTTCTCTTTTCCTTCGATACCCATCATCAGACTTAATGCATCTGTAGATCTCGTGCTGGACCAACCATTTTGTTTCTGTAATATAATTGCTTCAATTTTCTGAAGCATAGTTTCCCTCGCTTTCATTCCCTGCAACAAACAAACAGCACTTAAGTAGAGATTATAAAGGTACTTTCTTAATGGTTACAGGTAAAAGTTTGTTAACCAAAATACTACGATTGTGTTTGAACAAACTTTCTGAACTGAAAATATATCTGCATATTCACGCATATACAAAATAAACTTAATCATATAGTGTACCTTATCTAAACCTAGTCCAGGTATCCGTATTGGAATGCTGAAAAGACTGGACATGAAGGTTTCAAACGCACCCAATAGGCGGCCATGTTCTTCTTTGTTCATTTCAAACCCAAGCAAGACCCGGCACGACAGTTCGAAGGCCAAACTCCTAAACTCATTATATCCCAAGATATGTCTCTCGCAGCACCATTTGTTGATATACTTTCGGATTGTAGTTTGCGTCATAACTGCATAACCGCTTAAAGCGTCGTATGTGAAAGCTCTCAGGATCGCTCGTTTGCGAATTGTGTGAACTTTGCCAGCTGCAAGCGTTAAACTACCTTCTCCCAGCAACATTTGTATGCTCCTTGGCCATTGCGATTCAACAAGGGAATTCTCGTTTAAGAGTATCTTTCGAGCATTTGCAGCCCCGATGATTCGAACTGTGGGTTTTCCAAGAATGTGCGTCTTGAAAACGTTACCATATCTTTCTCTTCGTTTATCAAAGAATAGTCTTCCCTGCAAAAATCCAATAGGGTAGGTTTTAGATTTGCATAATGATTTAAGGAAAAATGCTTATTCACTCTTCCATGACGTCATTAACAACGGTTAACAATGACTGGGTGCCTCTACCGAAAAGAAGAAGAAAGAAGAAGGTAGTTGTTACGTAGCTATAGCTATTAGCCATTAGCTAATCTGATTGTTTGAATGATTGTCCGCCATAACCTTCGTCAAACATTTATTTGACGTACATCAACGTAATGGATTATATATATATATATATATATATATATATATATATATATATATATATATATATAATTACTGAGGCAATATGACCAAATATGTGCACGGGGGACGTGTAACAGCGACACTCTTTACCCCGGTAGAGTGGAAAAGGTTAGATTTGTGCCATTCCCCTAACTGAAAAACAATTTCTACAAATGTTTACGATGGGTGAAAGCCTGCGGTGAACGCACACACAGCTGAATCCACAGTAAATCACTCGTCACACGTACGTCTGTTCCAAGGTAAGAATAATATAATTTTGTACACACTTCATTTTTGTAGAATTATGTCAAAAACCTTTCCATCGTAAACAGATGAACCAGCTGGTTGTAAAATTGATGATCCGTGTTCTAAGGTTAAGGAGTACGGGTACATGTGCATTGTTTACATTGAACACCACTGTCTTTGCATAGAGCCTTTGTACATGTATAGATGTTAAATCTTGAACATTGGACGCAGAAACACGGGGACAGAGGTCAATAATTTTCTACTTTAACCTGATTATGATGGCCTGATCAGACAAGTACGTCGTTTTTATTTTTTTTTTTTAAATAGGGGGATGGGGGAGAGAAATTGTCCAAAATTCTTGACGAGCAAAACAATCCCCTTCAAAATGTTTGTTTATTTGCTCTTCAAATCCTAATTTCTGGACGGGAGTAGTGGCATTTCAATTCATAAATATTATAAAAAATTGAAGGGGAAGGAGAGCTGCTAAAAATATACAATTAGTTTCTTATCATTATATATATCATAATATGTAACATTATTGTATGCCAGCATGTTCGGTGAATCCTTAAAATTATTGAATTGAATAAATGAAAAAGTGGAAAGAGGGGGCTGGGGGTTAAGGGTTGGGTCCTCCACTGATTCTACGTCTGCTGATGACCCCCCTCCCCTTATTCTTTCTTTTTAATTTTATTTTATTTTACTTATTTTCCTACTGATTTTTTAAAACAGCTTTGTACTTCTGTTGTTTGCAGCGCTTTTTGGAGACAGTGGGCCTACCATAGCATATCCAGATCCCCTGTCTCTTTGAAATAAATAAGTCCTCATTTTTGGATTTCAAAGAAAATATATCTTTGTCATAACAGTACAGCGAGAAATCGTCCGGTAGCAGTAGTGGGTCGCTCATCTTCGCCATTTGTTGACGGAGGTTGGAGTCGAGTGCAACTCGTTGCTATGAGTGGGCGGGGCGTGGAAGAGTGAATTAACAAATTTGCAAGTTCATCTGTGAACAGTGAAACACCTGAACTCAGTATCTCAGAGACCATTGAATCAAATCAATATGAAGTGACATTATTTCCACAAACATTAGAAAAACACTAATTTGCCTTGGCCAGTCAGAAGCCTATGCGACGCACTTGAAATTCTTCAGAACCAATAAAATAACATTTGTGCAAACTGTCAAGCAAATGGACGGCATGCACATGTTTAGTAGAAATAGATTTGGTCTCGGCCAATATTAAGTCATAGCAGCCGGTTCGGAATTCTGTACACCCCAGGTACCAACATTTTTTCATTGCAGAAAGAACATACGTGTCAAGAGGTGTAACTGACACGCAGCTTTACAGTCGATAAATTCAAATTTGTCTCAGTAAATCAGAAGCTACTTCGACTATCTTTAATTTCTGATTTTTCTACTGAGCAACAGCACCTCTTTGACTTGTATATGGAAGAATAATTGTGCCTCAGTTTCGTGACTTGTCATACAGCTCCCATATGTAAATATGACAAAATCTCAAATAACCCGATTGTCCCGAAAAGTATATAATACACATTTTCAAGACCTATAAAGGAATATAATTCTAACAAGTTATATGATGACGTAGCAAAAAAAAACCAAAACCAAAAAACCAAACAAACAAAAAACAAACAAACAAACAAAAAAACCAAAAAAAAACCAAAAAAAAAAAACCCCACTGTTTTGGAAAGTTACACCACCTTGCATGATCGTTTTCGAATTTTGTTTTGTGCAAGAGTCCCGATGCAATTCAGTTCTCAATTTCGCCGAGATGGTCCAGAGTTGTGACACCAAAAAGATGTCTTTTTATGCCTATTTCAGTATTCTGACAAACATAATTTTTACAGTTTTTCTTCCAGAAAATATCGAGCGTAGATCTAAATAAACTCCGTATCTGTGCCATATATTCACTTAGATATAGAAAAAAAATTGCTAGTCCAAACCTTCTGAATTGGCATGTTAACTTAATTCAGGTAAAATAGAGAAATGATATCTTTTTTCATGTTACGGGGGTCTAAATGACTTAATATTGGAGACAGATGCCTGTGTAGGACATCATCTTCTGTGAAATAGAATACGACATAATTTATCTTTAACTTTTTTAGTTTTACTGTTTATTTTCAAATAGTGTACATAAATTAATTTACAATGAAGAACTGAGTAAATTTATATCGGGGAAATTTGTCCTCAAATTTAAAGGGTCATATGCACCTAGGAAAAATGACATAAGATTGATCACTGACCACGGTCAACAATATTTACTCTAAATAGCGTCTCATTACTTATGTCCAATATCAGATAAAATTCAGTGCGGTGATTGTATTAGAGCAAATGTATACTTTATTGATAAAGTGATGGAAGCAAAAATTGTTTGAATAAAGCATGAATATATCTGAACTTTTAAGAAATTATATTAATGTTTAGTTTTTACGTGTAACAACAATTCTAGTTTCCTGAAATTTGGTTTTGGATGGCGTATATAAATATATTAGATAATATTGTCGTTATCTTATCGTACGTGATTTTGAAGTTTAAAAAAAAGGACTTCTGAAATTGATTGGCCATCTGACCTCAGCATCGAAGGTAAGTATTGCATTCGTGACAAAAATTTGCTACACCTTTTGAACCCTTTAGGATTTAAATAGCGTGGTTCAAGCCAGGCTGTGGAGTGATTGGAATGAACTTTAATTCATTTAAATAGCATACAAAAATAAAGAGCATTACGTAATGAAAAGCTCCTTTAGATCACGTATTTGACCTTCACCTGTAATTAAGAGAGATTAGGAACATAGCGAAATTTGAAAAATGTTATGTGTACTTACCAAAAACAGGAACGATAATGTTTCACCAACGAATGGAAGACCGACATCTCCCGGGGGTAAGCGATAATTTGAGGTGGGGTCCTGTTTTGAACAGATGTAGTGTCTCCATAATTTGCAGCACAGCAGGATAAGAAGCCAGGATATTAGAGACGGATAAAGGACATACGTTAATCTTCTGAATGACTGATATATTTGTACATATCTGAAATACAAAAGTTCATCTTCTTTTAAAATATGATTTTGACAACCTATCGCAATATCGAAAGCGATCGTATTTTTTTTCTTTTTTTATTACAAGGCATTTATATAGCGCATTATCTAACATTATAAATATTACTCTAAGCGCTTTACAACATACACAATTAATATATCGCCAAACATACATACAACATAGAGAAATTAAGAAAAGTACTAAATGGGGTATTTTAAAACACAAATTATAGGTATATATAACAATAAAGTCTTACGCTAATGTTAATTTTATTAATCTAACCCCTCAAAATACTGATAATAAGAATGAGTGGGAAAATAAATATAAATTTCTGAAATATTACTGAATTAAAAATATCAATATTAATACACCAATCTGTGACAATATCGTATATATATCAAAGTTTCTAAATATACTTACTGCATTTCTGATGAGCAAGCTTCTTTGGGCAACAGTACCCGACATGATGAATTAACGAGACACAGCGCATCGGCGCTTATGCTAGAATTTAACCAGTGCCAGTCAGTGGCTTCCATGACTTGCCCGCTCAGGTGAAGGGCAAAAACAGTTCTAATACTAAACTGCGAAGACGTTTATATACAGTGACCAATTGACCGACGAGTTCGCTCATTTAACAATCGGCACCACGTAATAACTGTTGAACGCAGACCTCGGTCACGAACAATGACCGGGGAGGCCGCAGGGGTGGGCTTATTTACACTGGATTTCTATTATTATAATTATTTTTTACCATTCCTTCAATATTTTCTGAAAACTCGTTATCAAAAATCATACCTTTTCTATATTATGTATAAAAGCGATTCACATAAATTAACATTCTACTTCGAATTATTTTGATCTTGAATAACAATATCAAAATTGTTTCATAACAGAAAATGATATATTCTTCTCTTCCCAACAATGCACCAGGATTCTTGTTAGGCATTATCGCATATGCCAAAATTGCAGTTAAAATGTTTTGTTCGACTTTTTTTTTATCTTTGTAAGAAAATAATATATTTTGCTGAACTAATTTCAGATTTCATTGACCCTCGCTTGGCCTCTTGACCACTACTGATGAAGCTCGGTCCATCGCTTACTGACCCTATGACCTCGGAATAAGGGACAAGCCTTTACCTTTAATTGATTGATTTCCCGCCAAATATTTAAGGAGCGTTGTATCATCTGCCTCTTAATGGTCCTCCATGATTTGAATTTGTAAGAGACAAGATAAAAGTGTTTATCTGATAACAAGAAATGAAAAATGGGATCACAGTGCCCAGTGCGCTTGTATCTTAGGGTCATTTCAGGTTTCTGTTTATAGTTCAAGGCCTCATCATAGTTGCAAAGTTCCCTGATATCATATCATAAACAGAAATCTTGTATTAGTAATTAAAGGAATATTAGCTGTCATTTTGCGTCGGAATTTTTTGTTGTAAAATTGTTATTCAATAGTTCGATGACAGAAAAAAAACCCTCAAGGTTTATAAACTGTTATTTGTGTTAGAAAACCCATTCAAAGCAAATTTACATAATTGTCTTCTCGTACAAAAATTGTTTCCTATATATAATGCTATATATTCAATAAAACCGAAATCTTTATTTTCATAAAATCTTGTCTATGATCATGGTTAAAGTTACATACAAAACTATCATAATAAAATATTTTTCCGACAAAATAAATTTTCAGACTTAAAGCCAATATTATTTTAAACAAAAGAATATTCACCGATATTGTATTAATTATTCATTAACTTATTTAAAGGACAATAAACCAGCTTTAATAGATCAGCTGATGGACTTTATAATAATATAATAAAGTCTGTGTTCGTGAGTACAATGGAGATATACACTCTAGTACATCGTAAAGTGTCAGATAGGTGTTGACCATGAGTTTGGTGCCTGTGTGAATGGCAGGAAGCAGAGTGACCTATATACTAGGAGATTAATGCTTGTCCGTATCACGCTGAGTGACCATGGGTGGGAAGATATATAACAACCGAAAGAAATGGAAAAACTGTGCAGCACATCCAGCAAAAGGAAAAATGTAACAATTCACTTCCCATAGACATCAATACAAAGCTTTGGCCCTCTCCCCCATTTACTATAATGGCCCACTAAAATTTGATAGTACATTCAAAACGCGGAAAACAAACCCACAAAAAATACATAGGGTCTCATTGCTTTTATGCGTCATATTTGTACTTACATTTCCCTCAATTTCAAATCTTGATTTTGGTTAATCATGTGTAAACATCCGGTGTTTTGGTACTTGGTGATGTTCTGATAATTCTAACAAATTAGAGTGTCGCTGAAATGTTTCTGTACTCACCAACTAACGTACAGACAGACGATAAGGTATCGGAACGGTCCAAATTTTCACTATATTTCTTATAAAAAATGTTGTTCTTTTTACATAACAACTTGAAGCCATTTTCATATATTTTATATCAAAAGTACATTCATCAGACGACAAGAAAGATATTACAAGGCAACAAAGCTCTTAAATTATTTAGATATAGATTTCATCTTCAGAAAGTGGGTCTGTCATTTCGGAGAGCGTAGATAACTGCCAACTGTGTCCCAGTAAATAAAAAGTTATATATCCTAATTATCCAAACGAGTATGAACCCTTTGGTATACTTGGATTTGTGAACCAAAGACGAAACAAACGTTATTTTTTTTTATGTCTTATTCATGTCATTTAACATATCTGTAAGTTCAGTTACTTACGTCCACTTTGGTTCTCATAAAATACGAAATGACTTCAGTTGACACGAGATGTTTTCCATTAATCCGGCAATACCGTTGTCACCATTGCTGCTGGTAATGGTGCGAATTTTGCCGACTGGTAACGTAAATGATACAAACAATGACGTATTTCCGGTGACGTTGCCAGTTTTAATGGAAAGCTCCCTTATCAATACCTCATTGATAAAAATTTTTATGAAGGAACTATTCTGAATCATATATAAGTTCATGTGATTGGAGAGGTTAAATTGTATTTTCATGGAATAAAACTATTTTCGCGCGTCTCTGATTCTCCTCCAGATTCAGTATTATAACATTATCATTCAAATACAATATAAAAATCACAAATTAAATGCTTAGATACTAAAAACAGAACGAAAAAAATTAACCAGGATACGGTTGCAAATGGAATTAGTTTCGATTCGGTATAATGCTTTATAACTATGGGAATGTTTGAAGAGTAAGTTGCTTTATACACTCACGGAAAAATAAATCCCATTCCGGTTTTGCCCTCGTGGAGATGATTATTCAGGGATGAATATACCCCTAACTTTCAAGCAATAAATGAAACATCTAAAAATACATTCTGCCTTCAGAGATGTTATTCAAAGCTTAAGGTAAAATAAGGAGAAAAGCAAAAACAAACTGCAGAAAATACCACCCACGTCCAACATGAATAAAAGTAACAGACGGACAGACAGACAAATACTAGATACCCTACTAACCACCAGCGGGTAGGTGAGAATTGTAGACAGAAAAGTAAATTTCTATCGATGTTTATTTAACTTTTGTACTTTGAACTTCTGACATCCTAGTAGCTATGTACAATGTATGCGTCCAGTGCATCAAATTTGTGCAAAAAAAAAAAAAAAAAAAAAAAAAAAAGACAGTTTATATATACATATAAAATCATATAGAAAAAAAAAATATCACGATAATGTTAAAATGTACATATTGTAGTGGAGATTTGCATGAAATATTAATACTTAATGTAGATATTATGGCAAGCATTAAGTTAGTTTGGCCTTCATATATCCACTACACTATCTGGTCTGACCTCAGTTGTCACCAGTGGAACGTTTATTTGATGGTATATGATGTTCTCGTGGGGTCACATATCGAGAGTTGAAAGTATGTCAGAGTATGTTAGCACCGAGGAGGAATGAATATTTAACTGAAATATAAAATAAACTGACTCATCACGTTAAACTGATAGGAGTTTTGAACAAATTTTGGGATATTTTTTGAATATTTCAATACGGCTTATCAATTATAATAAAATCAAGCATGCAGGGTATTTCCAAAAATGTCCCGAGTTGTCAGCATCACTAAATTCATTACACGGTTATATGAAAATAAGACATTTGTCAGAATAAAAAGCATTAACATATGTTTTAATTGGTATATTATTCTCAATATAAACTGTATCTATAAACATTCACAGATCATTTCATGATGTGCTCCAATATCACCATTCGCGGTAGCTCAGTGATGAAATACCGCGACCGGTAGGATCGTCATTCCCCAATCTATCCGACAACCGCTCTATCACTTTGTTTGAATTTTGAGTTCTTGGATAATTTGACTTATCTGACTAATGTTTCTCATCTGATCTTCCCTACCATTTCTTCTATCATCAATAGTTTCACTTTGTTCAAATTTTGACACTATGCAAAATATCTGCTTCCTAGATAACATTGAACAACTGGATAATTCTTTTTGAGAAGCCTTTTTTACTATTATTGATAATTTTCTGTCTTCAATGTGTCTTTCTTAACTGTCATTATCTTATAAATTACATTCAATCTCATTTTTATGATGTCATCAATGACAACATAAAATAAATATGACGTCATAAGTTTTTGTGCTCCCATTACGGCTTCTTAAATGTTGCACCTTTTCTCTTCAACTTCTTGTTTTGTGATTATCTTAGGTGTGGCTATTTAAATTCAGGTTTTTGAAAACTCCGTGTATTGCGGATAGGTTGTAAGCAACAATTGCCTATATAAGCTCTATTCCTCTCTAAGACAAACATAAACTTATATATGAATCGTGAATATCTAATGTATACTCTCTGTATAAATCCCGAATTCACCGAATCCAATCTATTCCACCCGAATAAATTCTTAAGTCACTAAGACAGACTCTAGTTTATTTCACCTGTATAGAAATCATCAAACACCTAGACAAAGCCTAATTCACTCCACTCCCATAAATATTGAATCCACTTACAATATAAATTACCTACACAAAGCCTAATTCACTCCACTCCCATAAATATTGAATCCACTTACAATATAAATTACCTACACAAAGCCTAATTCACTCCACTCCTATAAATATTGAATATATATATGTAATAAATAATGGCCATAACATGCACAATAAACCATGCTTAACATTTGAAAATAAATAGACTCCTATAAATATTGAATATGTATATGTAATAAATAATGGCCATAACATGCACAATAAACCATGCTTAACATTTGAAAATAAATAGACTCCTATAAATATTGAATATGTATATGTAATAAATAATGGCCATAACATGCACAATAAACCATGCTTAAAATTTGAAAATAAATAGACTGAAAATGATGAATTCCACAGACCGTTATTTTATTTAGATAAGCTATTCAGATATATGTGGTACGCGTTTTCATTAAGGGTTTGTTCAGTTTGAAATTATCCCCATGACTTTTCCCTTCGGTTTAGAAACATTTGCGTATGAGAATAGAAGACGGAGAAAATAAATAACAAATTACACTGTAGATAATTCATCCAATTACTGTAAAATCCGTGAGAACGTATTTTTTTTTTACCATATGACTACGCACATGTTTTGTTTTTTTTTTTCTTTTTCTTTTTTTTTTTTTGTAAGTAAGAGGACTACATAGGTTATTTTTGCGTTCAAGATTTATTGAAGCATTAAGAGGTAAACCTTTGACATTACTTTATCCAGTACGTAAATATATTTGTAGATATTAAGGTCTTCAAAGGGTGAAAGCGAGGTTACGTTTATGTAATCAGAAAAGAAAGGAGTCTTCCACGGCGAGGACAGACAAAGGTCACTTCTCGTGCCTAAAATAAAATGCCCCAGGGACCCTCTCTAATCCTGACCAATAAAACAAACAGTGCGATCGGATTGGTCACTGTGTGGTCAGGGCTTTCGGAATCTCTCAGGCCAAATATTTTTGTGAATGGAACGTGGGATTCATTCATAGGTCGTCAGGTGAACCTGAGGTGAAACTTCTGTTACTGTTTGTGAGGGAGTGAGGGGTCACCATTGATTGTGTGACACCCCTATTGTGTTTGTTATGACAGGGAGTGGACATCTGACCAGCCTATCCTCTATGTCAACCCACTGACCACACCTGGACAGTGGTTTGGTGTTTCCTGTCTAAAAAGAAATTGAAAAACGATCATCTTTGTACACCTGTAGTTCCATCTATAGTAAATGAATAGAAGTTAGATTAAAATTGAGAAAAAAGAAAGAAAGAAACACGTGAGCTAAATGGTTTTCTCCGCAACAAAACTGACTGCAAGACAACATGCTCCTGAGACTCATGAAAAATCGTCTTGATTTCAAATTACTGTGCAAGTGAATTAGCAGGTTATTAAAGTATGAAGATCTTTCGACATCATGTATTTTCAAATACACCCATTCTTTAAAGGTTACTATCATGTTTGTACAGGGTGGGGTGTGTATATCTCGAGATGATAGTTAAATATACATGATTGATATATGCTTTATTAACTAGGGAATGGAATTTTGTACGTTATCGGTAAAGTTCTCTTTTTCGTTTTTCCCCAGAAATTAAATTACCTTTTCTCTTATTTGATGAAATCGGAGATTTTTATGGATTGAATTCTTTCACTACTAAGTAAACATCGTTATGAATACTGCAGGGTGAGCAGAAAAATTGATAACCCACGTTAGTTGTCTGCTAACCATGTGGAATTCATATTATGCGAATACCCCCCCCCCCTAAAAAAACAGAGAGAGATAGAGAGAGAGAGAGAGAGAGAGAGAACAAAATAAAAAAACCCAACAAGAAATCAATTTGACGCAAGCGAATACAAAATTATATCATTATTAATTTTTTATAATTTTTTTTTTTTTTTTTTTTTTTTTTTAGATCGGACCACACTAAAGATATGCCTTTTGTACATACATGTATCCCTTAAAGGTGAAAAATTAATTATGAATTCATACATTAGTTAAGATGTCTTAATTGCTATAGAAAGCAAAATTAATTAGTATAAGCAGCTTTACGGAGGATAACGACTTTAAGAGGAGTTTTCCTGCATGCACTTTCTGAAATCAACTCCCCTTATCACCTACTTATCAGACTACTTGGATATATTACTAGTTGTGTGAATCCGCGAAAATAGTCTTGAATCCAAACACTGCACATTCTTTTCGTATTTCATATAAATGAAATAAATTGAACCCAAACAACGCAGTACAGTTTGACAATTATGCATCTTTAATTCATTTTAAGTTAATTTTAAATACCCATGATTTATATCTAGATATTATACAACTCAAACGCTAATATTAACAATAACTTCAATCTCCGATTAAGTAGTTATATTAAATTAATTTTGGGGGAAATCATGAAAAATACATTAAACTTTAAACCCGCAGAAACGTATGTACATTTTGAAAAAATAAACGTGGCTGCTCAACAATCATTTAAGGACTAAAATTTTGGGTTGTTTTTGATTATTACACATCTATCCGTTGGATTGCTTAAACTCTACATGCGGTAATGGTAATATTATCCATGATGCGTAAAATTGCAATATTGGGTTGTCTGCAAACTCAAGTCTATGGACCATGAATTACATCAGTGTATCACAGAATTTTCGTAGTTTACTGCAAAGTTGACATTTGTGCCACCAATATACTGGTATATTGCAACTATATGAAACAGGGCAATTGTCGGATCTTGTTGGTACTTTAACATTAATGCGCCAGTGCATGTAAATAACCACGAGATCATTTACGATGGGCGCTGTTGCTATGGTACTCGACATTTCCTTAGTGATGGATGCAGTTCCTTGAGTTCTAGAGATCTTGACCACAATGCAAGTATCCATGGCCCTTTCAAGTGTCGTTTTTATTGCATTTCAACTCGGATGAATACTAGCATTTTATCCAACCCATTTTAGATTGTATGCTATTCTTAAATTACCGTATTGATGGTATCTGTTTAGGGTCACCACATATTGTTTTATGTTGCACTGCTTGCGGGGGGCAACCCTGAGGTAGGTCATATTATCACATCGGTCAGTAACACACAAAGATGTTAGAACGGATCGCTCATGACATTTGTTTTTTTTTAGTTTTCAAAATTATCCGGTTGAAAGACACACATTTCAAAAAACCAAGGCAATCTAGGTAGGTTCTAAAGCGTTCACTACTCGGGTAACGATTCTAGAACACATTGGACTACAGAGCTTTTTTACATATTAGGTGTAATATACCTTCATTTCTATCGGAATCCATACTATATCTATCAATTAGTTCAACTGCAGTGTGTTCATGGGGAAATGCCTATCATTACATTTGTAAAAATATAAATGGCAAAAACATTAGAAATGTAAATATTAAGTAATGATAATCTTAAATGCATTTGGTGATTTAGAATGATATCCCTCAACAGTCAAATGCCATGCAGAGACATGTCTATGTAAAGCTGTAGCTCCTCTGCTGAGTTAGCGAATACATGTATTATTGTAAACACCAAGACGAATAGGATTAACTCCCTTAATTAAATCCGCAGACAGACACTCGTAATTTCCATGTCGTGGACATGCACATCGAATAAGATTACTGCATGTTCTTTGGTTGACAAAGAAGTTCTTGTCCGACCGATAACTATGGATAACATTTTTTTCTGACAGACACCAAACTTGATACTATTTGTACAAGCATTATACATACATGTAACTTATACAAACATGTAACATTCATAGACATTGTATATCACCCACGGCTAGTAGACAGCAAAGGTCTGGGGTCCAAAAGCCATATGTCATAGAGCTTTCTACCACATTTTTATTGTTCATCGATTGATGATTTGGGTGAAAAAAAAATTTAAAAACCTCATCTATTTGAATCTCTAAAGGTAGATTGGTCATCATCTAAAGATCGAAATCAATTAAAACAGGTCAAAAAACTTTACAAAGGTCAGTAAAGACAGCATAATTATTATTTTCTATTTTTCCTTCTACAGTTTTCTACAATTTTTTTTAAGTTGCCGTCAACATCTACAGCTTTAGTTGTTTATTCTTGCTGCAATTTCGCCACAGATTTGGCAAATATGTCATACTTTATGTTGCTAAATACTTTCTGTAGACCGAGTCTAATTTTGATACAGGCGTTAAAGCAACAGAAGCTGCAACTGACAGGATTTTTTTCTGGGCTATGTAAGCATTTATTAACACATACTCATAAGACTAAGATAATGATGGAGTTCTGATAAGAAATCGGCATGATAAACAAAGTAACACTGCTAAGTTACATTCATGCTGTGCACGTTCCTTCCTAACGGCCATTGTCTAGTAATCTTCTGGACTCATTGGCACTGACTCCTGATGTTGATAACGAAATTACAGATAAAGTCGACGTGAGTGACTGTATATATTCTTTGCTACTGAAAATTCCTTTGTGTCATGAACTGATTTTATTACGTCCACGAAGACCACATATGAATGGTTAACAGACGAGTTATTTCCCTTGTTATGTTTATACTTGGATAATTTTTTTTATGAAAGATTAATTCTTCTGAAGTTTTCTGAACGCTTATCAACCCAAAATATGAAAACATTAAGGAATCTCTGTGTTTATATTTCACATGTTTTTGAGATTGTGTGTTCCTCGTAATTGTTCTTTTGCTACATCTATATGTATTACTATCATATCAATACATATAATATGTACCTTTCTGTAATCCAAGCATAACCCATTGTTTCGTATGCGAATCTCTGACGATTTTTCTTGCATTTATTATATCTATTTATTGTAGTCATATGCCATTTAACATGGTTTGAGTGAATAAAATGAGTTGAACCGTTCAGTACTAAAACTGAAATTCCGGTGGGAGAACTGTTAAAGCTAAATGAGGATGAGACATTGAAAGCGTAAGCTACACAGTTTCTGAAGTCACCTGTGTGCCACGTCCTCAATTATTGTTATTGAAAATATTGCAAGGAACATCAAAATAAGCCTAGCTTTTCTGCTAAAAACATAAATATTTATCATTTGCCCCTATATTCATATACATGTAGGATAAACTACATTTGTAATTACTATCATCTTTTTTGCTGCTGCAGCAGTTTTCAGTGTATGAAACATACATAGATATTGAACAAATACTATGAAAGCCTATTAGTATCACATAAAAATAAATTCACTCTCCACTATCTCGTAATTACGAGAAAAGATTTCGTAATTACAAGAAAATATCTCGTAATTACGAGATTATTATCTCTAGATTACAGATCTCGTACATACGAGATTTTTTTCTCTCTCTCTCTCTCACGCGCGTGCGCGCGCGCGTACTCAATATCTTTAAAAGAAACTAGTACACTAATAAATAAAAGAGAAAAATATTATATACATTGTCTATATTTGTTTAAAAAAATCCAGTCAGCAAGTCTCATCCATACTCGAGATATGTGGATCAGTACCTGATGCTACAGGTACATTTGATAATTGTGAGGGTTTGTTTCAGTAGAAGGAGTCATATATGAATTGTCTATGTATACAGGTTTCACACCTCATGTTTTATAACGGTAGGACATTGACACGTATTGTGCCTTGAACTGGCGATCAAACCTCCGTAATAAAACAAGAATAAACACCTGTCGATTTGACAATTTTTGGTTTTTGAAAACACAGCATTAGATGTATAAATCCGACTCTATTAGTCTTTAAATTATTGTATAACCCGATGGAAAAAAATAAACAAACTCATAAAAAGATATGCGTAAACATTTCATATATTTAAAATTTTAAAGTCCATAATCAAAATTATAGCAGGAGCTTAACTTACGCAGGACGGAACGTTTCACAATAAAATATTCACGTCACACATTTCCCTCGTTTACCACGTCAAACATTTCCAAAACTATGCTGTGGTGCCATTTACAATTTGGCGTCTTTTCGAGGCTAAAAGATGACACAACGAAAAGACGACAAAATGATGATTAGCGACTTTTCGCCCCAAAATAACGAAAAGACGACAAAACGAAAAGTCGAAAAGACGACAAAACACAGACGAAAGACGACAAACAAAACCCGCAAATTAACGACCTTATTTGTTGTCTTTTCCCTTGGCGTTTTGTCGTCTTTTCGAGGCGAAAAGACGACAAAAACGAAAAGACGGCAAAACGACTATTAGCGACTTTTCGCCCCCAAATAACGAAAAGGCGACAAACGAAAAGTCGAAAGGACGACAAACAAACCCGCAAATTAGCGACCTTATTTGTCGTCTTTTCGTTTGGCGTTTCCTCGTCTTATGTCTAAATTTTGAATTGTGTATGCAATAAATCCAAACAGATGTACATGAATCATCAGATTCTTCACTTCTATAAAATGTAAAAACCATGAGCAGTCAAGCATTCAGTAATAGAAATATATTCGACTTTGATTAAATCAAAATTTCTTTGAAATTTCATAATCGCAATTACAATAAAATTACTTCTCTTGGATATTGATTGATTGTTTTAATTTCCGTCGAGAATGTTTTACTCATATGAAATGTATCATTTTATTTCGAAGATTTATCAGAATAAAGAATATAAAACATTTTTGTAAGTGCACAGTGAAATAGCTGTCCGAGGCAAGCATGCTATGTGCACATGCATTATTTGTATCAGAAGAATTTAATGCGTTTTATGTATACGCTGCTCTTTGTGTATTCCATTCTATAAGTATTTAATTGGCAAATTATTTATCCGGGTTTATTTCGTGCTATTGATTTGATACAGTCTCTAATTATTATTTCGTCGTCTTTTCGTTTTGTCGCCTCGAAAAGACGACAGACAAGACGACAAAACGCCAACCGAAAAGACGACAAATAAGGACGCTAATTTGCGGGTTTTGTTTGTCGTCTTTTCGCCTATATTTTGTCGTCTTTCTGTTTTGTCATCTTTTCGTTATTTCGGGGTGAAAAGTCGCTAACTATCGTTTTGTCGTCTTTTCGTCTTATCAAGGCGAAAAGAAGACGACAAAACGCCAAGCTAAAAGACGACAAATAAGTTCGCTAATTTGCGGGTTTAAATTTTCGTATTTTCGCCTATATTTTGTCGTCTTTTCGTATTTCGGGGCGAAAAGTCGCTAATTTTCATTTTGTCATCTTTTCGCCTAGAAAAGTCGACAAATTGTAAATGCCACAAATTTTCATTGTACAAAACCATATCCAGGAAATTACGTCCCAAGGAAACTGTAACGTCTCAGCAATCCATGAAAATTGTTCCCCTGAATTTCAATAATTCCACAGTATGTGAATGAATTTAGTCTCCGTGGGACTGACGTTTATGGATATCTGTATTCTCCTGTTAGACTCCTCAGTTGATGTGTCGAGATGGACTGCATTCTTGTAGCATCAGTGTGCCCAACTCCACCTTGGTTCCGTCAACTGATAGAATTGTTGGTGAATCATCCCAGGATTTTATCAGAAATGGATGATTTAATGACTTTTAATGACATCCTCTGAAAGACTCCATCTTGATGAAAAGACGGTTATCAGGCCACAGTTCCAAAAGCAAGGAATCATGTTGGCATGCATCATGGAAGCCGGGAACCAAGAATTAAACATTTTATAAAAATATTCTGTGATGAAAGGTTGATTGATCCATTTAGTATAACTGTAGAAATATGCATGGAATTTTTGAATTATATGTATTCGTATGAACATGATTTAGGTTATGGTACTATAAATACTACCAACTGGGCTTTATATTCTGTTGGTATTATATATGTATATAATTGTTTTTCTGCAGAATGTTTTTGAAAGGTGTTCATGACTTAAGGTCTTCAAGATCGTCGGTAAATGTGAGTGGAATGTGAGAATTGTGCTGAGATACCTACGAAAATTATCATCTGTAAAGATTTTAACGTTTATAGAACTTGAGTGTTGATAAGTCTTACTTGTGCATGACGAGTGCGAAAAATTGCATGAAAAAGTAAAGATAAAACGCAGCAAACCTGCAGGCATGGAAGCCATCTTAGGACTAAGACATATCTTACGATAAACTTAGGATGTATCTTAGATCTAAGTGAGGCCATCGAATCTATCCTAACTTAAGATATATCATAGTTTTCTCATAAAGTTAAGAGATCACTTGGCCTGTCCTAAGATAAACTTAAGATATGTCTTAACTCTGTTGATTCTTAAACATGGCTGCCGACTATCTGTTTGTGCAAGGTATAGGAATGAGAGTACCAAACCCCCGGATGCGTAACCCGAACGCAGTTTACCCAAGATTGAGCGGAGGTATAAAAGTTTAGGTGTGGCGTTATTGGCTAATATCAAGAATGAAATTATTTGAAAATGAGAGAAATAATATAGAAGTTTAAATTAATTGTTTGAATAAATAATTATCGGACAAAATCGAGAAATGAAACGCAGCGGCGTGAATTCGGGGGTTTCCGATCCTAATCTGTCTTCACGGCCCCTCTCCGGTTGGATGATATTTTCTTCTAGCAAAAGTTAACTATTTTTATCTTAGTTCCTCCAACGTTCTAGTATGTAGCGTTTACTTTTTCGCAAATCCACCCCCTCCCTCACAAACTCGTTTTTAATTATTTGTCACCACCTTTGAATGTTTACTAAATATTACTTCACTATTCTTTTACACTGCGGCTAAAAGTATTTACAGTTCAGTTTCGGAAAAATGAGGATTTGATTTTTGGCTCATAATGTGACGATGTCAGTCTTTTTTTCACTGCAGTCTACCAGTGACTATAACAGGATAAGCAGCACGAGATTTTTTTCGCGGTATAATCTCTTTAAAAGAAAAATAAAGTTTGCTGTTTACAGATTACATGTATTAGCTTGCATATTTCATTACAATTTTACAAGTCATTAAAGCAATTAATGTTTTAAATCTCTAATATTATCGTTCATTGGTCTGTAATGTTACAATTCTCTTTTTTGAGCCAAGAGAATCATCAAATTGATAAATACGACAATAATCACAGGTAATTTTCAGAGAGAGAGAGAGAGAGAGAGAGAGAGAGAGAGAGAGAGAGAGAGAGAGAGTATTGTTTTATGTTCCGCTTGAGAATTTTTCACTCATATGGAGACGTCACCATTGGCAGTGAAGAGCTGCAAAATTTAAGCCTATGTTCGGCGCTTAGGGCCTTTGAGCAGGGAGGGATCTTTTTCGTGCCACACCTACTGTGACACGGGACCAAAGTTTTTGCGATCTCATCCGAAGGACTGCCCCATTTAGTCGCCTCTTACGACAAGCAAGGGATACTGAGAACCTATCCTAACCCGGATCCCCACGAGAGAGAGAGAGAGAGAGAGAGAGAGAGAGAGAGAGAGAGAGAGAGAGAGAGAGAGAATGTGTGTGTACACAAATTTGTAAACAACTGAAAATTTAAAATCAGTGTGACTTTTTCTTAATAATTTAGCAGGCACTCAAAACTTTTCCCATTTTCTAAAGATTGTTGACATTACTAGTACATGTACTTAATAATTGAATTAGCTTAAATATATTCGGTCTAGAATAATACTTTAAAAAATCCTCAAATCGTTATATAAGAATCGTCTGCAGGTGCCTAGGAATATATATATAATATAATGCATTATCTTTCAATTCAAACATCAAATAACGGATTATGTGCATTGTGTTGATACGAACAGCTACTGAAAGTAAGGGGGTGCAAAACACGATACAAACTAAAACTTGATTAATGAAATTCTTCATAACTAAGCAAAATGAACAATCTCTCGGATACAATACAAATGAAAAATTATACAAGTAAAATATTACAGAATAGAAATAATTTTTTTGCAATACAAATGGAAATTACACAATATAAATGAAAAATTATATAATACAAATGCAGATATAAAATACGAATACAAAACAAATAGAAAATATACTACACAAATAAAAAAATATACAAAACAAATAGAAAAAAATAATGGAAATGTATACAGTGCAAATAAAAATTCTACAGTACAAACGGAATAGATCAAATTGTGCAACGTTTGAAAGGCCTTTAATTCTTTAGAGGACTTTATTTTGTCATTCACAAAATGATTTCGAGGTTGCACAATACTATTCTACATACCTCTACAGTGCCTTAATTGGTTTGATTTCCTGATTATGCTGTATTTATTGATATAAATAGTAAATATATATAACATTGTTCGTCCTTATCCAGGAAGCCTATTTTGCATCCCGTTTAAGAAACGATGATATACATCTAGAAATTAAAGTACTATATATGTAATATAAAACCTTACAAAATTGAAAAAACTCTGTATAATGGTTTTATGGTAAGGCGATTCGTGGGTCACCAAGGACAATTAGATGTAGCACACTATCAATAATACTTCCTACATAATCGCCTGATACAAATAACTATACACCTATATATAATAGATAAATATAATTAATGTAAGTTTCCAACGCCGAGAATACGTGACACGCCCACTTGAAATCACTGCGGTGGAAATGTCTGAAGTGGCTGAATAATCACACTGTTGAGATTTTGAACCGAAACTTCCAAATCAGTGCTGCACGTTAACATCCATAACTCATTTACCACGGATTGGTTAATTAACAGCTTTTCAAAAAGAATTCAGCGCTGAATTGGAGGTTCAAAGGTCATCGCAGATACAGCGGAATGTGTTGTAAACGGATTCCACGTCGTTGTGCTGATTTGGGTGATGACTGAGAGTTTTTAATTGTCGTTAGCGAATGTGTTGTTGCACTGTCCTCAGTAAGATGTTCAACAGTTGTCACGTATGGTGTTGTGAAGTCTTGTTCCGTCGTCAGGTATTGTGCTGTTGAAGAGTCCGATTCCGTTGTCATGTATTGTGTTGTTGCAGAGTCCGATTTCGTTGTAATGTATTGTATTGTTGTAGAGACCGATTCCAATGTCATATATTGTGATGTTGTAGAGTCCGATTCCGTTGTTATGTATTGTGCTGTTGTAGAGTTCGATTCCGTTGTCATGTATGGTGTTGTTGTAGAGTCCGATTTCATCGTCACATATTGTATTGTTGCAGAGTCTGATTTCGACGTATTGGTTTCGAGGTATTGTGCTGTTGCAGAGTCTGATTTCGACGTCACATATTGTGCTGTTGTAGAGTCCAATTCCGTTGTCATATATTGTGTTGTTATGGAGCCCGGTTTGATAATTATTGTAGAGTTTAATACACAGAAAGAAACTCCTAGTATAAACTTAGCGGTAACATAAACCTGAATGAAAAAACAAAAACCTATTTTTATAACATTTACCCTTTGTCAAAAAGTACCTCAGTCGAGATGCAGTTTGTTTATAATATGAAGATAAATATTAAATGACCAAAAGAAAAATACAGAGCCATGTGGCAATATGGGTTGACTTATACTTACTTTGAAAACCAGGATGTATCTCAAATTCTCAATGAATAACCGATTGCTATCCAAATACTTATATCGATAATGCTTACTTATATTAGTGCAACTAATCTCTTCTTCAATCTATCAGTTAACAAGTAATCACTTGAGTTCCTGATATCAATCTTATAAGTGTATATTTCATTTGTAATATGAAAAAGATATTGCAATATTATAAAAAACAGAAAATTGCAATGCAATTTGAAACCATACAGCAAGAAATGCAGAATTTAGATCTATGATATTAAAACTAAGATCTGACGATCATTACAAAACATACAGCTTGTTGTTTCATAAACCTAATGAGCGTACATCTTTACGCAAATGGGACAGTAAACAATAATGGATTGTAGGAAAATTTGGGCCACTTGCATACGTCTACCATTATAAAGTCAAAATATCTTAATTATCATACCTCAATGTTGCTTTATGTCTGAAAATACCTTTGGTCGACGCATGCGGCTCTTGTTTTTTTTGTTTTGTGAAATTTGTTTTAGACAAAAATGGAAGTTATTAATTTTGTAACGTAATATTGAAAAATAGGATTTAGTTTTGGGAAAAGATAGTTTTCAATGATTGTTTTGTACATAAATTACTAAATTTTAAAGAATTCAAAGAATGATTGATATTCAGGGCCGAATATAGCTAGCACTTAGTCTTTTTCAAATATTTACTTTTTTCAAAGTTAGATTGTAGTGTGGGCAAGACCTATGGTATTAAATTTTGACATCATACCTTTGTCTTCAAGTAAAATAAAAACTGACCTTGACCATTTTGAATGTAAAAAAGGATCAAAAAACGATCAGTCTCATAAATCATTTGAAGAATTGAATGTAGTGCAAACATGAACCCCTGGAAACACCAAAGGTGGGATCAGGTGCCGATGAGGAGTAAGCATCCCCTGTTGACTTATCATATTCGACATGAGCCCTAGACTTTTGAATTGTCTTTCTCTTTGGATCATGACCAAAGATAAAGTTGTGAACAGACAGTCTCATAAAAGCTTTTAAAACGATATAATCTTCGGTCTTTGATATCAGGGCCCAAAAAAGAGAAACTTACACTCTGTTGTCCACACACTGGAGTGGCACTTTTCATACAAGTCCCTCATGTTATCATTCGGTGAAAATACCGAGACGGTGTAAAATTGAAGACAAATCATGTGTCCTTTAAAGCTCAAGTTTCCCAAAAAGTTTTGTCCAAGTTGAAAGCAACCACTGATGTCAATGTTTGGGAAATTTCCTGATTCAGTGACTATAGAAATATAACGAGGTTCTGCTTCCGATGACATATCCACATGAAGTAAAGCAAACTGATCGTTCATTCTCTACAGATTGTTGCATTCGACTCCAATGAAATGCCATCTGTTGGACTGTAGATTGAAATTCGGAGCACTATGTTCAGATCTCGTTCCATCAGTGGAAAAGAAGATGGCCGTCAAGTCACCATTCTTGAGGCGAAGTTCAAACCCACCACTAGCACCTTCAAACTGAATCAAAGTCGCAGTTTGATTAGCTTCTTCAAAATATATATAGAGTAAAATTGCCATTGATGATTTGGCAGAGAAACTACTTATTCCTTCCCGAACTTCGACGTAGGAATCCGGGATACCATGAAAAAAACAAGGCGTTTAGTGGAATTTCAGGGGAAATTGCTGGCTCGGTGTCGTAATGTTAACGGAATAAAGAAACGCTATGCTGAAAAAAAGGTTGCTAAGATATATATATGAATTGTTTTCGTCAAGTGTTTCACTAAAGGAACAGGTATACAATTTGAATTATGTTTATCAGTGCTCTAGAATCATAAACAATATACGTATATTGCATTTTTTTTTTAAAATAAAGCACATGCGTACCAATTGACTCGTAACTAAACATAACGTACGTATCATGTATAATCCTCTTAAATCTATGTCAGATGACTGTATGCCATTTTCTATCCATACACGTCTAGCTGTAATGCAAGGTCATGAAGGATGAACTATTTGTCAAGACGGTCGAGTTGTCAGTCACGCTTATTATTGTTATAACATCAAAATGTTAACCAACATTAGTCGTGACTAACTCTCAGGAACGATAACTGCTGTAAGGGGGATTTTGCATCCTTTCGTGTTTTCCTGATGAAGTTCCTTTTTAAAACAAATTTATAAACAAAGGTTTCGTATCTTTGAATTGTGTAGTAGAATATCAATAGCAAGGGTTTTTTTTTCTACCTATGTAACTAAATTTCGGAAAAGGGAAAAAGTTAAGGGTCGTAATTTATATAATGATTGATTGTTGTTGTTTTCCGCCACACTCAACAATTTTTCAGTTATCTTGTGGCGTCCAGTTTTTATTGGTGGAGGAGAGAACCCAGATACAATGGACCCGGGAAGAGACCACCAACCTTCCGAAACTAAACTGGCAAAATTTCTCACATATATCGGCGCGAGCGAGAATCGGACCCGCGCCAACTAGAGGTGAGAGGCCTTGTGATTTTGAGCGCGATGCCCTAAGCACTCGGCCACGGAGGCCCGAATTTATATAATGAAATCATTTAGGATGTGAATGTCTTACACAAGAGATCGCGACCTTGACCTAATTTTAATGATCAACGTCTTTACTACTAATCATAATCAAGTTTTATGATTTACGTAGAAATTATAAATTGTCGGAGAAACATATCCTTAGTAAGTCGCTTAATTAAACAGATCAGAGATGATTTCCTGTTCCAATCATTCATGGCTTAATGAGTCATGTACTCAGGGTGCAATCTGATGAAGTTTCGACAAATCGAAAGAATATATGGCTTTTTATAGTCTTACGGCTTTAAATGCTTTGAACGACAGCAAACTGAAAAACATAACAATATGGGAAAAGAGTTCAATTCATTACTCATAAACTCAATACAAACCATTGTCCCTTTCTCTAATTAACTATACGTATATTGATTTTAGACATTTAAAGTTCATTCCAAGCTAACTGCTTATTCTAAATATCCATTCAGTTTCAATTTAGTATCAATAGCACTAAAGAAGATGTTATCTATATGTTTTACACATAAATACTATAAACCAAATTGGCTCCACCCTGGCGTCAGAACCTCTACCCTGGCGATCATGAACATTTACAGTTTGGTAAAGGCCTTTCTGCTCTACATCACTATGCGAGTAGTTTTTCGTACAGATGTGGGGATGTAGAAAAGATGTTTCTAAACTGGTCAATTTTTGGCAGTTTTGCTCCGCCCCCTAAGGCCTCAGGGGTGTAGGAGTCCTGAAATTTACAATTTTTGTCACCATTGTCCCGAAGATGTTTCATACCAAATTTGAAAAGAAGAATGGTAGTTATCAAAAATAAAAAAGTTAAAAATGTTCATTTGTTATCGGACGACGCAAGAGGACGGACGCTGACCAATTGCAATAGGTCACAAGAGTTTACTCAGGTGGCCTAAAACCCACGAAATATATCGGGTCCCGTTGCCATTATGTATCATATTTGTACTTTTTTTTTTACCTCACAGAACGACCTGCATTCAATTACACCCTTTGTTTCACTCTTGTGATGTTTCTTTCAATTTCAAATAATTTCACTAATGATTATGGCCTATCACCAATCACGCAACACCAGTGACATTCAATATGCAAATAACTTTAATCTCCTATCGAGTTTAGTCTGTACTAAAATTCCATTCAACAGGATAATAATTCCGGAAAATTAAAAATGTCATTGAATTTCTGCGTTTGGAAAAGTTTTGATTTGGTCAATGGAAAAATTGATACACACAAAATTCTTTTACAAGAATAATGCAAAACCATTTGGCAAAGGGGCCGTACATGTACACTTGATAATAATCGATGTTTGCATTGTAGAGAATCCTCATTAAGGAGTACTTGTTTCTCTTTATTAACTGTAGCCTGATCCCGACTTTATAAGTTTGTTAATCTGTACAACGTCATTACACAAATGGGATTTTAAATTAATAATCGTTCCTTTGAAGAGGACATGTTTCCTCACTTAATATTCGTCTAAAGATATCCTTGGTAACCAAAGTATGCGCAATGGTTTAAAATGGATTTTCGAAATGTCGGACCCGTAAAATAAGGGTTTGAGGCTACCTTTTCTTCCCATTAGATCCAGTTTAAAGCCCTGTAAGATATCCAGGGGAAATGGCTCTTGCAACTCGTGTTTTGGGCCGGGGAAAATAGAAAATAGAAAGAAATTGATGTTCAGATGAAAAACCACAGTATTGCAAAGGCAGGTTGGAGCTCACTACAGGGGTTGCAGGTATGACACGAGTAGAAAAGTTGTTACCCTGATCATCTGGATCTTCTGAATTCGACACTCAAACACACGGACAGAAGAAATACATGTATGCTGGTGCGCATATAGGTTAACGAATTTGGATATGTACATGTAATTCCTAAATTTAGATAATAAATTATTTCATGCTGATTTCACAAATGAATGATTTTTAATTAGTAAATACAAATTTTAGGTCGTAATTTTAAATTAATAATTAACTCATTTTGATATTCATCACTGAAATTATGATACGAGATCATAATTTTTTTTTTGGGAAAGGTACAACTAGCTGTCGCAAGAATAATGTCTCTTTGCTTATATGCATTCAGAAACGAGATGAGAACCCCAGAACGTAGGAACGATGGGGAAATACTATGTACTTTTTACAAAATCCTCAACAATTTGGTTCCTCAATACCTAAATGATTTTCTGCCTAACCTAATTAGTGAAATAAGTAGATACAACTTTTAAAAAAGATGAATGATTAACAAATACCTAAGCTATAGTTTTTAAGAGTACAACCACACACAAAATCTTCTCTACAAACTTTTCCAAAACTTTGGAATGGTTAAAACAAAAGCGTAAGATATTTCGAAATAGCCAACAGATTTAAGAAATACATTACTGAAATCTAGTGATTGCCACTCTGTTCCTGAATTTTACACCACTGGCTAATGAATTAATGATAAAGTAAGATAACGAACAGTAATCAATCTCATAAATTCCTATAAAGAATATGAGATTGGAGTAGAGCAAACCGGACACCTAGAAACACCAGATGTGTGATCAGGTACCTAGGAGGAATAAGCATCCCCTGCTGACTGGTCACCCCGTGAACCCTATATCTCGATCAGTTAAACGGAATAATTTGTAATCAACAATTGATATGAAGCACGCCAGAGAATATTCACCCAATGACAGGCTGTATTTACAAATAGGGTCATTATAATGATTATAGATTTTCAAAATGCATACTGTAAATGAGATTATTGAAAAGCCTGTACCATCAATTTATTTATCATCAGCCTTCCTGAAAGATATGAACACTATATGCAGGTGATAATAGAATATTGCTTCATAAATAATTGAATGGTAGATGTACCCGCTTAGCTGAACTGGGAGTCGGTGATGTTATGGCGGGGCATCTGAAATAGCCAGAGGACAGCCGGAACTACACTTTCTTTGGAACGGTCTAGAATATTTTTTCTTGGATTCGCCGTTAAGCCTACCAACAATGTCAATACCAAAATCCAAAAACAATATCAAGGAGCAACTTCTGTATATTTACTTGTGTATTTACAATCATTTTGCATATGCTTCCTTCTGAGTATGAAAGTAATGTCTTAAAGTTATAGTTAGATTTCCAATATTTTTGCCTTTGATGTAATAATAACCATGTCCTCATGAATGCGTTGCAGTTGTGAACAATGCACGTATGAATCTTGATAAATATAGTTCGTCTAAATTTATATAAACGACTGGAAAATCCGACAGAAATGAAAACAGAATGCCAAAAAAGTACTATATTTATCTGTTGTTTAAAACTGCAACGCATTCATGAGAAACTAGCTATCATTACAGTTTGTCCCATGGCAAAAACATTGAAAATGTATATATTTTGAATCATTGAGATTTAGATCTGCGATAGGTTTTGAATAGGTGTGGATGGGGGTAAATGTAAAATTAAAGTAGTCTTTTCCATTGTTTTTTAAAGATTTAGATTAATTGAACTCTTTTTACAAATCTAATAGTTTTGACATAATTGATAAATAAAACTGAATCGTGAAATTATACTATGTACGAGTATGGGTTTTGGTTTACTTTCCACCCCTTTGGTGTATAAAGTAATTGCGAATGGGAAAGCACTATAAATAGAAAAAAAAATCACTGAGTCATCTTTGGACACAAAATATAGTCTCATTTAATAACGTATAAAGTGCAAAAGTTCGATAAAACACACCTAAATTTATAAGACTTAAGCAAAGTTTCAGTCATTTACTCATCTTTATAGCATGCGTACGGTTCACATGGCGTGTTTTAAGATAAACAAATGAATAATATTACTATATCTTATAGCAAAACAATTCTTAAAAAACAAATTAAATTGTTGTTAATGCAATGAAAATCTGAATAAGGTGTTTTGAATCTTCAATTACTTACAGAATCCAACAATGTTCAAAACAGGGGCTACCTTCATCTTCGGAGTTCTGTGCTGGTTTACTCAGATGAAATTGCGTTGAAATATCTAAAAGTTTACGTTTTATCAGATTTTCATCAAAATGACTTAGATTCAAACATCATAGAGACTTCTGCAAAAACAAATACCGTATGTAGGACACTTGCGGGTTGTTTGTGTAGAAATTACAGTTGCGTAGTTTTTATTGACCCGGAATTGATTTTATAATTGAATGTCTTTCAAAATTACAGTAAAACAAATGTCCATTGATTTGAAAATTACGTGCCACATTTAGGGTGTTGACTTCCCCCTTGTCTTTTTCCACCTCATCGTTAAAAGAAAGGTAAATATTTAGATTTCTGTAAAAGATCCATGTGAATATATCAATGGACAAGGAAAGGGTAAAACATACTTTTATGCAAAATTATCTGGATAACTAAATTAATGACTTATTCTCTCTCTCTCTCTCTCTCTCTCTCTCTCTCTCTCTCTCTCTCTCTCTCTCTCTCTCTCTCTCTCTCTCTCTCTCTCTCAGTGTGTGTGTGTGTGTGTGTGTGTGTGTGAATGCAAGATAATTCAGTGGGTTTAGAAAATAGTCATGCACTGTCGTGTTGCATTAGAAATAATAATCTGACGGTTAAAATGCAGAGAGAGAGAGAGAGAGAGAGAGAGAGAGAGAGAGAGAGAGAGAGAGAGAGAGAGAGAGAATATTTGTAGGAATTGTAAAACATTTATTTCAGCATCATAACCATCCGAAAACATGATACGAGGGCTGCTTGATATGTTGTTTGCCTCATATGTTGGGGTTTGAATTTTGGCGGACATATTGCATTATTTTTCAACATAATCTCCTTCAGTATTTATACACTTTTGCCAGCAATGTTTAAGGGGCTCAATGCCTCTATTAAAAAAATCTTTTTCTTGACCGTTCAGAAAGCCCTCAACTGTATGTATGATGTCATACTCTGACTGAAAGTGTGTAACAGAAATGCCATTTTCAGTTTTGGAAATAGATGGAAGTCTGATGGAGCGAGATGCGGATACTCAATTTAGATCAGGCGAATAAGACGGGTACTCAATCAGTTTAAAGCCCAATCGTTATGGCAGCCATGTCAATAACAGACGTGTGAACAGGGGCATTGTTCTGGTGGAACAATACACTTTTACTAAGTTTTTCGCGGCGCTTTAGTTTAATATTTTCCCGAAACTGCCTCAAAAGTGATGCATAGCATGTGTCATTGATTGTTTGTCTCTTTTGGAGGTAATCTACCATCAGAATATCATCAGTATCACAAAAAAACCGAGGCCATAACCTTTCCAGGTAATGAAACAGTCTTTGCCTTCTTTGGCGGAGGTGAACCAGGGTTCTTCCATTGTTTAGAATGTCTGGCCTTTGGAGTGAAATGATGGATCTACGTTTCATCCATAGTAACAAATCTCTGAAGAAAGCAGGATCTACCTCTAAAAGATTGAAATTAGAATGCAACAAAGTGTGCCTGGTGTGCTTCTGATCAACTGTCAGAAGTCTTGGTACCCAACGGGCTGAAAGTGTTCTCAATGCAAGATCCTATGTCAGAATGGGATGTACTCTTTCCTGTGAAATGCCAACTGTACTGGCTATATATCTTTCTGTAACTCGCCTGTTAGTCATAATAATATCATGAACTTTAATGACCATTTCTAGGGTTGTAACAGTGACGGGCCTTCCAGAATGGGGCTCATTCTCAAGGCTTTGCCTCTCTAGTGTTGCTACCATATCAGTATATATATCCTTAGGTGCTAAACTTTTCTTATGCAATATTGGATCACTGCTCCTTCACCCATTATTGTCGATTTTGCATAAGTCACTTGCCTTGTTTACTTTAGAGTGCTACCTCGTCGATATAAACTGACCAATGGCACCAGTCTTCGGGTACGCGGCCTTACATAGTCAGGGAATAGTAGGGCTGAAAAAGGACATCGATGCTAACCTCCTTCAACACAGGGCTCACAACGTATCAATCAACCCTCGTGGCATTTCACTTAGCAATTATTAAAGGTAAATATATTTTTGGCCGGGTTACACAATGTGCATCCGACTTATAGTGTGGTGAATGCCGGGTGGGTGAGCGGCCGGGCTGGCGTACTCATATAGGGTACCTACTTTGTGTAATCAAGTTCTCACTCACCGTTAGCCTCACATTCCCCAAACTTTGTACAGGTGTTATGGACACATTGAAGGTGGCATGTGACTTTTTGGAAGTGCTCGGACGTTTTTCGAAAAATTTACATGTACATAGTTGAATTTGTCATTTGTCAGCATCTTTTGAATAGACGGTACCTACATTGTGTTATCAACTCCTCTCACACCTTAAGGCTGACACTCTCCAAACTTTGTGCAGTTACTGTGGACACATTGAAGATGTGCATGTGACTTTTTGGAAGTGCTCGGACATTTCTCGAGAAACTTACATGTAGTTGAACTTCGTCATTTTTCAGCATCGTTTAAATAGACAGTATCTACTTTGTGTAAACAACTCCTCTTACAGCTTTGACTTGACATCTTTCAGACCTTGTGCAGTTGTTATAGACACACTGAAGATATGCAAGTAACTTTTTGATCAGCTCAGATCTTTAAAAAAATAAAAAATAGTTGAACTTTGTCATTTTCTTTGCATACTGTGGATAGATGGTACCTACTTTGTGTATTCAACACCTTTCACAGGTTTGCCAGTAGACATTCCTCAAAATTCAACATGGTAGCAAATGAGTGATACTACTGTCTCCATCAGAGATAACAAATTTTAAAGCAACCCGGCCATTTCTATTCTTGAATCGATTTTAAAAAAATCAAAAGCTAGGTCGACCAGAGGTTTTTATAGA
Organism: Ostrea denselamellosa; assembly: GCA_024699665.1. NCBI lineage: Eukaryota > Metazoa > Mollusca > Bivalvia > Ostreida > Ostreidae > Ostrea > Ostrea denselamellosa. The sequence continues at coordinate 3,288,598 of JAMZEH010000046.1, forward strand.
GATAAAAGTAATTTTCATGCGTCAACTTCCGGACATGATTGCTATGAACAGGAATATGAGACTTACTCTGAGATTGGTACAAAAGAAAATTACATCAGAATATAATCACAGTTTTAAAAATTCGACAGATGTAACAGATGACAATCACGAACACTGTGTGTTTCCAGTCTTGCTAGTTAATGGTATAAATGTCAATATTGACTACCGAAAGGAATATGTCGATTTTGTCTTTGATTCTAAATTTGATTTAAGCAATGTTTTATTCAGAAATAAGTGAATGGAATTGATTCCCAGTATTGATGCATACATTAAAACGCTCTACATTTCGACAATTTTTCCGATTTATTTCGTATTTCATTGTGTACTACGGCATTAGTGTAATTTATTCATACTATATATTATATTTAGAATTAAAACTATAAGAAAAGTCTTTTCTTGGAGTGGTTGATAAAGTGGCCGATTTGTGCCATTTTACAATTATTGTTCTAAGCGAAAAGAAGACAAAACGATAATCAGTGACTTTTCGTCCCAAAATAACGAAAAGACGACAAAATATTGGCAAAAAGACGACAGGTACTGCTACAGGTAGAGAAGTACCACAAATTTAGACCTATGCTTAGCGATCAGGGCCGTGGCAGTGAGGGTTCTTTAACGTGCCAACGCCTACCGTGACACGAGACCTCTGTTTTTAAGGTCATATCCGAAAGACCCGTGATTCTCACTTCAAAATGCCGAGCGTTTGGCGAAGGAGCAATCTCTACCTATTTTTCGTCTTAGGTTTGACGCGGCCATGGCACGAGCAGGGCTCGAACTCAATATCTCCCGGTTACGAAGCGAACGCTCTAACCACTGAGCTACCGCGACCGGTTTGCTAATAAAGAAGTTAATGAAATGATACTAGGAACTTGGACTCCATGAGATACTCATTTTATCCTCCAAAATCTGACTGCTGTACAGATATGTAATCATATTACTTGAACTTTATAAAAGTACATTGAGTATGTTCTACTATTGCGTCAATAGCGTCTTGATGAAAAAGAATATTAGACATTAACACAATATTTTTTGTCATTAATCAAACTTTTTAAGAACTCTGTAAAATATTTCATGACGTTTTGTTATATCGCATAATTTTAAGTATTTCGTAAAAAGAATGCAATAAAGTTATAGTTACAAAAATAAATACTTTTTTATTTTGAAGAATTTTTTCCCAATATCGAAAAATTCGCAATTTTGCATGCAAGGGCAGTTATTTGATGTAGGTTTGCAATTCTTTTTTTTTTATTTATTTATTTTTTTTTTATTTTTTTTTTTTATTTTTTTTTTTTATTTTTTTTATTATTTTTTTTTATTTTTTTTTTATTTTTTTTAATTTTTTAAAAATTTTTTTTAAAATTTTATTTTTTTTATTGCAATTCTTCATCCACGTGACCGTGACGCTAATGCTAATCCAGGCTGTAATATTGTTTTATTGATAGTATAAAAAACTTAGATTTGATCTGATTCCTGTTGTTTGTCTTTTTTCACATTCAAGACGCTGCTTGTTCCCTAGCTCAATAGGAAACAATAGAAATACAGTACATAATATTATTATCTTTGTGACATTTCATTACTTTGATTTGTATGAGATATACTCAGAGGACCCATCTACAGCAGGCAAGGTCAGCTATTTTTTCATTCAAGAATAAAATCTGCTGACTTTCGTCACAACAGCTACTTCTAAGGAGGTATAAAGGGTTAAGAATGTGTCTATGCAAACGAACGAGAAATAACAAAATATACGGTTAAAAAAAATAACCGATTGAATTAAAAAAAAATTAACTGATGCAAAATGATAAAATAATAAAAAACAAATTCTTTTAATTAATTTAGGTAAGCTGAAGTTCTCTTTTTACGGAATTGTAACTGGTCCGAATTGTCTGTTTGGTATCATCTTGTGAGTTTAGGCTGGATCGACCAAAGGTGTCTGAGACGTATTGTCACTTTACTTGAGCTGAAGCTAAAATGTCTGGATGAGTGATTTGCATGCCATCTAGCGTTGAATAATTCAGAGATTAATTAATTTTGTATTGTTTAATGTCTTTTTCGAGAAGTTTTGACTCGTATGTAACCATTGCCTCTGAAGGGCTGTAAAATTAAGGCCTATGATTGGATCTTACGGCCTTGGAGCAGGGATGAATAATTTGCAGATCATCTAGCGTTGATTAAATTGGAGATTGATCTTCACCGTGCCACACCTGCTGTGACACGGGTCCTAAGTCCTTGCAGTCTCATCCGAAGGACCGCCCTATTTAGTTGCCTCTTACGACGGGCAAGGGTACTGAGGACCTATTCTAACCCGGATCCCACGGGAAAATATAATTCGGAGAATGTCTTTTCTGTTTTGGATTGATGAACATTAATTTAGCATCGATGACGGTGCGTTTTGTACCTGACTCTGTTATTTCAAGTTGGCAGTGTACTCTGCACTTAGTTTTTCGTTTTGCAGAAATGTATTTTTCAAAACGTTTTCAACTCCCATACACTTTGACAGCAAAACATGATTACATAATTAAGGGTTTCTACACCCCCGATATGACAACAGGCACGTACCATTTATTACACATCCAGTGTCATCACCCTTTATTTTACCCTTTCTTGTAATCTCGCACTTCATTATTTTTTTCTGGAGAACATCTGCAGTTTTCATTCGGAGTATCTCGGATATTTTCACTTGGAATTAGTTTATTGCTTTTGGATAACAATGACGAGAAACAGATATTCAACAAAAAGATATGTTCAATGATATAAAATTTGAACTATGTTCAATATTTCAAATGAATATAATTATAAACACAACATTACATGTCGAAATCTGCATCATATCCCTTTTCAATCATCGACCAATTTTAGCACATAAATTATATCATTATACATAAAACATAAACGGTACCAATTTTGATGCACCCTATGCTCATTTCGACAAATAATGTCTCTTCAGTGATGCTCAAGTAAAAAATACTGGAAATCCGAAATAAGAACAAATTTGGAAGGGCTGAAAGAAATATAAATATCAAATAGTGGAGCCAAATCCGACAAAGGATATAAGTTCAATGCACATTATACGTACGTCTTATGTTTACAAGAAACAATTATGGAATAAGTAATAAAAAGTACAATCTGCCGTTGAATCTCCTTCACACAACAAATACGGCATAACATTTCCGTAACAGTAAGACATGACACAAAATCAATAACCATTGATTGGTATAATGACACGTTTTCATTTGAACATTTCCAATATGATATACATTTGTTATAAAGTATTTTATGAAGTATTAAAAATCTGTTTTGTATGACATTTTAATCAAAACTTCAATGATATGGAAAACAAGAAGTCCGTTGGCCACATCGTTCACCTGAGGCAAATTGGCTCTGCTGTTCAGCTGGTGTGAATTTTTTTTTTTCAATATTCATTCCCATGAAAAAAATTTGACCCCATATTGTGGTTCCAACCTAGCCCAGAAATGTCATGACAACCATACTACAAGGTCAAAACTCAAGATATGAAAAAAAGTTCCTGCCATAAGGATTCTATATACAAAATATGAAAGCGCTATCTTAACCAGCTCAGGAGATAATTGCCTAACTTTTTTTTAAAGGAGGTAAAAATCCAAGGTCACGACTACAAAATCAGAATCTTTGTTACCAAAAGAAAAAAGTCTTGTCACAGGAATATATGCATCAAACATGAAAAATATATGATTACACACCATTCGAAAGTTATAAGAAAGGTTACAATATACTTCCGACAGTCAATGGGGCATAAAAACTTAGATATATAGATGATTGCATATTAATTTGACTAATCATGGTTCTGCTGATGTTGAGAAGATCTTTAAAGATTTCTCCCAGTATATTCCCACATAAAATGTTGATCTCCTATTGTGGCCCCACCCTACCCGAGGGGTCATGTTTGAACAAACTTTAATCTGCATTATCTGTGAATGCTTGCATGACTAGCTGTTGTTGAGAAGATGTTAGCTATTTTTTCTAAATATTCCCATGTAAAACGTTGATGCCCTGTTGTGACCTCACCCTACCTCTGGGTGCCACAGTCTGCTTGATTATATATTGTTTAACGTCCCGCTCGAGAATCTTTTTTTCAGATGGAGACGTCACAATTGCCGGTGAAGGGCTGCAAAATTTAGGCCTATGCTCGGCGCTTACGGCCTTTGAGCAGGGAGGGATTTTTATCGTGCCACACCTGCTGTGACACGGGGCCTCGGTTTATGCGGTCTCATCCGAAGGACCATCCCATTTAGTCGCCTCTAACGACAAGCTAGGAGTGCTGAGGATCTATTCTAACAACCCGGATCCCCACGGTGCCACAGTCTGAAGAAACTTGAGTATGCACTACCTGGAGATGCTTCAATATTGATATGACTCATCATGGTCTTGTTGTTCTTGAGAAGATTTTTACTATATATCCCCATGTAAAACTTTAACACCCCCTTCCAGGGGCCATGGTTTGAAAAAAAAGTGAATCTACACTGTCGTAAAGCTTTAATGTAAATTTCAATTTTTCTGGCTCAGTAGTTCTTGAGAAAAAGATTTTTAAATGGCCCCACTCTATTTTTTCCATTTCTTGATTATCTCTACTTTGAAGGAGACATGAACCTTCATTTGTACAAAGTGGAATCTCACTCACCCAAGGAATCCTGTGGGGATACTGGTTAGAATAGGTCCTCAGTGCCCCTTGCTGGTCGTAAGAGGCTACTGAATGTGACGGTCTTTCGGATGAGATAAAAAAAAAAACGAGCCTCCATGTCATAGCAGGTGTAGCAGATCTCTCCCTGTTCAAAGGCCGTAAGCGCCAAGCATAGGCCAAGATTTTGCAGCCCTTCATATGCAGTGGTGACGTCTCCATATGACTGAAATATTCTGGAGCAGAACGTTAAATAACATACAAACAACGAACCTTCAACGAAGGATGATTGTGGCAAATTTGATTGAAATTAGTCCAGTGATTCTAAAGAAGATGAAAATATGAAAAGTTAACGACAAGAACAGACGGTAGACAATTTTGATCATGAAAGCTCGCTAAGACTCAGTCGAGCTAAAACTGCTTAAATACATTCAATTTACTACCATTATTTTGAGTATATCAACTTTATTGGAGTCGTATTTGTTCACTTTGTGGAGTTCATCGCAGGACAGTACCGTTTTCATTCCCGACAAACGTTATCTAAAATAGCAAGACAAGTAAATGAATAATCTAATATGACCAGATTCTCTTTCAAAGTCATTAAATAAACCTTTCATTATCAATCTTTAGAATCTGTGATGCAGAGTGAAGGGACAGTGGTCGATTCCGATATTGCATGTTTTTTGGAGACATAACACATCTGCATTGTTCTCAGTTCATATCGTTTAATGATGTTGTTATTATGATATTATGTATGAGGAGTTACGATCGATCATTAATTATTGTAGATATATTACCTGTCTCTATTTTGGCTTCGGAAGTGTTATAAGAAGGGACTTGTTCAAGGATTGGTGAATTACATCATTGTTCATTATTCTCAAATTTTCATCCCATTATTAAAATTACACCCAATGATCCACTCGCGTAGTTCACGTTTTAAGAATCTAAAAATATCCCAGGTTTGAACTTTTTTCAGCAAGTGAAATTTCCACCACAGAAATCTTCGCTGGTTACAAGCATTTTCCTCTTCATTTCTCGAGGTGTTACAAAAAACTAAAATTTTAGGATCTGTTTTGTGTGCTAATAGTTTTGACGAAATGAGAGATAAACCTGTTATGATAGTTACTAATGATAAGAAAAAAGGAAGTTTCCCACCCTACATTTTATGTCAATTTCTACAATTTTGACTAGCAAATTTATACGCTAACATGACACACAATAAATACGTATAGTACTCTGTTAAAATAGCTCTCCGTTTAGCAAAGTGAATAAGGCAATCGCTTCACAACCGGGAGGCCTGCCTCAATCCTGGTCACATGTGAAAGTTAACACTTCTAACACAGGCCTTTGCATGTTGTTTCACGTCCCATTTGAAATATGTTTACTTGTATATAGACGTCATCAGCTTTAGCTGCAGTGGCAAATATTGATATATGCAAAACGCTTACAGCCGTAGCAGTAAGGTTTTTTTTTACCGTACCAACGCATCCATTGAAATTTCTAAGGTCCTATATAAAAGTTACACGACTTTCTCTTCTAACTCCGGGACTTTGGCAAAAGAACATCAAACCTCTCAGCTTTTTCACCTGTAGTAGCTCTCAGGACTGTAGCAATGAGAGTTAATTCTGTCTCATGCCAAATACTAGCATGGTTGGTTTAGCTGTGCATTGTTTAACGTCCCGCTGGAGAATTTTTCACTCATATGAAGACGTCACCATTGCCGGTGTTTAGGCCTATGCTCGGCGCTTACGGCCTTTTAGGAAGGAGGGAGCGTTATCGTACCACACTTGCTGTGACACGGGGGCTCAGTTTTTGCGGTCTCATAAAAAGGACCGTCCCATTTAGTTGCCTTTAACGACAAGCAAGGGATACTGAGGACCTATTCTAACTCGGATGCCCACACGATACCTCCGTTTTGAAGATCACATCCGAAAGACAATAGACTTTTACTTCTTGTGCAGGGAGTTTACTGATGGAACAGTCTCTGTCTATGTTGAACGTCGTAGATTAAAAGACCAGGATCAAGAATCGAAAAAAAACCCACCAAGTTACGTCTTTAACGACATTCAGTACATATTAAATTGTAAATTTAAGTAACCGGACTTGGCTGCCTAAACAAATTGATGGAAGCTAAAGATGATTTTCAGTCGTAATAGGGATGTAATATGTGTTTGAAGGTGTGTGGGAAATGGTTAGGGTTTTTCAATTACAAATATCTAGTCGGTAATCTAAAAAGCTGAAAATGTATGCCACAATAAAATCAGTCAATTCGAATTTGTTTGATGCTTGGGGTTCGATCATTGCATTTAACTTTGCCGAACACTCTTTTATCCAGTGGGACGCCTTATGCATATACGGTTTTAAATACCCTTTAAATACCTCACTTCAATGGACCCTGTAATTGCCACTCCATGCAGTTAAGTTTGGACGTGGCAGTCCATAGAGAAGGGCGTTTATATACTTCTCTTACGAGTATTAAAATTATACCTTCATGGCAAATACTAAGACGATATTGAGCTAGAATACTGGTCCAGCTCCTCTGAGGTAAGCATTTATCTGTTGCTTTTACTATGATTGCAATTCTAATGTTTTAGTTCTAAAGTCTCCATTTACGGAATTCCTTATGTTTGATTTGTAAATTTTTATGAATACTGTTAATGTTCTATATTTAAATACCAGTTTAATATGGTGTACAGTTATAGTCTTAAAGTAATATTTTGTCTACAAATGACGCTGTTGATTCTGTAAATTAGACTCAGTAATCTGGTCTATAACGAGCATTTGTTTAAGTACCGTTACATGGATTTGTATGTTTCTAACAGGAAACTAAGTATTTGAGTGTATAGCCACCAGTGCTAAATGAACACTGTGTATAAGTGTACATTGTTCGTGTATAGGTTCTACATTTACTAGTACATGGGCGTTGTGGTTTTGAGCTGAGCGCAACCCTTTTGTGTGGACAAAGAGACCACTGATCCTTGTATATGTATGTTTGTATGAAGGATTCCAAACCAATCCGGAGCTCTGCGTGAAATGGACGCACGAGGGATGACCACCTCTCACCACAAATACTGATTGGAGATCATTGACAATTCATTTACTCTTATTAAATATTTAAAACAAATTTCCTCAATCTTATTTCAGGGTCGACCTCAGTCATTTTGTAGCAATATAACGCCTAAATCGTGCACAGAAAAATTTGCACTACAAATGGCATGTTTTTGAAATGGATGAATATATAACTTTCTGATGTATTCCAACTTTTGCCTCCCGGAGAGCTATAGACCTGGAGTTGTCAGGTCTTGTGCATGGGAATGGTTGATTTACGATTTATTTCCCACTGAGAATAAGCAACCGATGAATAATTCAGATTTCTTTGAAGGAAGAAAAGCCACAGAAATTCTAAAATTCATTATATATTTATCACTGGGTAGACAATCTGATATATCAAGAAAAGTACATAACAGTTACCATTCATATAATTATTCGAAATGTTCGTATGCATGCTGAACAAAAAATGATGTACCTCGGATTTTTCTTTTAAAGTGAATTCTTCTTTAGTTTTCCTCTTCTGACATTCTTTTGAATTCTTACTCACCTAGAAATACATTAGCTGATCCATAAAAAAGTCGAAGATAGAAAGGCCAAGAATCGATTTTATTAGTTTAAGCTTTAGAATAGCATCTCTTACTTGTTTAATAATCGCCGAAAAAGTATAAATGAGTGGATTCAATGCCGAATTAATAGGGAGAACTATGACAAGCACCCAGGCATACACCTTTGAGGTGACATCAACGCCAACGAACGTTAGAAGACCTAAAGAACAAAGGGGATAGCCGAACAGCCACAATCTGTGTTAAATCTTTTAGTGAAAATGTAATAAATTTACACATTAGCTTTTAAAGCAATATAAGCTGCCAAAATTTGCAATTTTTTATAGTGGCATTAAAAGAGGTTAAATGAACGTTGATATGATTGAAAAAAAAGAACTGCATCGAATTTCCTCTCTTATGCATCCTTTGCACACCTTTACGTGATGAAAAAATATATTCCTCGACATTCCGTTTGACCCTAACAACGGCAGCTGATTAATCGTCGGCGACAATCCCGAAGATAACCGATGTTGACACGAATGATTCTGATGCTGATCGGGTTGTATCCGGGTCATTAAAATATGGACGGCGAGGTGAGATAAAATTCTAGTTACCATCATTATTTTGGCATTGTTAACGATGTTATATGTTTTTATATCTTTTTCGTCTTGAATCGGTCAAAGTCGGCTTTCTCACTTGCTTCGAACCTTTCGTGTCAGACATATTTCGTGCTTACCGGAAATACTGCTCTTGCGCATTTGATTTTGCCGAATGAGTTCAACTTTAGGTCATTGCATACGGAAATAATGTCGGAAAAATTAAGGTACGGGAAGACTTAATTTCAACTGTCGAACAATTTTTACATTTAATGCAAAAAATACAACATGTGAAAAGTTTAATCGATAAAATCAGGTATTAGAAGGTAGATGTTACAAAATTTCGATTAAATTTTAGGGACCCCAAAATAACAATTTTGACAGCTTATATTGCTTTAAAGTGATTAAAAGAGATATACATATAGCTTTAAAAATGATTAAAAGAGATATACATATATCTTACATACTCATTATGGATATATTTACTTCCCATATTTAAGTAGTATATTCCGTTACCACATGTATATGGTGTTTGTATACGATATACAAGAACATGTTCTAAGTATGACCTACGTATGATCAATGTTTAAACCAAGACAGACTGCTGATAGTTTTATTTAAAGTAAACACTTCATAAATTGTATTGCCATTTTTATGATCTTATTTGGAAACAGAACGGCTGTTTGGCATGTTTTATACCAATTGTTAGGCCGTTTTTTACATACTGATTTTTACTACAGATATTACGTTTACCATATCAAAATCGATAACTTATGTGTGTGCGACCGGGCAATTCCAGACGCTTACTCTACCTAGGCATCTTATTCCACCTCTGGTGTCTCCAAGGGTCCGTGTTTGCCCTGCTCGCGATTTTGTATTCTTGCGAATGATCACTATTCATCATCTTTACTGATTTCATCTTGTATGCACAAATGACAAAATGTTAGAAATGTCGATTTTTTGTTATCATAGATTCCTTACAATCAGTTATCATATTACATATACATACCAATTGTACCTATTGGCATCCAACATAAGAGATCCGTTAAAGCAACCGCCATCAGAATTTTAGCCACGGACGTTTCGTTCAGATTTCGCGTAGACTGGCCTCCTTGTAGTTTTCCCCCAGCTTTTACAACATTGGTAAATATCACTATTTGACCTATCAATATTGCTATGAAGATTAGGAAGTTGGCCCCAACGAAGACTATCATAGAATATTCCCAACCAGACATACGCTGTACAGAGAGAGGTAAAGAAATACATATTCCGGAACCAGAATAGTAGTCATGAAAGTAGTCATTTCCAAGTAAAGGCAACAGTGATAGGAGGGAAGCAATGGTCCATACTAGCCCCGAAAGACACTTGGGAATTTTTCTATTTTCCTTTAATTTTGAGAAAGGGGATCGTATGATATGAATTCTGTCAATGGTTATCAAAAGTACAAACAGAGCAGAACTCTCGCTAGAAAGTGTGGCCATCACACCAGCTATTGTACAAATAGGACTATGCCTCCACCACTCATCTGCGAACCCGTATCGCCCACTGAACGTTAGATTAGCTCCTGCTATGATATAGAGATACACACCCATCAAAAAGTCTGCGACACCCAAATTTATTGAATATAAGACAAAAGATGAGATTGATTTTCTTTTTATCATAAGGTATCTATACAGTGTCCCACAAAAGTTTCCAAACACTGCTACAAGGGCTATGTACCAAATAGCAATGCCAAGAAATGGTGTGTCAATCAAATGGTCACAAGATGAAATTTCGTTGACTGGAGCTAAACACTGAATTTGACTTTTAGCCTTAGGTTGAGCACAACATAATGTGAAATAATCCACCAATAGATATTGTATACTGATAAGACCATCAAACATGCCCTCTATTACATTTAGGTTGTTGTTTTGAAGGTTAAGATACTGCAAACTCGAAAGACGAATGAAATGATCACGAGTCAGATAGTGGACTTCGTTATTTGACAAGTCCAGGTGAAAAAGCAAATACAGTTTTGAAAAGCTGTCCTTGTGAATATTAACTATACGATTTTTATTAAGTATTAAGTGGAGAAGATTGGGTAGGTCATTAAACGGATTAGTTCCTACCGTATTGATTTGATTGTACGAAAGATCGAGATATTGTATGCGGGCCTCCGATTGCCTTGTGTCAATAGATATGTTAACTGTTTCGAAAAGATTATATTGAAGGTGTACAATTTGCGTGAAATACAGTATTTTACAACTTTTTAACTTATTGTGACTAAGATCTAGAGTTATTGTTTCAAGATAAGAATTTGGTAACTCCGTTAAATTGCAAGAACTGTAATTCACTACCAAGTGATCAAATCGTTCAATGACATTTGGAAAACCCCGTGTTTGCGACATGTCCGCACGATTTCCCCAAAGCTTATTAATCTTAAATTTTGACGAGTTCAGTGAGCTGTTTTGAATGTTCCACTCAAATATGTGATCAAATTTGCGCGAAAAACGAATGCTTCCAATGTAGCTATTAAATATACTTAATTGACGTAAATTATCTTTTCTATCATCGATAAAAATGTATCGGAATTGACTGTTATCAATTATAATATCATTTACTTTCACGTTGTAATGGATTAACAGGTCACACGATTTACAGGATGTAATCTGTATCTTTTTCAAGCTGGAAAACATAGAACTGAAAACGAGCCGCTTTCGTACCAGGCTGTGTAGTGTAATAGAGGTAACATATGTCGGTAAATTATGAGACGAGGAGCAATGTAAAGAAAGTCCATAACATGTACAGTGAGGAGGACAGTAAAAAGAGCATTTGTTAGTATGGTTGAGGGAACATTCATCTTCAGTTGCACATGAATGCCACTGCGGTATAAAACGGCCTTCCTGATCGACATCTTCTATTTTATGTTTGTGATACTCGGAAGAGGTATGGTTTTCTCTACACTGGTTTTCCAAGACCTCTAAGACTGAAATAAATGAATAAAAGTAATTCATACCATTACATCACCAATGTAATGATACAATTTTGCACGTACATATATGCCACATATAGCAGCCTATTATTTTGTACAAAACATTATTAGATGTTCACACGAAAATTATTGATATAAATAATATTTCTTTTCGTGAATGGATGGACATCTCACTCCACAACATGCAGAGAAACAGACTTTATATTGATATCTTGTCACTCCACCAGATGTTTCAATATTGCATGTACTATATTATACTACTTTGAATAATGCTTTTTGGGATTGAATGCATTGGTCCGATTCTAAATCTTATCAAATCTTCCAACAAACCGACAATGTGTTATTATGACTTTATCTATAATATTTCCTCATGTAAGAACCGATCGCGGTAGCTCCATGGTTAGATTGCTTGCTTCGTAACCGGGAGGTCGTGAGTTCGAGTCCCGCTCGTGACATGGCCAAGTCGTAAATATACGAGGGCGAGTCAATCAGTAACAAGTCTAACTTATTTCCAGTTCAGATACACCTCTTCGCTTTCGAACTAATTGTCCTCTAGTGTGATTCACTTAGACCAACAAAGTGCCATCAGCCCAGAAATGAAAAATTCAGGGTCCTTCCCATTGACCCAATCCTCAACTGCCGTCACGACATCTTCGTTAGACCGGAAATGACGTCCAAGGATATCCTTTTTCAAGTTTGGGAATAGGAAGAAGTCGCTAGGAGCTAGGTCAGAAGAATAGGCAGTATGTGGTATTAATTTATACCCATTTCGCTCTACAGCATCCATTGCAACTTTAGAAGTGTGGATTCTTGCGTTGTTCTGTTGCAGTAAAGCACCTTTAGGGAGTTTATCTCGGCATTTTTCACGGATGGCGGTTCTCATGGGTAAAAAGTCCAACATAATAACGCCTTTTGCGTCCTAAAATACTGTGGCCATGACCTAGCCAGCAGATGGTTGCGTCTTGAACTTCTTTCGCTCCGGGGACCTCGGCCCTACTCATTGACGTCTCTGAGCTTTATTGGCTGACTCATGATAATGAGCAAAAGTCTCATCTATAGTCACCATACGCAAAAGAAAATCATCTTTTGACCTAATACGCTGGTTTGCAATATGCTCATTGCTAAAGGATTGGGAGACCCAACGGGTTATTAACTTCTGCATACCTAAAAGATCATCCAAAATTGTTGAATAGCTGCCATGGGAAATGCCTAATGCCTTCTCTATATCTTCCATCTGAATTCACCTATCAGGGTATACCAGATCTCGAACTTTCTTACACATTTCTTCGTCGGTGGGATCCAGTAGGCGTCCAGACGGGCTTCATCTTTTAAAGACATTCTCCAGCATTTGACGTCACCTACCCAGAATTTAACATGAGCATAAGACGGTGCAGAAGACCCATAAACATCGGATAAGTCGTTTTCTATTTCCTTGTCTGTTTTACCTTTTAAATACAAGTACCGAATTACAACACAGAACTTAACTTTAGATCACAAGGATACCTTGCATCACTAGCCATGTTTCACATTCAATATCTTATTAAGGAATGACTCATTACGCGTGCAATTTGTATCCAGGTATAAAACATGTATTGAAACAAGGTATGAAAATCGTAACCGTCTCGGTCAATTGGAAATGGGATAGGCTGGCTACTTATTGACTCGCCCTCGTTGGTAGTGATTGCTCCTTCACCAAACGCTCGGCATTTAAGTGAGAATCAGTTTCGGATATGAACTTAAAATTGGAGGTCTCATGTCACGACAAACGTTGACACGTTAAAGAACTCCCACCCACTGCTACGGTCCTGAGCGTTAAGCATAGATCTAAATTTGTAGCACTTTATCTACAACTGATGACGTCTCAATATGAGTGAAAACTTCTCGACGGGACGTAAAACAAACAAATAATCAATCCTCATGTAAGAGTATGTACCATGCTATTTCCAGTGCAATAGCCTGTGAAATCGTTCATAGAGATCTGAACAGTACCAACGTTTGTAGATGTGGGTTTACTCTAGTGCAAAATTAAAATTTATACCTTCGTTTTCAAGCAGACATTGTTTGAATGTTGATTACGTCACCAGAGTTCAAGAAGTGTTGATGATTACATCACCAGAGTTCATTGGTTTTGAGGTACTTGATATTATGCAGTTAACATTTGTATGAAATACTTGATACTTGTTATTACTCGTAATATTATTATTATGCATTTTTGATATTGCATTGAATTAGTATTGTGCTCAAATTATGAAATACGACATTTTTATGTATCTTGTATTGTTTGTGAATAATATCGGTGAAATAATGTACCTGGCTGTACAGTGGATAGCTCATTTATCCTCGATAAGGAATTATCTGTAATCTTATTCGTATTATTTAATGACATTTCATTACTATCATTGTTATTGAAGTCTAATCATTTCACTTTGAACCCCGTGTGGATCCGGGTTGTTAGAATAGATCCTCAGCATCCCTAGCTTGTTGTAAGAGGCGACTAAATGAGGCTGTCCTTCGGATGAGACCGCAAAAACCGAGGTCCCGTGTCACAGCAGGTGTGGCACGTTAAAGATCCCTCCCTGCTGAAAGGCCATAAGCACCGAGCATAGGCCTAAATTTTGCAGCCCTTCACTGGAAATGGTGACGTCTCCATATGAATGAAAGATTCTCGAGCGGGACGTTAAACAATATATATAATAATACTTTCACTGTGATCTTATAACTCCTGTATATTTTTTAAGATATATTGCTCCCGGAAGTGTGTCAATTGCGTAATATGAGAATTGACCTAAATTAGAATCTCACGTGGTCAACACTCGCCTTCTTTCGAAAAGTGTGTAGAAAGACAAGACTGTTTTTAAAAAAAAATATTTTCAATTACTCTCTTCAACCATAGTTTTATGTAAGCATATCTATAAAATAGGCTTTTGTTTTACTTTTTGTCATGGAATAGTGTAGTGTTCATTAAAATCTATTATTATAATTGGAGGGTAGGTACCTTTGAATTGTGCTGTGCGTCTGTAAATATGTATTATTTGTGCTATAAGGAATTGTTTATCTGAGATGACGATGCCATGTCAATAAATTGTGAATGGATATTATTGTGTCTTAAGTACAAGAAATATTATATGGTAAACTCAGGACTAAAAGGAATTAATCATGCTATAGAGAAATAATTAATTTACCGTTTACCGCTGAACAGCGCTACATATTTCACTTATAGACAATGGATAGATATATATTAGACCAAAAAGTACATACCACAGTATTTTTCATCTTCCGCTATGAGACAGTCAGGTGTAAAATCACAAACTTTGTTAAGGGGAATACACTCGTCTCGACTACGACTGCAACTAAATTCATTTGCATCGCACATCCCTGAATAAATAAACAAAATTGACCTTGCAGTCTGTGTAATGTGACGTTTTTGCTGCGTATTATTTTCGTCATCACATATGTGGACACTATTTTGCGCTATTGTAAATATGTCATATTTGAGTTTGCCTCATTTCACATCTATCAATGTGAATAAAATACTTACCACAAATTCCACTGCTGATGGATACATTGTTAATTAGTATTAGTCCATACTTTACCCCGTACTCTGCTTTATCAAACAAAGCCCGAAATACCACCTTAAATGAAAGACATTGACTGAAATAATAGGGCAGTTGGTAAAAGGATTCACAAAATGGCATCAGAATTTTTAGATTTATATGTAGTTGATCTTTTCTTCAAAATAATAGTGGAATCTTAGAATAGTTTGAATTCTTGGCACATTAATTGAAAATTCAATCCTGAAGTACTATATGATAGTAATCCGTTGACAATTATAAACAATGTATTGGTATATTTGACCATTTGATATGTATATGTTACTTGGAAGGGTAATTACAAACCTTAAATTTTCCACCAACTGGGAGAGTGACTGATGCACTGCTGAATTCCATCACCTTGGAATTGCCATGTGCGTTTAGAACATGCGACAAATCAAATGGTTCCAGGTAGTCTTTGATGTACCCAACAATTAAAGCTGAGGAACGTCCAATAACCAAATGTTTGTAGCGAAGGCAACGGTACTCCATTGAAAGTGGAATTTCTTGACTTAAAACATCATTAATCTCTCTGTTATTTCTGTTAGTATTTCTTGCAGAACGAAGAATAAAGCGATTGTCGATTTCTCTTATCATGTTACTTATATTTATGGGAAAACCCAGACCTGCATTTCGAAATAAAAAAAAGACATAAATGTTCGTTCCTCGAAATAAAACTTCGTTTCCAAAAATAAGATTTTCTTAATATTCACTTGTCAAAGGACTAGACTTGTGAAATTCACTGAGTCCATAACATTTAATCACTAGTCTAAAGAAAAAAAAATCAAAGCTGAAACTCTACTTTGCTTTATTATATATTAATCAACCAGGGCATATCACCTAATTTATTAGTAAAATAATCCTTTTCATGCAGTTTATGATCATGTACTTGTCCGTTCTTATTAGCAGAGAGTAACCAATGTTCTCTGCTTTTCATTAATTTTCCGCTGACATTACAGGTGCCTTAGTTTACGTTCACGGGGTGCAGCCCCAATATTAAAGACAAATATTTTGTCTGTACACATTAAATAATCGTAAAATGAATAAAATATTTTTTTCTTATTTCCAACAGTTTTCTCCGGTCCATAAGATATTGACGTTTCAATTTATTTTTTAACCTCTCAATTGTATAAAATAGGATCCCCTGTGTATATGGGTTGTAATAGGTTCTCAATACCCTATGCTTGTCGTAAGAGGCGACTAAATAGGGCGGTCCTTCGGATAGGACTGTAAAAACAGAGAGCCCGTGTTAGAGCAGGTGTGTTGCGATAAAGATATCTCTCTCTCTCTCTCTCTCTGCTCAAGGACCGTAAGCGCCGAATATAGGCCTAAATTTTGCATCGCTTCACCGGCAATGGTGACGTCTTCATATGAGTGAAAAAATTCTCGATTGGGATGTTAAAGATTATACATCCAATCAACTAATTGAAATAGAGTCGTTAAAAGTGCATGGAAGGCCTATTGTGTTAGTGTTCCCAATTGGCAATAGATGTTCATCACACTCCCAAATGAAAGAACAGCATAGATTGTGTATGAACTAAAGCTACTAAACGTGCTACAGATTTATTGTGGATTAATCTCGGCCGCGGCGTTATGTGAGCAAGTTTGCCAGTTTACTTGCGGAAGGTCGGTGGTCTCTTCCTAGTTACATTGGATCTGGGTTGTCTCCACCACCAACAAAAACTGGACGTCAACAGATAACTGAAAAATTGTTAAGTGTGGCGGAAAGCAATAAATAATCAATCAATCAATCAATCAATCATATTGTGGATTGTATACTTGCAAGACATAACGTCTGTTAAATGAGTTTATAGCAGCAATATGAAATCGATAATTAGTTTTTGTGTATATATTGATTTAGGTAATGAAAGTAAATGTAAACTTATAGCCTATTCTTAATTTTATTAAATCGTGGAGACGAATTTTATTTCAAGGGAACAAATTTTACTTTTTACTTCGTGGGAAGAAAATTTAAATTCTTGGGAATGAATTTTATTTCTTGGGAACTAATTTGTAAGGACATATCTTCAACCTGTCCTAAACCAACCACCGTAGATTTCTGCCATGTAGTGATTTTGTCTCAACAATACTTGGTTATCTCTTCCATTATTGAGATTTGTTGCAATCTTTCCAAAGTAATGCATATCCAATACAACCTTTTGATAGATATTAGAAAGTAATAATTAAATCGCCAAATTAACGATTGTCAAAATGATTGACATTACCTTTATGTCTGCATTTCAACAAATATTACAATTGCCTAAAATGCCTGTTATAAGGTAACTGAACAGGAGTAAAATATTTCTGCGAATCCATAGCCTTAAGACGAATTTGAAGTTTTGTTAAATGGTTTTGCGATACTTGTAAAAGTAACTAAAAGTATCACTATCTACTTTCATGTAAAGGTGAAGATAACAAACAGAGACCGATCTCATAACTCCTATAAGGAATACAAATTAGAGAGTAGGGTAAACATGGACCCCGGGATATACCAGAGGTGGGATCAGGTGCCTAGGAGGAGTAAACATCCCCTGTTGACCGGTCACACCCCTCATGAACCCTATATCTTTTCCGGTAAACGGAGCAATTCGTAGTCAGAATCAGTGTGCCAAGAACAGTTTGTTTGAAACATGTCAGAAAATATTTGACCGAATGACAGGTTGTATTGGCAAATTATATCGTGATAGAATTTGCGAAATGCTGAGTTTAAACAAGACTTTTGAAACTTCTGTAACATCAACTTATTTATCACTAGCCTGTCTCGATTTAAAAACCGATCATACGTAGAACAAGCTCTTGCGTATCGAATCAGTTGAGAGATATCAACACTATATGTATGTGATAATGGAATATTGCTACATAAATATTGGAAGTTGACGACGGAGAAGCTAAAATTATTTCGTTTGTCAGAAAGTTGAGTTGTTAGCTTGCGGTCAACATTCATGTTTAATAAAATCTAAGTACGAAGCAAATGTGGAAGACTGTGGAAGAGTTCGCTTGTATATATCGAATCGACATATGAATGAAAATGATTATAATAATAATAATAATAATAATAATAATAATCATTTTATATAGCGCCCTAGTCGATCAAAATAATCGCTCTAAAGCGCTGTACATCATAAATCATAAGACAGGTTACATAAATACTAATTTTTAAAAGACAGGTTACATAGTACTAGAAGTAAATGATTTTTTTTTTTTTTTTTGAAATCAAGTAAAAGTGAAAATGATTAAAATTGAGACATTTAATAATAAGCGAGTCTAAAAAGATATGTTTTTAATTGCGTTTTAAAACTGTTCAAAGTCTGACACCGACGAAGGTTATCAGGCAATGCATTCCATAGTGTCGCAGCTGCCACGTCTAACCGCCTTTTCCCATATGATGAAGTTCGACATCTAGGTGTCATCAGTGTCAGGGAATTTTCCGATCTTAAAGAACGTTGAGGTTTATAAACGGTAATCACCTCTTCCAGGTATTGTGGCTTCATCTTGTAAACCACCTTGTACGAGTACACAAGAATCTTGTACTTGATACGACTGTCTATGGGAAGCCAGTGTAGGGAAGTCAGCACTGGGGTAATGTGGTCATTTTTCTTAGTTCACGTGATAATTCTTGCCGCCATGTTTTGCACTCTCTGCAGTTTTGCCAGGTCAGATGCGTTAATGCCGAACAGAAGAGCATTAGATAAAACGTCATCGATATATCTAAATATAGAACTTAAGGCCTGAGCAAGATATTTTTGCTTCTCATGTAGAAGCCTTTGAATACGTTCTCCCTCATAAGAATATAAAAACAGGTCAGCTAACAAAACACAATTCGTACTCATGGGAATTCCAACAGACTGCTGGAAAACATGATCACCAAAGACTACAAAGATATTATCAATGAGGAACTCCGGCATCATTTTAATTTCAACTTCAGAACACTTCTGCTTGGAATCAGAGTAGTATTTAAGAAATTAACTTTTTGGATGACAGGTCACTAGATATGAATATTTTTGTTAAAGAAGCAACTGTTTCTGATGTCAAAAAGTCTAATCTTTAATTTATCGTGAGGAATGTTACTATTAAGTCTTATGTTTGAGGAGAACAAGGAACGAACAGAAATCAACCCATGACCACCCGGTTTCGAAGCGAACATTTTAACCAGAGTCGCCACGAATAGTAAGCACATAAACCGCCGCCAGGTCTTGTTGTCCTCGTGAATTATTATGCAATGATGGTAGTTTACTTTTGCTAAGATTCTGTCATGACTTGCATCATGCTTCTTTCCCTTATTCTAAATTCCAAATAATAATCTAAAGTGTACTTAGAAACTGAAGTCGCGGGTCTTGCGGATGAGAACTTCACCACTACGGTTTAGTGTCGCGGAAGGCGTTGATATATGCAACTAGATGCTGTCATAAGACAGTTATACCCTCATTCAATTGTCTGCCTTTAAATATACGCTCTACTATACGTACTTGCGTAACTAGCAAAAAGGCCACAATTGTTACCTTATAACAAACAAATGTATGCATACTATATATATTGTTACTGCATACACCAAGATGCATCGAGTATTCCGTTCTACAAATACCCTGGGGTTATTCCAGTCTCTATTTCATATTTGTGGAAATATTTTAAAGACAGTGGAGGTCCTAAACCATATATATTTCTGCTGCACATTTCAAGATGCATTGAGTATTCTGATGGGCAAGTGCCCTATTAACCCCATCCTTTATTAATTATTCAGATATCTTTATAATGGTTGAGATTTCAACCCTTAGAGCAAATATAAGATGGTTTGTTCGATATGTAATGTGCATTGTACGATATCTGAAAAGCATTCGACCCAAATAGTGAAATGAACATCCTTCAATGTATTCTCCGCGGTTTGAAATACATAATTTTAATCTCGGAATCCATTTCTGAAATGCATCACGGTATGCTGATTTAGGTAGACCTCTGAGAAACTGACTGATGCCTGATCCAAGGG
The DNA here is from genome assembly GCA_024699665.1 of Ostrea denselamellosa. Classification (NCBI taxonomy): domain Eukaryota; kingdom Metazoa; phylum Mollusca; class Bivalvia; order Ostreida; family Ostreidae; genus Ostrea; species Ostrea denselamellosa. The sequence continues at coordinate 3,309,016 of JAMZEH010000046.1, forward strand.
CTTGTCGGGACTTGTAACGACGACCACATAAGTACTTTTTAAGTTTTGGAAAAAGGGAAAAGTCGCACAGAGCGAGATCTGGAGAGAATGGTGGATGTTGCAAGACTTTAAAAATTGCTTTACAAGCTCAGATGTATGTGGCGGAGCATTATCAGGAATTAGACGAACATGCCTAAATCCTGACACAGGGCGTCGTTTATGATAATATGTCTTGTGTGTCAAACTTCCAGATCAAGGTCAAATACTGAAGTATATCATTTTCTTGCCATCAAATTCTATATCCAAAATATAATGCTTTACCTTACATAATTCAGGAGGTATTGATTAGGTCAGGTTTTTTTTTAAGAAAGTAGGTCAAGGTCACAAGATCAAATCATACAATTGTATTACAGGTTGTTCGATATCTCAAAAGCATTCGACTCAAGTAGGGAAATGAAAATTACATCCCTTCAAAGTATTCCCTGTGGTGGTTTGAAATAAATTTCAATCTCTGAATCCATTTCTGAAATGCGTCACGGCACGCTGATTTAGATAGACCTCTGAGGCATTGACTGATGTTTGAGCAAAGGGCTTGTCGGGACTTGTAACAATGACCAGATAAGAACTTTTTAAGTTTTGGATAAAGGCAAAAAGTCGCATGGGGCTAGATCTGGAGAGTATGGTGGGTGTGACAAGACGATAACCTTCTCAGACATCAAAAAATGCTTTACAAGCTAAGATATATGTGATGGAGCATTATCATGAATTAGACAAACATGCCTAAATCCTGACATAGGGCGTCATATGTGTTAATATTTCTTGAGCAAATTGTTTTTGATTGAATTTGGGAAATATTTTGAGCAATTGCTTAGCGGTTTGTACTCGTGCCCGTTTTTGGTCATCTGTCAATATATGCGATATCCATCTGGCAGAAATCTTTCGTACTTTCAAAATACGCATTGTAATGAAATGCACCTATGATAGAGGTATGCCAACAGCTTTGGCGATATCACATATCGGGTACCTACCACCGCCTTCAATTATTTCCCTGACTTTTGAGACATAATCGACCTAACATCACTTATTTTGAATGACCCTAAATTCAAAAAACCTCGGTCTTTCAACTGGCGACAGAACTTCATCTCTATTATGAATTCTGTCAAAAATTATGCCAGACGATGGACTAAATCTGAAAATGAAGAACTTGACACCTTGTCAGAATGGATAAAAAGTATAAGAGGAATAGTAAGATCCCGTATTAGACACGTGAAAACAAAAATGCGTAACCATCTATCCTCCTGTCTTCAGTGAACCAAAAGTTACAAAAGAGTTAGATAGGTAATATGAGAAATATGTTTTGATTCCAACTGACAAAGCTTGCAACAACATTGTATTTGTTTGTAATGCTTATTATTACAACTGCATTCTAAACGAACTTGGCATTAATTCCACATTTAATAATCGCACTTATACTCCAACTGCCTTTTCAAAATATGAAATTCTTCAAAATCATGCTTCAGTTTTAAATACATTTAATATCCCAGTCAATGGAGCGAATGAATGAGTTACTGTACCTATACTGGATCCCCAAACTCCATAAAAACCCTTACCAACAAAGATACATTAGTGGATCTAGTAAATGTTCTTCCAAGCCCCTATCTTTACTCCTCACGAAAATATTAACTGCTGTGAACGAGAAACTTCAAACGTGCTGTGCCACTATATATGTCAGAATTGGTGTAAATCAAATGTGGATGCTTAAAAATTATACAGAACACTTAATGAATCACAAAGCTTTTCTCAAATTAACAACACTAAAACGTATGATTTTACACGACCGTACCTCACAATAAGTTAAAGACTAGACCTTTTAACATCATAGACAGTTGCTTCGCCAACAAAAATGGTAAAAGGATATATTCATATCTAGTGATCGGCCGTTCCAAAATTATTTTGTTAAACAGAACTCTGACTCCACGCAAAAGTACTCTGAAGTTGATATTAAAAAATGCTAGAGTTCCAAATTGACAATTTCGTTGAAGTCTTTGGTGATCGTGTCTTTCACCAGTCTGTTGGAATGCCGATGGGCACGAATTGTGCTCCTTTGTTAGCTGACCTGCTTTTCTATTCTAATGAAGCAGAATTCATTCAAAAGCTTCTACATGAGAACAAAAAATATTTTGCTGTCGCCTTGAATTTGACATTTAGATCTATCGTCGACGTTTTATGTATCAACAATGATCATTTTTCATTCATTTGTCGATTCGATTTATCCAAGTGAGCTTGAAATAAAACACACCACTGAATCTTTCACATCTGCATCGTACTTAGATATATTACTGAAAACATGCTGACGGCAAACTAACAACTCAACTTTATGACAAACGGGCTGCATATAATGTTTATATCTCCCAACGCATTCTATACGAGCTTGTTCTGCATATGATGAGTTTTATATCGATGTAGACTACTGACAAAGAAGTTGATGTTACATGGGTATGTACAATCTCGCCTAAAGTCAGTATTTCGCAAATTTTATGATCGTTATAACGATCTAGTTTAGCATTATGACTTTCCATGAGGTCAAATGCTATCTGACGTGTTTCATATCAAATCTGATGACGTTCTCTTCAGGTCTTTAGGACAACTCGCCCTCTCTTAACCCCCCCCACCCCCACCCAAACTGTATAACTTTCTAACCTTGTTCCATTACGAATTTAAACTTTTCAATCAACAAATATTTAAATATTAACGTTATCCTATTTATGGAAATCGTGTAGGGTACGGGAGAAATATACAAACATTTCTTTGCGAAGACGAGATGAGCATTCAATAGAATTTCGCCATTGATAAGCGCATATTTCTAAATGTGGAATGATCAACACTGATTTTGAAACACTTGATTACATGCTTTTATTGATTTTGCGTGTCCTGTTATCATTTTTAAGAAAATCATAAATCTGTTGTTGTTATCATAATATAAATTGAATTATTATTATAAGAGAAACTTTTTAAATTTTTTTTTGTACAATTAACAAACCTTAGGTGCATGTTCTATGCTGTTTTCCTTTACAAGAAAACAACATATCGATTCTTGTCGCCGGCGAACTGGAAAATTACAAACGCAACATAACTCGGCCATGATCGAACTGCTGCAAAATTCAGACCTTGTCTCTTTTTAAGCAAGACGAAAAATTTGATTTCCCAAAGCGGGATTGTGTTAAATAAACTCATCATCACTTTGATGCTAAATATACAATTATAGCAGAAAAAACTAGAGGAAAAGCAGCGGCTTGGCTTCTCACCTGATGTAGGGTAATTATCACCCTTCTTCTTAGTTTGAGTTTCCTCCAAGCCGAAATACCGCTTTTATTCGCCCGAGGTATCATAGTTAGTACGACTTTGAAGCGGCCGCGTAAAGATACTCACCGTTATGAATTTCTTAAACTGATATTTTAAAGTCGTTGACAAACTCTTCAATTGAAGTCAAGATAATTAGGCCTTACAGAATCGTTCCCACTTTATATGTACACTAATTATGCAATTTTCACTGTTCATACCGTAGTGATATCCCCCATAACTCCCAATTTTCTCAATTTTAAAGACAATTCAATTCTTGAAGATTGTCAAATAAAGTTCTCCTTTAGATTAAATTATGAAAAGTTTAGTACCCATGTACTTCAATCTGTGTATAAGATTAAGTGGCTTTGGGGCCGAGTTGTCTTGTTTGGTGGTGTTATACATCTATACAGATATTCATTTAATATTCTCTTTCTTTATAGAAAACTTCAAAATTTACTGGAGATGAATCTGCAAACATTGAATGATGGCTGATTACTGGGCATGTCCAAAAAGAAATCGAATGAGGAAGTGATACATCTATGAAAGTTATATGGATGATCAGTGATTCTAAGAAATCGTTTACTGGAATCTTATTGAACACGAAATAAATGCTGAGGTGGTGTCTATGACTGAAAATTGAAAGTTACATGAATGTAGGTAAACAATTATAGAAAAATTTCAGAATGGTCATATATATATATCTGTGTGTGTGTGTGTGTGTGTTTGTGTGTGTGACTAGAGAAGAACAAACACCATATATCATTGAAACAACAAAACAATTTGTGAAAGAGACAGGAATAGGCGCGGAAATATCGACAGTGTACAATTACAGGAAGATTTCTGTCTTAGTATATGGCTTAATGGTCAGAAATAAAATGTTACTGAAACCTAACTGAATGATAACGGTGACTGAAAATTACTGTATCAGTGATAATTCAATTAGCATTCAGTCACCTTTCATATCACTGAAAGGGAAGATTTCATCCTGTGTATAAAATGATTGTGATTAAAGATATTAAAGGTGCTATAAGCATTGAATGCTCTGCCTGTAAAAACAATGCTTAGACAAAATAAAAAGTTGCATGAGGATGGGTATATATATATATATATATATATATATATATATATATATATATTACATAAATTGGATAGGTAAAGTAAAGAATACCATGATACCAGTTATTTCAACAAAAAATATAAATACCGACTCGTGAAAATTGGGGAACATGTCAATTTATGTCTATATAAAGATAGATATTCTGCACGATTTTTTTTTTCACTTAATACATTTTTTTTGCTAGGCAAAAAATACTCTAGGGTATTTCTTTACCCTGAGGGGGGATCTGCCAAAATCAAGACACAAGCGCAGTGTACACAACAATGACTTTGTAAAATATGTGGTAGTCGCCGTCTCATTATTTCTTTTACGTAAAAATCCCCCCCCCCCCCCCAAATCTCTCGTTAGCATTTCATTAAACATTAAGTATTTTTAGTGGTCAATCATTGTCTAACCCTTCTTCGTTTATTTTAGCATGTGGCATGGCATTGTATGGTGACATAGGAGGAGCAGTACGAATTTTAATCTTCTGTTTCAAAATAATTCAATGTCTACACATTTTAAGTGTTACATTTTCTACAATTTTACGTTTCTATAGTAATCTGAGATAGATTTTTTTTTTTTGCTTTTAAATTTGAACAGCATGAATGAAGGCTGTGTTTCCGAGTGAAACATTATAACACCGAGTTTCACCTGAAAAAATATCAACAACAAAAAAAAATAAGAACGAAAAAAAAAGCAAAAAAAACCCAACCAAACAAAAAAAAAAAAAAACCAAACAAACAAAAGAACAAAAACAAAAAAAAAAACCAAAAAAAAACCCAAAAAACAAAACAAATAACAAAACTAAACAACAACAACAACAACAACAACAAAAAACAATACAAAAAAGAAGAAAAAAACGAACAAAAAAAACCAAAAAAAAACCCACCAAGCATGTATAACATTGATTTTAAAAAGATTTTTTATCTTTGCCATTTTCCCAAGTTTATCATGATTATATTCGTTTTCTTTTTTTTTTTTACAGATTAATTGCATCGTAAAGACCCGAATATCGAAGCGTGCAGTCCACGCCTACCATTTCATCTTAACCATTCAGAACCTTTCACAAAGCGTGCAAACCCCGCCTACCGTTTCGTGCAAACCGTGCAGACCATTCAAGAAATGGGAAGCGTTTCGTGCAAATCGTTTCGTGCAAACCGTTCAGCGTTCCGTGCAAGAATCGTTTCGATCTGTTCCGTGCAAGTGGTGTAGTAATACGCTTCAAGGTCTGTATGTTCACGGTAAACTGACAACTCAAAATTATCACAAACTTTAGCTTCTCCATCGTCAACTTCTAATATTTATGTAGCCAAATTTCATAATCACCTGATCTGCATATGATAAGTTTTTAAACTGAGGAAGACCATGAACAAATAAGTTGATGGTGCATGTGTTTCAACAGTTAAATTTTATGGCCGTTAGAACGATATAATTTATACATACAACTTGTCACCAGCTGGAAAACTGTCTGACGTGTTTCATATCAACTGTTAGGTAGTTCTTTACATTCTAATATTGATTACACATTACTCTTTATTACGTGATCTAGATATAATAGGATTCACGACGAATGTGGCCGGTCAACAGGAGATGCTTACTCTTAGATACCTGGTCTAATCTCTGATGTGTCCAGGGGTCTGTGTTTGCCCTTCTGTTAATTTTATATTCTTTATAAGATATATGAGAATTGATCACGGATTATTATGTTTACTTTTTCATACATGGTATAATTCTACTAAGATCTAACAACTTCTGAAACATTGAATAACACTACTCAGGTGTAACAACTACTGATATATGTTATAAGTCTACTCAGATCTGACATCTTGTGCTGTTTACCAACCAAGAAAACTAAAATTACGTATTATTTCTAGATAGGTTATGGGATATTTCAACAACAATGATAAAAACAGCGGCGACAACAACACGTTTTTAAAGTAATATAATACTAACGTTTCAATGGTATTGATTTAATATCTCCTCGAACCCATGGATGAGCTTGAAATTCATGCTGAAGAAAACAACGATATCGGTTTCCTCCTAATCCACACACACCAATCAACCGGTCCGAATATGCAAAACCCTTAGGTGATTTCCATCCACACATATCCTTGTGGAAGTCACATGATACTGAAACAGATTTTCTTTTACATATAGTCACTGCATATAAAGTGAGTACTTCATTTTATTTCAAACAGCTGTTAATTTTAGTATTTAAAAATTTGGCACTAAAATATCAATGAAAATTGTTCTAGGATGATTAATCTTACCGGAATTGTTAAAATCAGTATCTTCCACACAATGTCCAAGACACCACAGAAGTATTGTAGCAATGAAATGTAAGTGCGCAGTGGTCAAAAACAACATTGTCTATATATATAACAATATCTTCCAGAGGTAATTCAAAGCTGTTTAAGTGCACTCTTTAAGAGCACGCATTTCTAGTAATAAACATTTAACCACAGATGATTAACATTTGCCTGTATTGTACATCAATCAGCCACAGTGCTCCTTTGGTCAATAACAATAAAAAGATAAATAACATAAAAGAGGAATGTTCCATATAATTGTAATTTAAAAATATCGATTGTTTCAGTTTGTATTGCATGCAATTAATTTCAAAAGAAGACCATTTAAAAATAGAATTCATTCAAATGTTTACCATATCCACCAATTTTACGGATTTGGTTTTGATGCGAAAAATTGGATAGTACGTGAAGGTATTTGTTTTTTACACAAGTGTATGAAGAATTGTCACGGGATGGTTTGCAATGAATAAAGAAGGAGACCCTTACATTTGTAAATTCCACAAGAACCACTGTTTTGTCTTTTTTGCAGTCTGGTATCCATCCAAATATAACCATATGTGCATTATTAATGATGTTAACTAGTCCTTGTAATTAGTTTCTTACTTTGCTATAAACGTACAGTATGACATACGTTCATTTATTTGTAGAATTCAACTACCTGAAACATGTGTAAACACAGGGAACTAGTAGATAATATCAAATGGATATTAAAAATAAGAGATATTGTCTAAGTTAATTTTCCATATATATAGGTCAAACTCTAAGGTCACAGTCAAAACAATGATACGAACAGAAATGTCTCGTCACAAGGAATCCATATGAGAAATATGAAAATTTATGAGAAAGATTAAAGTTTCGGGCAGAACATGACAAAGCAATATGTCCTCCGATCTTTGATTAAAATCGAGTTTCTAATCTTTTTATATCCACCCACAGGGTCTAAGCCCGATTTGTAACCGACGGTTAATATAATCATGCTTGCATATTTCCAGCTGCTTCCAGCTGTGAAACAGATTTCCTGTCACTTCTTAAATTCAACATGTGGATTATTAGATGCAAAAAGTAAGTTTTACTTTCAACTTGAAATAGTTATAAACATATAGGAACAAATTTAGAAGCAAGCAATAAAATGTCATTTCTAGTGATGTATGTTCCCTTGTTCTACAACTGTCCAAAGAAAAAAATCAGGAGGTGCCTTAGCTGTACTTTTCCTGCCAATTTGAAAAAAAATGAAGACTGTAGCTACCATGGAACAATAATGGAATAATAATGAGCATATTATGTACCTTTTCCAAATTTCTTGTTGTATTGCAACTTCCTCATACGCTTTGCACTGCGCAGTACAGTCGTTTGGAAATCGAGGGACGTAGAGCGTTTTTAATTCGAAAGAAGTTACTCCCTTGTGGCTTCTTCAGGAATTCATTACTCATATTTGAGATAAAAACTATCATTTATATGTCTCTAGGGTTGATATTATGTAAATTTTCTCCTGCATAAATCGATGATCGTTTTAAACAAATTACGGGAAGTAATTATAATTCTCTGCCGTCTCTCATCATAACACACAATCACGTATCTACCATTTCCAAATATTTGGATTTAAATCATTTTTATAGCGCTGATGTTTTGTTAAGTACATACACATCAACGGTCATATGCGTGGATCCAGAATATTTTTTCATGGGAGAGACTGGTCGATTGAATATGCCGGAATACAAGACTGATCTTTTTATTATAGAATATTTCTTACGTTGACGACATCTATTCTTTTGTTAGTAAATGAGTTTAAGGAATGGTGGCATGATTCAGAAGGAATATCATTCACAACCCGCTGTAGTTTAAAGAGCCTGTGGTGAAAAGTTGAAATTAAAACGATGCTGGAGTTCCTCATTGACAATATCTTTGTAGTTTTTGGTGATCGTGTCTTCCAATAGTGTGTTGTAATTCTCATGGGTACGAATTATGTTCCTCGTTTAGCTGACCTGTTTTTATATTCTTATGAGGCAGGGTTCATTCAAAACCTTCTAGCATTTTTTAAATATCAACTTCAGAGTACTTGTGCGTAGAGTCAGAGTGTTGTTTGACAAAATAATTTTTTGGATAACTGATCACTTGATATGAATATTTCTTTTTATCATTTTTGTTGACGAAGCAACTGTCTATCATGTCAAAAAGTCTAGTCCTTAATTTATCGTGAGGTATGGTCATGTAAGGTGTAAAGTCATACGTTTTAATGTTGTTGATTTGAGAAAAGTTTTATGATTACAAATTCACTAAAAGTTCTTTAGAAGTTTTAAGATTTATACCACTTCTGGCATATGTAGTGACACAGACCGTTTGACGTTTCTCCTTCACAGCAGTTAATATATTCATGAAGAGCAAAGATAACGGCTTGGTAGAGAAATTACTGGATCTAGCAGTGTATCTTTGTAAGGGTTTTTGTGGAGTTTGGGAATACAGTATTGGTACTGTAACTCATATTCATCCACTCCATGGACTGGAATATTATATACAAAGAGTAAAACTTCAATGTTCGGTCTTTACATATCAAAATTAAAAATAAAACGGTTGCGCTATCAATTGATATAAAAGAGGTGACCACCCGTACTGATTATTACGTGGAAAGTGAATTAAAAATATTCAGTTGATGAAACATTACACTACTTTCAAGAGTAGAGAAATTCAAGAGATGAAACATTAACGTAGCTTACAAGAGGTGCGTAATTCAATAGTTGACATATCTTGTGATTTGCAAGAGATGATCAATGAATGCATGAGTTGACACAGTATCTGATTTGCAAGAGGTGAAAAGTTCAAGAGATGACAATTCTTTGGCGTTCATGTAAGAGTGCAGCAATGTAAAGAGATGACACACTTATTTTCTGAAATCATTTTAGAAATATTTATTTACTACAACGTAGATACACTGTAACATTTGAAAATTATCATGACTGGGAATTTAAACAATAGGCCTATGGACCACAGCACTTAGGTGAATTAGCCTGGCCCTGCTATTTTTACCCTCGTTAATCCTAATTAATATTGACCACATATTATGACACCAAACTAGTCCGATGGTTTTACAAAATCTGAATCCACACAACATGCATTAATATGACTAGCATGAAGGAACTGTTCTGGAGAAGATTTTGAAAGGTTCGGAATTTACATAGTACATGAATATAGGAGGAACTTAGCTCCGACTTTACCCATAAAAAATCACACAACTTGGAGGCGTTTGCATATTGGTATGATTTAGTGTAGCTCTACTACTCTTTACAATATTTTTTTCAGATTATCTATATTTTCTCAAATTAAGCTTTGTATCCGTATTGAAGCCTAACCATAACAAATTTGAACTGCACAACATTGGAATGCTTAAACATTTAAAAATATGACTAATAATGGCCAGTGATTTTTGATAATAAAATTTTGTAAGATTATATTTCAATGTCAAATTTTTATCCTATTGAGGCCCAATCCTAACGCCCTCCTAGGAATTATTTGAATCAAATCTGATGTGTAATACCTAAGGATACTTATATGTTAATATTACTTATCATGGACCTACTGCTCATGAGAAGATTTTTCTTTAAAAAAAACTCGTATGATGTCATGTAAAAAGATATCCTACTGTGGCCCCACTCTACCCCCCCCCCCCCCCCCCCCCGGACCGTGATTTGAATAAACTAGAATCTGCACTACCTGATGATTCCTATATAAAATTTTAGCCCCACCCTACAGTCGAGAATCATGATTTGAACAAAGTTGAATTTACATAACCGGATGATGATAATTTATATATTAATATAACTTATCATCATGGTCCATATCATGGTCGAGAAAACTAATTTGAAATATATTTCATATACCATTACGTAAAACGTACCCTGTTGTGGCCCATCTTCTACGACACTATACAATCAATCTATGACACTACGTCATAAAATGGAGAGTTAAAAGTGTTGTGAAATCATTTCTAACGTCTGATTTGTTTGTCCATATCGTAGGTTAGTGGACAAAGCATCATTGATCCGAAGATCCCCATTTCAAATTAGCCAAAGTGTTTTATGTATGTTATAGTTACAAAAATGAATACTTTTTTATCTAAAAGAATTCCCCAATATCGAAAAATTCGCTGATTTTTCCAATCAATAGGCATAAGGTTGCTTTTAAACCTGATAAAGAAAAAACTGAACATTCCCTTCCCTTGCTGTTTGCAAATCAGTCAAAAGGAGGTGGTGCAAGGTAGTTATTCAATGTAGGTTTGAAATTCTTCATGACCGTGATGCTAATGCTAATCCAGGCTGTAATATTGTTTTATTGATAGTATAAAAAACTTAGATTTGATCTGATTCCTGTTGTTTGTCTTTTTTCACCTTCTTGGCACCACTTGTTCCCTAGATCCATAGGAAACAGAATAGAAATACAATATATAGTATTATTATCTTTGTGACGTTTCAGTATTTTGAATTGTTATGAGATACTTTTAGGACCCATCTGCAATAGGCAAGCTTAGTTATAGTTTCATTCGAGGATGAAATCTGCTGATTTTCGTCACTACAGCTACTTCTATGGAAGTATGAATGGTAAAGAAAGGGTCTTTGCAAATGAACAATATACAGGTAAAAAGTAACAGATTGAATTAAAAAAAAATGAACTGATGCAAAATGGTAAAATAAAACAGACAAATTTTCAAAAACTATTTTAGGTAGTCCGCATTTCTTTTTTACAGAATTGTAAACGGTCCGAATTGTCAGTGTTCGGTATCGTCGTGTTAGTTTAGGCTGAATCGACAAAAGATATCTGGGACGAATTGTCACTTTGCTTGAGTTGAAGCTAAAGTGTCGTGGTGAGTGATTTGCACGCCATTTAGCGTTGAGTAATTCAGAGAGTCATTGTTGTAAATTGTTTAACGTCTCTCTCGAGCTTTCACTTATACGGAGACGTCACCATTACCGGTGGAGAGACGCAAAATTTAGGCATTTCATCGGTCTTACGGCCTTTGAGCAAGGATGAGTGATTTGCACGCCATCTAGCGTTGAGTAATTCGGAGATTAATCTTGATCATGACACACATGCTTCGACACGGGTCCTCGGTGTTTGCCGTCTCATTTGAAGGACCGCGCTATTTTATCGCCTGTTACAATAAGGAAGGGTACTGAGTACCTGTTCTAACCCGGATCCCAACTGGACAATATGATTTGGAGAATGTCTTTGATCACCATTTGTTTAGGATCGGTGACTGTGCGTTTTATATCTGATTCCATTTTTTCAAGTTACCTATATACGTTGCTCTGAATACATAGATGTATGTTTCAAAACATTTTCAACGCCCATTCACTTTGATAGCAAAAGATAGTTATATAATTAAGGATTTATGCATCCTTGATATGAAAATAAGCGCGTATCATTTACTACACATCCTGTATCATCCTTTATTTTTTATCCTTTATGATTATCTCGCAGTTTATTATCTCTTTCTGGAACACACCAAGGACCTCCGTGGCCGAGTGGTTAGGGCTCAAAATCACAAGGCCTCTTACCTCTAGCTAGCGCGGGTTCGATTCTCGTTCGCGCCGATATATGTGAGAAAGTTTACAAGCTTACTTTCGGAAGGTCAGTGGTCTCTTACCAGGTACATTGTATATGGGTTCTCTCTTCCACCTATAAAAACTGGACGCCACCAGAAAACTGAAAAATTGTTGAGTGCGGAGGAGAACAACAAACAATCAATCAAGGAATATGGAACACATATGTAATTTTCATTAGGAGTACCTCGGATATTTCCGCTTCGAATTAGTTTACTGCTTTTGGATAATAATGACAAGAAACAAATATTCAACAAAAAGATATGTTCAATGATAAGAAATTTGAACTGTGGAACATATTTCAAATAAATATAATTATAAAAACAACATTACATGTCAAAATCTGTATCACACCCCTTTTCAACCCTCGACCAATATGAGCTGATACATTAATATGTAATTATATATAAATTCAATGCACATTATAGTACGTCTTTTGTTGACAAGAAACAATTATGGAAAATTAATAAAAAAAAAATACAATCTGCCGTAGAATCTCCATCACACAACAAATACGGCATAACATTTCCGTAACAAAAAGACATGACACAAAATCAATAACCATTGATTGGTATAATGACACGTTTTCATTTGAACATTTCAAATCTGATATACATTTGTTACAAAGTATTTTATGAAGTACTAAAAACTGATGTCTTGTTTGACATTTTAAAACCTCAGTGATATAGAAAACAAGTCCGTGGGTCACATCGTTCACCTGAGGCAACTTAGTTCTGCTGTTTAGCTGTTGTGAATTTAAAAAGATTGTTTTCATATTCCCATGAAAAATTTTGACCCCATATTGTAGTCCCAACATAGCCCAAAAGTGCTATGACAACCATAATACAAGGTCAAAAATCAAGATATGAAAAGAAAGTTCTTGCCATAAGGATTCAATATACAAAATATGAAAGCACTATTTTAACCAGCTCAGCAGATATTGCCTAGGTTAACTCTTCCTTAGAGGAGGTCAAAATCCAAGGTCACGACAGAAAAATCAAAAACTTCGGTATCTAAAGAAAAGTCTACCTCTGGGTGCCACATTCTGATAAAACTGGAGTCTGCACTTCCTGGAGATGCTTGATATTGATATGACTCATCATGGTCCTATTATTCTTGAGAAGATTTTTAAAGATTTTCCCTAAATATCACCTTGTAAAACTTTGAATCTCCCTCAGCCATGAAATCCCATAGGTATACAGGTTTAAAAAGGCCCTCAATGCCCCTTGCAGGTGTCGCACAATAAAGTTACCTCCCTCCTCAAAGGCCGTAAGCGCCGAGCATAGACCGAATCCTACAGCCCTTCACTTGGAATGGTGGCACCTCCATATGACCGAAAAATTCTCAAGCGGGACGTTAAACAACATACAACCAACCACCTTTCACCAAAGGATGATTGTTTGTTTGAAATTAGTTCGGTGGTTCTAGAGAAGAATATGAAAATGTGAAAAGTTAACATAGACAGCAACAGACGACGGAGAATTTTGATTATAAAACGTCACTTCGACTTAGGTGAGTTAAAACCTGTTTAAATACATTAATTTTCCCACCATTCATTCGAGTAATAAAGCATATCAACTTCCTTGGAGTCGTATTTGTTCATTTTATGTAGTACATCGCGGGACAGTACCGTTTTCATCCCCGACAAACGTTATCTAAAATAGCAAGACGATGATAAGTAAATGAATAATCTAATATGACCAGTCTCTTTCAATGTCATAAAATAAACCTACATTGTTCGTCTTTAGATACTATAATGGAGAGTGACAGACATCCGTCTACGATTCTGATATTGCATGAGTTTTTTTTCCATTGTTTTTGTTTTTGTTTGTATTATTTTATTAGATAGATCACATCTACATTGTCCTCAGTTCATAAGGTTTAATGATGTAGTTAATATGATAATCTGTGTGAGGAGTGAAGATCGAGCATTAATTATTGTAGATGTATTACCTGTATTCATCTTGGCTTCGGAAGGGTTATTAGGTCACTTTATAAGAATCTAAAAATATGCTATTTGGGACAGGTCAATTTTTTTCAGGCAATGAAATTTCTGCCATAGAAATTTTCCCAGGTTGCAGGCCTTTTGTTAAGAGGTTTAGTAACCGTTTTCTATGCTAATATTTTTGACGAGATCAGATGTAAATGTGTTGTGATAGTTACTAATGATATGAAGAAACGAAGAAAGGAAGTTTCCCGTCCTTTATTTTATGTCAATATCTACAATAATACTAATATTCTATTATATACGCTAACATTACACACATCGCGCAGAAGAAATTTTCTTTACTTTAAATTATTCCGTTAAAAGAGCTCACGGTTTAGCCAAAGAGCTCTTAGTTTAGCCAAGAGGATAAGATACTCGCCTCACAATCTGGAGGAAGGGGTTCATTTTTTGATCCTGGCCACATGTCAAACTTAACACTTTCAACACAGGCGTTGTATCTTGTTTTACGTCATATTTGAAATGTTTTCACTGGTACAGCTTTAGCTGCAGTGCCAAATATTGACATGTGCAAAACGCTTACGACCGGTCGACCCTGTGGGGATCCGGGTTGTTAGAATCCTCAGTACCCCTTGCTTGTCGTAAGAGGCGACTAAATGGGCGGTCCTTCGGATGAGACCGCAAAAATCGAGGTCCCGTGTGACAGCAAGTGTGGCACGATAAAGATCCTTCCCTGCTCAAAGGCCATAAGCGCTGAGCATAGGCCTAAATTTGCAGCTCTTCACCGGCAATGGCGACGTCTCCATATGAGTGAAAAATTCTTGAGTGGGACGTTAAACAATATTTAATCAGTCATCGACCGGTCGCGGTAGCTCAGTGCTTAGAGCGTTCGCGAGGTCAAGCCCCATTCATGCAATGGCCGCGTCAAACCTAAGACGTAAACATAGGTAGTGATTAGCCAAATATTGATATGTGCAAAACGCTTACAGACGTAGCAGTAAGGGTTCTTTAACGTACCAATGCATCCAGTGAAATTCTAAGGTCCTATATAAAAGACACATGACTTTCCCTCCTAATTCCGGGACTTTGGCAAAAGAAGGAAGTATGCTAGGCGCATACGGCCTTTGAGCAGGGAGGGATCTTTATAGTGCACACCTGCTGTGACACGGAGCGTCGGGTTTTGCGGTCCAAAGGACCGCCCCAGTTAGTCTCTTACGATAAGAAAAGGGTAATGAGGACCTGTTTTAACCCGGATGCCCACACGGGGCCTCCTTTTTGAGGATAATAACCGAAAGACCCGTGACCTTTACTTTTTATGCCTGAAGTTTACTAATGGAACAGTCACTACCTATATTGAAGGTCTTAGATTAAAAGACAAGGATCAAGAATGGAACTCCGGAGTTTCGTATTAAGACTTGAGAGTACAATGATACCAAGTTTATAGCTGAAGATGTGTAGCTTTCGAGGGAAAAATGGGATTGGCCAGAGAGATACAGATCTGTCTATTATATATTGACGGACTTTAAAAACACAACACTGGATAATCAATTATTATTACTTCAATAAACAAATATATGTGGTATATGATCATAATCGTTAATGAAAAAGTCTATTCACTGATTTTAACACTATTGTTATTCCCCAAGAGGCTATATGTGGGGTATTTCAATGTGATCAACAGTGAGCGAAATATTGTGTTAATCACATCCCCTGAGTATGACGCTATCTCTTTAGAATCTGTCATAGTCAAGAAGGTCTACATAACGTTCATGTATACGAAGGTAAACTGGAACTCAGCATTACTAAATAGTACATGGACTCGTCGGAGACCCGTGTCCAGTTTTGATATTGATTCAGCCTCTGGGTGGCCCACTATACTCTGTAACATCAGTGATGAAATTTAAGTTGTAACCTATTTCAAAGTGTTCTGTATCGGATTCCATGGTGTTTGAATGTTCTGGATACTGTTTAAGAATGAACGGACCTACCATGACGTCCAATCGTTTATTCGTTGTGGTTGCAGCAGCTTTAAACCTATCCCACAAGTGACGTTCCCGAACGTACGCCTGTTGAACGTACGTGGCGATGTCACGAACATTTGACCAGGTCTTCTATTATCATTTATTGATACTTTCTGATGATACCTTTGCAATTACCGGCTTATTGTTCAGGGGTGAACATTGAAACGTCTTGCTACCTCTACCCGACTTTCCCTTGCTTTCAGGATGCCGACGGCCTGATTAAGTATTCCCTGTTTAAACGCGGCATCGCCATATTATTTCCTCTACTCTTGATATTGTTATTCAATCACTAGTAAACTTGCGTTATTTCGACAAAACTCGTTTTCACCTTTTCATTGGTTCGCGCCTGCTAAGCTATTCAGATCATGAGAATAATGAATACGGATACGTCATGTAATGATTTTAAAACAACCACGTTGTATGGCGAGTGATGTTACAATAAGTATTATAGAAATATTAAAAAGAACTTTGCAAAAAAGATGTGTTGTGTCTTTAGAGACCGTCAGTGCATAAAAAGTTGCGAATTAAAAGTAACCAAAGATGGCTACATAAACAAATTTATGGAAGCTAGATATAATTTTTCAGTTGCAATAATGATGTGATATGTGTTTGAAGGTGTGTAAGATTTTTCAATTATAAATATCGAGTCGGTAATCTGAGAAGCTGAAAATAAAACACCTAAATCATGCACAGAAAAAATTGCTCTGTAAATGGCATGTTTCTGAAAAGGTTTAATATGTAACTTTCTGATGTATCCAACGTTTTGCTTACCGAGGAGCTATAGACCCCGAGTTGCCAAGTCTTGTAAATGGGAATGGTTGATTTAGTATTTATTTTCCACCGAGAATAAACAACCAATG
The DNA here is from genome assembly GCA_024699665.1 of Ostrea denselamellosa. Lineage (NCBI taxonomy): Eukaryota > Metazoa > Mollusca > Bivalvia > Ostreida > Ostreidae > Ostrea > Ostrea denselamellosa. The sequence continues at coordinate 3,326,162 of JAMZEH010000046.1, forward strand.
AATAATTCCGACTACTCTGAAGGAAGGAAAGCCATAAAGATCCTTAGATTCATTATACATTTTCACCATTTAAGGAATTTAATATGTCAAGAAAAGTGCATAACAGTTACCATTCAGAGAATTATTCGAATGTTTGTGTGTAGTCTAAACAAAACATGATGTACCTCGGATTTTTCTTTCAAAGTGAATTCTTTAGTTGTCGTCTTCTGACATTCCTTTGAATTCCAATTCTCCTAGAAATACACCAGCTGATCCATAAAAAAGTTGAAGATAGAACGGACAAGTTATTACAGAAATATCAAACGCATAAAGAAAAAAAATATCTAAGTTCGATTTTTAAAATAGCATCTCTTACTTGTTTAATAATCGCCGAAAAAGTATAAATGAGTGGATTCAATGCCGAATTTATAGGGAGAACTATGACAAGCACCCAGGCTTACACCTTCGGAGTGACATCAACGCCAACGAACGTCAGAAGACCTGAAGTACAAGAATAGCCGAACAGTCGCAGTCTGTTTTAAATCTTTCAGTGAAAATATACACATTATACACATTTTACACATTAGCTTTTAAGAAGATTGTAAAGAAACATACATATATGTGACATACTTAATATGAAGACATATACTTCCCATATTTAAGTGGCATATTCCGTTGCCATGTACATACTGTGTTTATTTGTCTCTCAACTGATTCGATACACAAGAACGTGTTCTAGGTATAACCAATTTTTAAACCACAGCAGACTGCTGATAAGTTGATGCTTTTAGGTGTCAATAGTTTCATTTAAAGTGTACAGTTTGTAAACTGTATGGTCGTTTTAATGATCATATTTGCAAATAACACTGGTGTTTGGCGTGTTTTATAACAATTGTTAGGCCGTTCTTTTCATACTGAATTTGACTACGGATTACTCTATTTACCGTATCAAGATATAGAACTTATGGGGAGTGTGACCAGGGAACTGGAGATGTTTATTCTACCAAGGTGTCTTATCTGGAGTTTCCAGGAGTCCGTATTTGCCCTGTATTGTTGCGATTGATCACTGTTCATCCTCTTCGCCGTTTTCATCTTATATGCACACATTAGAATAATGTTTGAAATGAGACGTTTTGTTATCATGGATCCCTTACAATCATTTATCATATCACATGTACATACCAATGGTACCTATTGGCATCCAACATAACATATCCGTTACAGCAACCGCCATCAGAATTTTAGCCAACGATGTTTCATTGCGGTTTCGTGTAGACTGGCCTGCTTGTATTTTTTCCCCAGCATTTACAACATTGGTAAATATCACTATTTGACCTATCAATATTGTTACGAAGATTAGGAAGTTGGCCCCAACAAAGACTATCATAGAATATTCCCAACCAGACATACGTTGTACAGAGAGAGGTAAAGAAATACATATTCCGGAACCAGAATAGTAGTCATGAAAGTAGTCATTTCCAAGTAAAGGCAACAATGATAGGACGGAAGCAATAGTCCATACTAGCCCTGAAAGACACTTGGGAATTTTTCTATTTTCCTTTAATTTTGAGAAAGGGGATCGTATGATATGAATTCTGTCAATGGTTATCAAAAGTACAAACAGAGCAGAACTCTCGCTAGAAAGTGTGGCCATCACACCAGCTATTGTACAAATAGGACTATGCCTCCACCACTCATCTGCGAACCCGTATCGCCTACTGAACGTTAGATTAGCTCCTGCTATGATATAGAGATACACACCCATCAAAAAGTCTGCGACACCCAAATTTATTGAATATAAGACAAAAGATGAGATTGATTTTCTTTTTATCATAAGGTATCTATACAGTGTCCCACAAAAGTTTCCAAACACCGCTAGAAGGGCTATGTACCAAATAGCAATGCCAAGAAATGGTGTGTCAATCAAATGGTCACAAGATGAAATTTCGTTGACTGGAGCTAAACACTGAATTTGACTTTTAGCCTTAGGTTGAGCACATCATAATGTGAAATAATCCACCAATAGATATTGTATACTGATAAGACCATCAAACATGCCCTCTATTACATTTAGGTTGTTGTTTTGAAGGTTAAGATACTGCAAACTCGAAAGGCGAATGAAATGATCACGAGTCAGATAGTGGACTTCGTTATTTGACAAGTCCAGGTGAAAAAGCAAATACAGTTTAGAAAAAGCTGTCCTTGTGAATATTAACTATACGATTTTTATTAAGTTTTAAATGAAGAGGGTTGGGTAATTCATTAAAAGGATTAGTTCCTACCGTATTGATTTGATTGTACGAAAGATCGAGATATTGTATGCGGGCCTCCGATTGCCTTTTTGTCAATAGATATATTAACTGTTTCGAAATGATTATATTGAAGGTGTACAATTTGCGTGAAATACAGTATTTTACAACTTTTTAACTTGTTGCGACTAAGATCTAGAGTTATTGTTTTTAGATACGAATCTGGTATCTGCGTTAAATTGGAAGAACTGTAGTTCACTACGAAGTGATTAAATCGTGCAATGACATTTGGAAAACCCCGTGTATACAACATGTTCACACGATTTCCCGAAAGCTTATTAATCATAAATTTCGTTGAGTTCAATGAGCTGTTTTGAACATTCCACTCAAATCTTTGATTAAATTTGTCCGAAAGATTCATGCTTGCAATGTAGCTATTAAATATACTTAATTGACGTAATTTATTTCTTCTATTATCGATGAAAATGGAGTGGAATTCGCTGTTATTGATCATTATTCTATTTATTCTCACGGTATGATGGATGTGCAGGTCACACGATTTACAGGATGTAATATGTATTTTTTTCAAGCTGGAAAACATGTTACTGAAATCGAGTCTCTCTCGTACCAGGCTGTGCAGTATAATAGAGGTAACATATGTCGGTAAACCATGAGACGAGGAGCAATTTAAAGAAAGTCCATAATATGTACAGTGAGGAGGACAGTAAAAGGAGCATTTGTTGAGGGAACATTCATCTTCAGTTGCACATGAATGCCACTGCGGTATAAAACAGCCTTCCTTATCAAGGTCTATTTTATTTTTGTTATCCCTAGACGAGGTAATGTTGTCTCTGCATTGGCTTTCCAAGACGGTAGAGACTGAAATAGATGAATAAAACTTTGCATGTACATATATGTCACAGATCGCAGCCTATTGCGCACGAAACATGATTTGATGTTTATACGAAAATCATTGATGAGTATAATATTTCTTGAAGTGAATGAACATCTCACTCCACAACATGCAGAGAAAGTATATTTTGTCACTCAACCGGATGTTTCAGTATTACATGTACTATATTATATCACTTTGAATGATGTTTTCTGGGAATGAATGCATTGGTTCCAAATCTTATCAAATCTTCCGTGGTGTTATTGCGACTTAATCAATAATCTCAATTCTCTCTTCAAGTAAGAATATGTAGCATGCCATTTCCAATGTAATACCCTGTGAAATCGTTATCAAAGACCTCAACAATACCAAAGCTTGTACATATGAGTTGACGCCAGTACAAAGTTAAAAGTCATACCTTTGTTTGTGGTTATTCTCCGGAATGAAACAAAGAGACAATGTGAAACATGCGGCTTGACTCTAGAACAGAGTTTAAAGTTATACCTTCGTTTTCAAGCAGACAATGTGTAAATATTTGATTACATCACCAGAGTTCAAGAAGTGCTGGTGATTACGTCATCAGAGTTCAATGTCTTAAGAGATAATTTATATTATGCAGTTAACATTTGTATGAAATACTTGATACTTGTTATTACTCGTAATATTATTATTATGCATTTTTGATATTGCATTGAATTAGTATTGTGCTCAAATTATGAAATACAACATTTTTGTGTATCTTGTATTGTTTGTGAATGATATCGGTGAAATAAAGTACCTGTCTGTACGGTGGATAGCTCATTTATCCTTGGTAAGGAATTATCTGTAATCGTATTCGTATTATTTAATGACATTTCATTACTATCATTGTTATTGAAGTCTAATCATTTCACTGTGATCATAACCCCTGTGTATTTTCTAAGATAAGTTGCTCCCGGAGCTGTTCAATTGCGTAATTTGACAATTGACCTAAATTGGAGCCTTGCCCATAATCCATAATAGATATAAAGAGTTTGCGCGAGTTTGTTTTAGAAGAGTTATGGATTTGTTCTTGTAGAAGTTAATGTAATGTAGTTGATTCTGATTCTTGATGGAAGGTACATATGTACTACTAATAATGTTTTTGTTTCCAAACTAATGGCGATATATGATAATTTGTGCAACGTAAAGTATTTGATTTTATACTAAATGGAAGAAATAAGTCGACATTTTTAGTTTCCTTTTGACTAATTTAATTCTCAGATATCTTTGTATAATGTATGCGGTAAGCACGCCTTCTTCACACATAGTAGGAAAGAACAATGGCGACGGTAAGTTCTGAATTCAGTTTATCAACGATACATACAGGTATAAGGGTGTTTCATACTAAATTCATTATGCTGGTAGGCCATGTGTAAAGCACTAAGGGGTACTTAAATATGTTCATATCTAATAATTGCTGAGAAAATAACACGTGGAATGCTAATAAGACAATCAGATGGTCAACACTGGGCTTGTTTCGGAAGTAAAGTGTGTAAAAAGAGAAGGCAGTCTTTCCAAAATATTTTCATCTAATCTTTTCAGTCGTAATTTTTTTTGGGTATGCATACTTCTAAAATAGCTTTTTGTTTCATTTTTATGGAATAACGTAGTAGTGATATCTTTATTAAAATCTATAACAATAATTGGAGCCTATGCACCTTTAAATTGTGTTGTGCTGTCTGTAGATGAGTATTATTTGTGATATAAGGAATTTTTTATATGAAATGACAATGCCATGTCAATAAATCGTGAATTGATATCAATATGTTTTAATTGCAAGAAGTGTCATATCATAAACCCAGGGTTCAAGGAATTAATCATGCTATAGAGAAATAATTATTTTGCCGGTTAGCGCTTGACAGCGCAATATATCCCACTTATAGATAAATATATAATGGACTAAAACGTACATACCGCAGTATTTCTCATTTTCTCCTATGAGACAGTCAGGTTTAAAATCACATACTTTGTTAAGGGGAATGCACTCGACTACGACTGCAACTAAATTCATTTCGATCGCACATCCCTAAAGAAATAAACAAAATTCTCCATGCCTTCTGTAAAATGGGACGTTTTTGCTGCGGATCATTTTCGTCATCACATATTGGGACACTATTTTTGCGCTATTGTAAATATGTCATATATGAGTTTGCCTCATTTCACATCTATCAATGTGAATAAAATACTTACCACAAATTCCACTGCTGATGGATACATTGTTAATTAGTATTAGTCCATACTTTACCCCGTACTCTGCTTTATCAAACAAAGCCCGAAATACCACCTTAAATGAACGACACACGGTATCGACTGAAGTTATAAGGCAGTCAGTGAAGGGATTCACAAAATGACATTAGAGTTTTCAAATTTATATGTAGCTGACTTTTTTTTTCAACCTGATAATGGAATCTTAGAATAGATTGAATTCTTGGTACATGAATTGAAAATTTAATCCTGAATTACTACATCATGATAATCCGTTTACATTTATAATCAATATATTAACATATACGTCCACATTACATGTATGTTACATGAAAGGGCGATTACAAACCTTAAATTTTCCACCAACTGGGAGAGTGACTGATGCACTGCTGAATTCCATCACCTGGGAATTACCATGTGCGTTTAGAACATGCGACAAATCAAATGGTTCCTGGTAGTCTTTGATGTACCCAACAATTAAAGCTGAGGAACGTCCAATAACCAAATGTTTGTAGCGAAGGCAACGGTACTCCATTGAAAGTGGAATTTCTCGACTATAAACATCATTAATCTCTCTTTCGTCTTTCCTGCTTGTATTTCTTATAGAACGAAGAACAGAGCGATTGTCAATTTCTTTTATCATGTCATCAATTTTAACGGGAAAACCCAGACCTGCATTTAAAAAAAAAAAAGAAAAAAGATATATACATAGCTCGGTATGTATTTCTACTATTTTCTAGTTTGCGAGCAATTCTTTCACCATAAAAATCAAGATGTTCGGAAATTAGCATATTTCTTTTACATATATATTTTCCTAGTATTTCAATATTTCTACCGTGGTTGGTTTGGGACAGGTTTAAAATTCGTTCCCACGAAGTAAAATTCGTTTCCTCCAAATAAAATTCGTTCCTACGAAATAAAATTCGTACCCTGAAAACAATTTCGTTCCCATGAAATTGAATCGTTTCTACGAAATTAAATTCGTTCCAAAAAGTAAGATTCTCTCAATATTCACTTGTTAAAGGACTACTAAGCTATTGAAATTCACTCCGTCGATAACATTTAAGCACTAATCCAAATAAAACTCTATTTTGCTTTATCATATATTAATCAATCTTTGAAGCATCAGAGGACATATCATTTATTTGTCAGTAAAATAATCTCCCAAATTAATACATCTTATGAATCCCTTGAAAATATAAATTGTCTTTTACTGATTTTTTATCCTTCATTTCCACGTATACTATTTACTGGTATCACACCGGTGATTGTCCAATCAAAATGAACTTAGTCAGTTGTAGTTCCGTATATTTAAAATATTAATTTTTTTCATGCGCGATTTTTCTCATTTCCCCATCTTCTTTTCTCTTGCTTTTTGTACCCCTGATTAGGAAATTTTGCGTAATTTGTAGAAATAATCAATTGTTAACAGTGGAACTATTTGATGTTGGTAGCTGAGGCTGCTTCCTGAGGTGCACTCAGGCTGTTTACACACATTTGAAAAACACGTGGATTTGAGGGTTAAATTTTTTTTTAGAAAATGCCGCGTAGAGTATTGTTTTTCTGGTGTCGGCAGGCGAGACAGGTAACATAGAACATTTCCCACTGTGTTATTTGGCATCAATTTTGATATTTTGATTTTTAAATAATTTTTCCCTCTACAGTAATATATAGTGAAAATAATTACCGGTGTGATACCTTGAATTACTCAAATCAAATGTCACCTATGTTTGTGAAATCGGATGTTGATTACTTGAAATTAAAAGTCAAGCCTATACATATATTTGATTTTTATCCGGAATTTAAAATTTCTTTACAACTCTGAGGCAGTATGTTTTATATTGAATATGTTTCGCTAGAAGATTTTTTTATTATATAAATTGGTAATTAAAACTATCTTTTCCAATGAAAAAACTACCAGCAACGTATACGCTGATATCGAAAAATAACGGAAAGAAGCTGACATAACATATATTTACATTTGCCAATGTTTTGCCTTATGACACTACAAACGAAATTGATATTCAATTTTTCGTCACGTGATCAGACTTTTTTATTGCGTATGAATACAATCACCACCTCAAAAGTATTCAAGTCAGTTGTACTAGGTACATTCATCTGTCTTGACATTATAACAGAAACAAAATGAATAAAACGCATCAGAATATTTACGAGTTTATTTTGTAAACAGACAAGAATTCATTAATGAATAAAATAGAAACATCAATACCGTTCCGTTGTTTTATCTTTTAAAAATACCGTCTGCAACTAAAACTGTAACTTCTGAAGTATGGCGAATTCATACAATGTCTTTGATATTTACATTATAACAATCTAATATCAGATTCACTTTATGATGATGGTAACCTGCTGTTTCCTGGCAATAGCCATCACCGCCATGAACGTGACTGATTTCGAGCTGGAAAAATGATCCAAGTCAGTGCAACGCTTCGGTTCTTCATTTAAATCCTACAACAAATATTTCTCGATTGAATAAAATGTCATTTTCAGTTCGTGTCTATCTTCTTTACACACCCTGGAAGTAAAAAAATATATACAACATACCCGCACTTCGTCTAAATCTGTCAGAAAGCCTATAATGCTACAATCACGAGTCTTAACGGTGAACATGCCGTTGTTCACTTCCAAAAACTTTACCCTCTGTCATTTCTCTTAGATCCTTTGAATTTCTGTTGAAATCTGTGTTCAGCAATTGCGTTTACAACATTAAGTAGGGTAGGCGACTGCCACCGTTTCTCCACCGATTGACAGGATGTAGTTTACTCCGCTCTCCTTGTTTTCAATTGAGTTGACTTGACGCTCTAAATTATCTTTATTTTACAATTGTTTCATCTTTTTTATTCCTTCTAAGATAAATATTTATATTTTATATTCTCCTATATATTGTTCCCAATCAATTATCCAGGGGACCTCCGTGCTCAAGTGGTTAGAGCATCGCGCTCAAAATCACAAGGCCTCTCACCTCTAGTCGGCGCGAGTTAGATTCTCGCTCGCGCCGATATATGTGAGAAAGTTTGCCAGTTTACTTTTGAAAGGTTGGTGGTCTCTTCCCAGGTACATTGTATCTGGGTTCTCTCCTCCATCAACAAAAACTGGACGCTACCAGATAACTGAACAATTGTTGAGTGTGACGGAAAGCAACAACCAATCAATCAATCAATTATTAGATCAAAATTTAACGAACTATATCTTGTGTTGTTCGATGATCTGCTTATACAAGCAGGGAAACTTGATAAGAACAACATAAATCGAAACAGAAATATAAGAAATAAGATATCATATTCTGAGTGTTATTGGGATATGACATAAAGTTGGTATGTGATCAAATCTACGATAATGCCCTTCGGGCGTTCTAGGATTTGATCACGTGTCCAACTTCATGTCATATCCCAATAACGCATAGAAAATAATATCTTATTTCTTAAATGACGTAATTGTGATTACCGTTGCCAGTTTCGATGCTTCCTTGTGTTGATTCGTAAAATTTACGTAGATGAAAGTTATATTTTTTAAAATTTTACAACAAATTTTACCATTTATATAGGCCTAGCGTTGAATATACGTTTTCTATCAAAACTTTTAAAGTTTTGAACCTCGAGTCAGTCTGCAAAGCGGAGCTGTCACTAGGCCTACCACTTATAAGGCCAGTGGCATGATCAACAGAGCAGATAAAATATTTATATAAATTAAATGCGGACATAGTAGTAAAACCTCTCGTACAGCCTACTTCTATTGGAAAATAATAGCTAATTGTTCTGATTTCGTTTGCAAATGCAATTAATTAAGCCTATCATATAATATCTCCATTCAAACAATAGGCTAAAATTATTTCTCATTTACAATTCCTGACACGTATCTCCCATAGGCGCTCGACGTTTTGAAAATGTCTATAACAAAAAAAAAAAAAAATATTGTCTTCATGTAAACAAACTATTGACAAGGCATATCTCGCCGCCATCTTGGTTTTCTTTTTTACCAGCTTTATCGCTTGCAATTTTCGGCTAAAAGTTCGATATAATATTGTAATTAGACTCCTATCGCTTAAAAGCAACTCTGTGACGGTCTTACCTCTTGTAACGTCATGGTGAACTGGAAATTAAGTCCATTTATCGGCTATAATCAACCATCAAACATCGTCCACTGGTTCTCAAATGTGAAAAATTGGCGGCGTGATATACCTGGTAAATAGTTTGTTTACAGGAAGACTTTTTCTTTAAATTATACAGATATTTAAAACGTCGAGCACTTGTGGTATCTCCAAAGCTTAATATAGGGCTACCCACAGTAGTAGGCGAGACTTCGTTTCTGGAGATAAACAAACAAGACTGTCACAGGTTAACTAGTGCGATGAAGTTTTCAGTAATGCACTGGGATGTATTACTTACTGGGAAAATTTTTTTTAGTATCAAATCTTGAATGACTTTTCATTAAGATCTGTTATTAAAGATAACTTACGTAAAAGAAGCGTACTATGTCTGTGGTAAAGCAAGAAGCTCGAGGTTCCATGCTAGATTGTTGAAGCTACAAAGTCAACTATTGCGGTATGTTGAATTTTTTTCCTTGAAGAGATGAAACAACAAAGACTTTAATTAACGAGAAACCTTAAAATCAAAATTTTCTGTGATGGAATTTGGAATTTTAAAGGGAAAAACATGTATACTACCCTCCCCCCTTTCCCCTTATCCAGTTAGTCTATGCCACACGCATATGAAGTGTGAATAGTGAGTACATATCTTATAATGTAAATGCCCACTGCCTCTTTACCTAATGAAAAAAAATATAGAACCAATGATGAAAACTGATTTTCACCGGGAGAGAGAAAGAAAAGGGGCGGGTGGGGGTTACACATGTAGATACGACATATAGCGATATTAGTTTATACACGCTATTCACACCTCAGACTTCTGTGGTCTATACTACTACACCAGTATGTAGGACTGGGATTAACGTTTTGATCTTGAAGCTCAAAGGGTTATTTATCCTTGATACAGATACAGCCGAAGGCTACAGGCTATGTTAGCATTGTGTAGCAAGTTATGAACAAGGGAGGCAGGACTGTGCTCTGCTGGAGAAGGCATTCTACTGCTTGCTTGTATCCCTTTTAAAATTTTGAAATTTAAGAAACCAAATAATGTATTCCAGCTATATTTTACTACAAAATTGATATATCTATGCTGACTTAGAAGCCCTGTAAGGCAAGCCCTAGTAGCTCCACTTCTATTTGAACATTAGATTGTCTGCGGCTAGCAGGCTACAGTTAGTGTCAAACCCGGAGTATGACTATCATTATTCAGTTTCTCAAAAACAAATTTACATTTTAAATCAAAGTGATATAAAGTGTTACATGTCCTAAGATTTAGATTCATATAATTAAATGCCCCTCTTCTAAGTATAAATATTTTATAATATAATTCTGTTTCAGTCTTCAACAGCAATGCATTAGAAAATGGTTCCTGACCATCTGCGCCCAAAGGCTTTGTGTGTGTATTGTCAAAAACTCTATTTCAAGCCATGACTCTCTCTATATATCTGCTTCATAGCCCCAATAATTTGGATAAGGCAGGTCTTAGGTGCTGATAGACCTGTAATCTCATATCATTGCCAAGAATATATTGTGTATTTTGAGCAGTTTCTGTGCCATCAATGATGAAATACTACCACTCTAGAGGAAAATATAAATTCACATTTACATGTACACTAGCATCTACATTAAATTTTGTGAAAAAGCAAATACATGGTGTTGAAGACTTGTATATCATTTTGAATATGTGATCTGCATTAATTTTTTTTATATAATGAGATACAATAATACTTCAATATTTTATTGATAAGAAAGCTTTTCCACGCTGGAAATATTTTTGTCGTGTTTCAATAAACAGGTTTTAAAGTTAAAAGCAGCTTTCTTAGTCTGTCCTGGTATGGATTGTTCTAGCAATTCGTTTAATCCAGTGTCAATTTTTACAAGCCAATGAACCATCCAGGAGTTGGCCCACTGTCTTGAAATAAACTGAAAGTATAATGTACATGGAAATAATCAATGCATTGTGAATGGAACTGCAGAAATCAGATAAATATATTACGTAAACGTAGAATTACATAAACATTCGTTATCAAAGTCCATAGATAAACTCAAATAGAGTCAAAGAGACCCGTTTTTCATCGCATCAGGGGGAAGGGGGGGGGTCATTTATCCTTCACAGCGTCCTTTAAATAACAGCTTCTGTCGTTTTCAGTCATCATATCTCTGCAAATGTAAATCAGGGGGGGGGGGGGGGGGGGGGTGTCTGCTTGTTTATTATTACTATTAATGTAAGTCATAAACCCAGTTTTCTATTTTAATATCTGAGCCAGTTCTTAGCAACAACACCCCTACTGTAATTGGTTGTTGTAAACAATGAATGTATTGGGCATTGGTCACTACTGATTTTACATTTTATATATCATGTACATTATACATGTATGTACTACTATGCATTCTTTAATTCTTTCAAGCCTTCAGTTATGTGAATTTATGGAAAGGAAATGATGTGTGAATTATACAATGATTATATATTGTTTAACGTCCCACTCGAGAATTTTTCACTCATATGGAGACGTCACCATTGCCGGTGAAAGGCTGCAAAATTTAGGCCTATGCTCGGCGCTCAGGGACTTTGAGCAGGGAAGGGTCCTGTGACATGGGACCTCGGTTTTTGCGGTCTCATCCGAAGGACCGCCCCATTTAGTCGCCTCTTACGACAAGGAAGGGATACTGCGGATTTATTCTAACAATCCGGATCCCCGCGGGGTTGGAGGGGTGGAGTGTCAGATTATGAACTAAACATGGCAATATCAAGATTTCTCGTACATAGCAGCTTTGATGGGCACAATAAGAAAATCTAGTAATACTGTTCAGACGGTTGATAGATATTGAGTGATTTTTTTTTCAAAAAGCACTAGAGTTAATAATGTTACAGCTCCTATTTAGTGTTTCCATGCAGCCAAAACAGTCAAATTACAAATTGAAAATTTTCTGAATTCAATATATGAGAACTGATGACATTTAGAGTAGATATAGTCATAACAGACTCAACTGAGACAGGTCAATCAGAGAAATTCATTTGTAAAAGTGGCGTTGTCTTATACATGTATTATTATTTACTTACCCCCCCCCCCCCCCCCCCCTTTGTCCTTTACAATTTTTTGTAGCCTTCTACAGTCAATATATATATAATATATATAAAAATACATATGAAATATACCATCGATGATGGAATTTTTAAATCTCAAAATGAGGAAAATCGGGATTTCGGGACATTTTTAAGTTCGAATTTCTCCAGTATTTAAAATACACGTTAGGAATCTGTATGATATGTAAGACTATAACATAGATGTTATTAAAAAGCAAATCATTTTAAAAACCTCTCTTGGAATAAATAAAAAACATAGTGGGAAAAATAGTGGTTTTTAACATTATAAAAAACATAAATTTGGTTATTTTTAGACATTTACCAGCTTTCAACTCTTAAAGCAATGCACCTGAATAGTAATTGTGTTGATCATATTAGAATTCTTAATACGTAATATAAATTTAAAAGCATTTACATTTTTTCTTTGAAAAAAAATATGGAGATTGTATATGCTATATTTCACAAAATTGAGCCTTTCAAAATACCTATTATTATTAGGTCAGGTCTGTTTGCCATGGTAACGAGCAATCAAAATCGTAAACTAAGTTGTTATTTTATCCCCGTAACACACACACACACACACACACAGATATATATATATATATATATATATATATATATATATATATATGTTGGTGTCACATTTTTTCGAACATCTTCAGATTCTTCGCTTTTTACATCTTACTCTTAAGAAAATGGCTTTATAAGGTATCTAATATCTTCAACTTCAGAGTAGTGCTATATGAAACCATAGCAACCCATAGCTCATGACATCTCGGTGTATAATGAAAGCTAACTTCTCATAGAGCAGTTTTGACAAAAAACATTCAAATCTAAGAGTGGACTATTTTTTGGTGGTTCGTGGCTCATGTTCTTTGTGATCGTCGAAGTTTTTTTCTGTTTGCTTTACTTAGAAAAGTAACTCAAGAAATATCACTGTCTACTTTTATGGCTTATGTTTGACGCGAACAAGAAACGAAAGGAAATCAACCCACGACCGCACGGTTACGAATCGATCATTTTAACCAGAGTCACAATGATCAACTCGAATAAGCACATATAAAAACGCACCCAGGTCTTGGAGTCTTCATGAATTATTTTGCACTGATATCTAACTTTTGCTACGATTCTGTCATGATTTATATTATACCTCTTTGCCCTATTCTAAATTTCAAATAAGTAGTCTGAAATGTATTAATATTTTAAGTGTTTTATTGAAAAGGTAACATAACAGTGATTAATCTCATTACTCCTATAAAGAATACAAAAAGAGAGTTGGGCAAACACAGATAGACGAGAGATGGGATCAGGTGCCTGGGAGGAGTAAAAATCCCCTGTCTGCCGGTCACATCCCCCGTGAGCCCTATATCGTGATCAGGTAAACGGAGTAATCCGTAATCAGAATCAGTATGCCAAGAACGACCTAACAATTGGTATGAAACTCGTCAGGTACCATTTTACCCGAATTCTTTGATCTTTCAATTTGAGTGGCAGCTCTTCGCCAAACATGTATATAGAAATCGTAGTCGCGAGTCTTCGGACGAGACCTTCACAACCGAGACTCAATGTAGCCAAAGGCGTTGGTTGATATATGTAACTAGATGCTGTCATAAGACAGTACTACCTGCACACAAGTGTTTGCCTTTAAATGTACTCTCGTCGTACTTGTGTAACTAGAAACGAAACCACAATAGTTACCATATAACATACCCTTGTTGATGCATATGTCAAGATACACTGAGTATTCTGTTGGGCAAGTCTGTTGGGGTCATCCCAAACCCTATTCCATTATTGCTAAAACATTTAAAACAATTGAGGTCCTGACCTCTAAACCATATATATTCCTGCTGCACATATCAAGATGCATTGAGTATTCTGATGGGCAAGTGCCTTGGGGTCATCCCAACCCCATCATCTTTTATTATTCAAATGTCTTTAAAATGGTTGAGATTCCAACCCTTCAAGCAAATATATTCTTGTTGCACATGACACAGTGAACTGAAAATAAGGTTTTGTTTATCGTTTTTCCACGCCATTTGCTCCTCAAGGTGAAAAAGAAATTCGAAAAACTCACCGCACATCTAAAGGACGCCAACAATCATCTCCCAAAAGATGATTAGCTACTGTACAAAATGTAATAACAGTTCTGGGAACCCGGTTTTTGTCTAGATAAGCCATCATTTTTGGCCCCCGGGGTAAAACTTAAAATTCCTGAAACTTATTGCACATCTACAAGCCACACGTTATCATATTCCAAAAGATTAATTGATTACTGCTTAAAATGAAAAAAAAAAAAGGTTCGAGGGAGAAGGAAGTGCGACAGACTGATGGACCAGGTTAACGACATTTATGCCCACATTTTCTTTAGAAAGTGCGGGTATAACGAAGTCTATCTTGAGCTGACTAACTTCTGATCATATAACAATTCCACTCTGATCGAACTCAAACTTCTGATACATGGAACAATTCTACTTTGATCTAAAACTGTATGGAAGAATTCTACGAAGATCTAACAACTTCCGATACATAGATATTCATGGTAAACTGTCAACTTTGTCACAAACTTCAGCTTTTCTGTCGTTGACTTCTAATATTTATGTAATCATATTCCATTATCACCTCGAACTGGTGTTTATGTCTCTCAACCGATTCCATACGCAAGAGCAGGTTCCACGGACAAGCTTTTATTTTGACAAATAAGTTGATGTTACAGAGGTTTCAACAGTCAAATTTTATGGTCGTTAGAACGATATAATTTGCAAAAACAACCCTGTCTGACGCGTTATATACCAATTGGTAGGTCGTCTTTACATTCTAATTTTGACTACTTATTACTCTTTTCACCTGATCTAGATATAGGGTTCACGGCGGGTGTGACCGAAGAAACAGGAGATGCTTACTCTTAGATACCTGGTCTAATCTCTGATGTGTCCAGGGGTCTGTGTTTGCCCTTCTGTTAATTTTATATTCTTTATAAGTTATATGAGAATTGATCACGGATTATTATGTTTACTTTTTCATACATGGTATAATTCTACTAAGATCTAACAACTTCTGAAACATTGAATAACACTACTCAGGTGTAACAACCTCTGATATCTGTTATAATCTACTCAGATCTGACATCTTGTGCTGTTTACCAACTCAGAAAACTAAAATTACGTATTATTTCTTGATAGGTTATGGAATATTTCAACAACAATGATAACAATAGCGGCGACACCACGTTTTTATAATACTAACGTTTCAATGATATTGATTTAATATCTCCTCGAATCCATGGATGATCTTGAAATTAGCCGTAAGAAAACAACGATATTTGTCGCCTCCTAATCCACAAACATTGATCAGCCAGTCCAAATATGCAAAACCCTTAGGTGATTTCCATCCACACATATCCTTGTGGAAGTCACAAGATACTGAAACAGATTTTCTTTTACATGCAGTTACTGAGTATAAAGTGAGTACTTCGTTTTAAACAACTATTCATTATTGAGTTTAAAAAAATTAGTTGGGTCTAACATATAAATGAAAATTGTTCTTGGATAATTAATCTTACCGGAATTGTTATAATCGACATCTTCCACACACTGTCCAAGACACCACCAAAATATCGCAACAATAATGAAATGTAGGGGAGTGGTGGTCAAAAACAACATTGTCTATATGCAGAACAGTGCGTTCCGCAAGTAATTCAAAGCTGTTCAAATGCAATCTTTAAGAGATTGCATTTGTAGTAATAAACATTTAACCACAGTGATTAATATTTGCCTAATAGATATTGTACACCTATGATCCACAGGGATTCTTTGGCCTATAAGCAATAAAGATAATTAACATAAAAGAGGACTGTTCTATATAATTCTAAACTATTGATTATTTCAGTTGGTATTAGATGTTTTGAATGCAATTAATTTCAAAAGAAGACTTTTTTTTCAAAAATAGAATTCATTAAAGTGTTCACCATATACACTACTTTCTCGGTTTGATTCGAAAATTGGGATATTTTTGGAACGTATTTAATTTGTTTTGTACACAAGTGTACGAAGAATCGTTACGGAATGAACAAGTTATAGAATCCACAAGAACCTCGGTTTTGTCTTCTTTCTTATATAGTCTGGTCCTCTTCCAAATATAACCGTATGTATTATATTAATGATGTTTAATAGTCCTTGGAATTAGTTTTCTTACTTTGATAGAAAGTCTAGCATATTTTTAGTTCATTTGTTTGTAGAATTCAACTAGATGACAGAGAACGTGCAGATAATATAATATGCATATCAAAAATTAGAGATATTGCCTAAGTTAGGTTCCCTTCGATATAGGTAAAACTCTAAGGCCCCTATCAAAAACTTTGGTACCAAAAGAAATGTCTCATCACAAGGAATCCACATAGGAAATATGAGGGCCTTATCAATCATCAATGAAAATCTATGAGCAAAATTAAAGTTTCGGGCAAAAAATGACAAACCAATAAGCCCTCCGATTTTTGATTAAAATGAGTGTCTAAGCTTACTATATATAAGCTGTCCTCATACTCTGCACTGTGCAATACAGTCGTTGGGAATTCGAAGAACGTAGAGACTTTTTAATTACAATGGACTAAAATAAACAAAAATACAAATTGTTTTGAAATGAAAATCAATAGATTTAAATCCATCTTTCGAAAAACACGCATTTGCATTCATGTATATGAAATGTACCATTGCAAGATCCAGGAAGTTAATCATGATCATTAATAATTAAGCAATCATTTTGCGAAAATGCGTTGGGTGTAAAATTAATTTCTGTGGATTCTCACAATTCAAATAGATTAATCTCTCTGCTTGTAAAATGTATCTTTTGTCTAAATATTTTGTATCATATTCCTGTTTGTTGACGACACCAATATCTTATTCATAATATTACTCCCTTGTGGCTTATTGTGGCTTATTGGAGAATTCATTATTCATAACTGGGATAAATCTAAAATGGATAAACTAGCATTTATATTTCTCTGGGGTGCATATTATGTAGATTATTTCCTGTACCAATCAATGGTCGTTTTCAACAAATGACGGACAGTAGCTACAATTCTCTGAAGTCTTGCATCATAACATACAATCACTATCCACATTTCTTTGGGATATGAAAAGGCTAAGATAACTAACAGTTTTCAATCTCGTACTTATAGAAAATACAAATCAGAGAGATGGTCAAACACGGACCCCTGGATATACCAGAGGTGCCTAGGAGGTGTAAGCATCCCCTGTTGACCAGTCACACCCGCCGTGAGCCCTACATCCCGATCAAAGCAATCCGCGGACAGAATCAGTGTGCCAAGAAAACACTAACAATTGGTATGAAACACGTCAGACAACATTTGACCAAATGGAATGTTGTACTGGCAAACCAGATCGTTATAATGAGCATAAAATTTGCGAAATGCTGGCTTTAGACGAGACTGTACAAACCAATGTAAAATCAAATTCTTTGTTAAAATCCTGCCTCGAAAACTGATCATATGCAGAACAAGCTCTTGCATATCGAATCAGTTGGGAGATATAAACACCATATGCAGGTGATAATAGAATATTGCTATGTAGAGAAGGGAAGTTAACGATAGAGAATTTGAAATCATCCAGTTTGCCATAAAGTTGAAATGTTAGTTTGCCGCCAGCATCTATTTTCAATGAAATATCTAAGTACATGGCATATGTGAAAGACTCTGTGTTGTCTTTTATTTCAAGTTCACTGGGATATGTCGAATAAACATATGAATGAAAATGATCATTGTTAATAGATAAAACGTCGTCGATATATCTAAATGTCGAAATTGAGGATTGGAAGACCTGATCACCAACAACTACGAAGATATTGAAAATGAGGAACTCTGGCATCTTTTTGATATCAACTTTAGAGTACTTGTGTGTTGAATTAGAGTGGTGTTTAACTAAATAATGTTTGGGATGACCTATCACTAGATATTAATATATCCTCTTATAATTTTTTTGACGAAGCATTTGTCTATGAGGTCAAACGACTATTCTTTACTTTATCGTGAGGTATAGTCGTGTAAAGTGTTGTAAAATCATACGTTTTATTGCTGTTAGTTTGAAAAACCTTTGTGATTTCAAATTCACTAAACGTTCATTAAAACTTTAAGAATCCACATTTCATTTATACCACTTCTGGCATATGTTGGGGCACAGCACTTTTGAAGTTTCTTTTTCACAGCAGTTAATATTTTCATGAGGAGCAAAGATAGTAGCTTGGTAGAGGATTTACTGGATCCAGCAGTGTATCTTTGTAAGGATTTTTGTGGAGTTTGGGGATCTTGTATAGGTACGGTAACTCATATTCATCCACACCATTGACTGGGATATCAAATGTCTTTAAAATTGAAGCATGATTTTGAAGAATTTCATCTTTTGAAAGGGCAGTTGAAGTATAAGTGCGATTATAAGATTATAGATTATCTTACAAAACAATGGAAGTTCACTTAATATGCCTATACATCATGCCCTCAAACCTAAAACATTTCCTAAATACTATATATATATATATATATATATATATATATATATATATATATATGTGTGTGTGTGTGTGTGTGTGTGTGTGTGTGTGTGTGTGTGTGTGTGTGTGAAGTGCTGTTAACCTATAGCAAATAAAAACAAACTCATTTCTGAATTAAATGTTCGTAATATATCGTATAACCTTGTATACTAATTTAGACAAGTTTTTAAATATAGATATCACACAAAATAGCGATTGCACGCGAAAAGATCACTAAAAATAATTTAATTCCTTATTTTAAGGTTCTTCGGATAATTCGAAATCTTCATCTTTAAAATGAGTCATGTTCTGTGAGACCGTCCATTTGAATTGAAGATATTAATGTGAACATGGTAATCTAAAGAATGAATATGAATTACTGTTTTTCAATTGAATAAATCATGCTTGTTGATATCAATTCATTAATATGTGTTTTTATGTTGTTCAATTTAGAACCGCCTAATGATGATACCAACTTCCTGAATTTCGCCCATTGCTTTAAAAAATAGAGTAAGCAATGATATATCTAGGCTAGCAATATATTTAGCTTTAAATATTGTAGATTCCTTATTTTACGCGAGTACTTAATATCGTGAAATGCCCCATAGACGGCAAATCACGTGATCATGAATTCGCAAGTGGTCTGTTGATCAAGAGTTTTAACGTGTATTTCATTAATATATAAATAAAAGCAAATAATTTTATATCGCGAGTGTTGCTTCTCGCGAAATTATGCGACAATTTTCTCGAGTATATTTAGGAATCCACAGTACAACATTGCTTAGCTTAAGCATTAAGACTAAACGCCTAACAAGTCTATGGCTCTGTTTGATTTATATGTTTGCTTACTGATGCTATATTTTCAATATGAAATATCACTTTTTTCCTCACTAGTAAATGCCTCCCGATTTCAGAAGATAGCACTACTGGTAGTAACTTATTTCATGATTTCCTGATCTTTCCTATATTTTGGTCAATGAAGGACACACAAACTGCTTTGAAAGTAAGCTCCACATCCTAGAGCATAAGAACCCGCAGCAATATCTGTATAAATCTTCAAACGATCACCATCCTGCCATAACCTTTCTGGAGGAAAACGTTGTATCATTAAAGTCCTCATGGAAAATAAGCCAAATTCTAAGGTCTTTTGCAATGGCCAATATTTGCCAACAATGAAATAAATAACTGATTTCCACTGTGTTTTTTTTTATTGCCTGTGTTTAAATAATGAAAATGAAGTAGATCAAATTTACATGATGGGTAAATGATTAGAAGTCGATCAAATAACAAAAATCTAATCTTCTAAAATTATGTGTGGTAAATGATTAATTGTATTTCATATTTTCTTAAAGAAAAGGTTTATGTAACTTTTTTACCAAGAGATCAGTATGAAAATATGTTTCCTTTTAAATAAATAAAACAACATCTTCCCATATGCTTCAATGTAGAATTCTAAGTGAAATAAATCAAACAGTAATCAAAGTTTTGTAAATTTCTATGGTGGATTATTTTTGTTAAATAAACTCTTCGACATGGCACCATGATTACAAAAATCCCTATATACATTTATTAGATATGAAGTATGGTCATTATACATTGGATAGTTTAAAATATCTATAGACAGAACCCTTTCCCAGGATGTACAAATATCATCAGTTCTGTACTCCAATGTCACAAAGCCAAAGGCTTTGGCAACAAAAGAAATGAAAGCCCTATAGAGTGATGAGCAAGATTAAAGTTTCGGACATAGAGACACACAACGAACAAAACGATATGCCAGCTGATCTTCGTTAAGGAGGAATCAATTTTCCACCCACAGATGCTAAATATTTGAAAATTCGAAAGAGACAGCGTTTTTAATGAAGCTGAACGTATAAAAGGCTCTGGTTCCTCTGACAAACAAACTGAAATGAAAAATGAAAAAAAAAAAATGGATTCATCTTTCGAGAACCCCCAGCTGCTTAATTTATATTAAATGTTCCAGGGCAATACCCAGATCAGTTAATTAAGATTAACAATGATTAAACAACCATTAAGTGTAAATGCATAGGGTGTAAATAGACTTTTATTGATTCTCGCAAGTAATTCAAATAGTTTCATATTTCTGTATGTAACTTTATAACTAAGTTTCCTGTTTGTTGACGATATCAATCTTTTATTTATGATATATACTAACTCTCAGGTAAGATATGCAGGAATTAATTATCCACAGTTGGGAGTTAATTATCCATAGTTGGAATACGGTTAAAATGGATAAACTATTATTGATATGCCCTCAGGAATGTACAATATAAATGTAAATTATCTTCATGTGATGGCATCTTAGCTCCTACATAACCAGTTTATCAAGGTCTCTGTCCAACTGGTCTTTGGAAAATGCAAGGAACAAGGCTGACTGTTTTTCCGATGGCATAAAGTCCTTGCGCTGACAAAAATCATCCAGGTCTTTTTCCTCACAGCTTAACAGAAAGATGGACAAAAAGACACCAATGACAAAACGATATGCTCCCCATCTTCAAATGCACAAAAAACAAGAACTTTAATATAACACGCACACACACAATTGCGGATGAAGTATACAGTTAACATGAACAACAGTTATTAATCTCATATTTCCTATAAAGAATAAAAATAAACTTGTAATGGGGCAAACACAGACACCCTCGACATACCAGATTTGGAATCAAGTACCAAGGAGGAGTAAGCATTTTCTGTTGACCGATCATACACGCCATGAGCCTTATATCTTGATCAGGTAAACGGAGTAATCCATAGTCAAAATCAGTATGTAAAGAAAGCTTAAAAATGGGTCCGAGGCACTCCAGAGAGCATTCAACCCAGATATAGCTTGTATTTGCAAATTTGATCATTATAAAGCCTATAGAATTTGCGCAATTCGAGACCGATGAAATCCCTTTAACATCATCTTATTTTTCAGTAGCCTGTCTAGATTTAAAACTTGATTATATGCAGAACATGTTCTCGCTCATCGAACAGTTAAGAGACATAGACTGGTGATAATGATATATTGCTACATAAATATGGAATGTTGATGATAAAGAAATTGAAGTCTCCATATGAGTGAAAGATTCCCGAGAGGGATGTTAAACAATATACAACCAACCGCCAAACATATTGAAAACTTTTTTTTTATTGTCCTTAGGACTAATGAGTTTCATACCAATTGTTAAGGCTGTTCTTTGCATACTGATTTTGACTACGGATTACTCCTTTTACCTGATCAAGATAAGGGCTCAAAGTGGGTGTGACCGGTAAACAGGGAATATTTACTTCTCTTAAGCACCTGATTCCACCTCTGGTGTGTCCAAGGTCAGTGTTTGCCACAAAATTAACAATCGTCTTTCTCAATGTTTTATACCTACAAACAAATAGAAAATTTGGGAACGAAAGAGAGTTCGCAATTTAAAAAATCAATAACGTAAATTTAAAACTTCCCATTTTCAATAGCATTTTATGAATATACGTAGGATGTTAAATTGATTTCTGCTGGTAATTACTCCCAAGTGGTTTAAACAGACCTTCAATGCATGTAACTATGTTTCGGATAAATCAAAAGAAAACAAACGGTTATTCACATGAATTCGGAGTGCATATCATGGGCATTAACTCTCATTCTTTGCTGCCTCGCACCATAATAGTACATAATTATTTACGAAAGCCCTTTAATATCATGTAAAAAAAAAAATTAAACTCACATCCATTATCTCTTAATTGCGAGATAATTATCTCGTAATAGAAAATATCCTTTTTATTACGAGATAATTATCACGAAATTACGAGAAAAGATCTTGTAATAACGAGAAAAAATGTCTTTTTTAAGATGAGTTGTACAACTTTTAAATATTCTTGGGAACGTTTCATTTGATAAACGGGAAAATAGGCCAAACGAATAATATCACCGGAACGTTACTTTTGGGATGATATCTACTCATATGTATTAAATATGATCATAAATATCTGGACTTAATAATAACTAATGTTATACATATTGCAATTGCTGTTATAAGCAATGCAACATTGGTAAAAACTTTAGCTCAAAGCGATGACTAAATATCATGCCGTGTCCGATCATCGAATCCCATCCCACTTTCAAAGGATGACCTTTTCCCTCTAAGAAGTAACACAGTTGATCAAGAAGTTTCAAAACGTTGGATTCTTTCAGGGGAGGGGGTGCTAGTGAACAGGAATGAGAACGTGCTCTCAATCATTACACAAATATAGGTTATTTATTCCTTATTCTGACCATTTGATCAATATTAGAATACGAAAAACGTAAAGAAAGCAAACAAAGATCAATGTGATCAATCCTATGAAGAATAAAAAATCGAGAACAAGGCGAACACGGTCGCCTGGAAACACAAAAGATGGGATCAGGCGCCTGAAGGAGTAATCATCTCCTGTTGACAGGTTACACTTGACATGAACTCTCTGTGTTCATTAGGTAAACGAAGTTAACTGTGATCAAAATCTGTATGAAAAGAACGGTCAAACATTTGTACGAAAGACGTCAGAAAACATTCTATCCAACGACTGGCTGTTCTTGCAGCAAGAACATGATAACGACCATAGGATGTGCAGAATGTTGACTTTGAGCAAAACTGTTGACACCGTTTTATGTTCAGCTTATTCTCAGTATTTATAGATGACGATATGCACAGTTTGAGGGCTAGGACAATAGAGTGTACTCGATATCCAGAAGACTTGGAATTTAAAGAAATATGGTATACAAATTAAGACGTTAAGGGCACGTGCTCAAAGATATATTACATGATATTTATAACTTAAAGTCAGTTTTAAGTAATGTTTGGGTGTTGAAAACGGTTGCACCACTGCCCAGGTTGATTTGTTGGTTGGTTGTATATTGTTTAACATCCCGCTCGATAATTTTTCACTCATATGGAGAAGTCACCAGTGCAGGTGAATGGCTGCAAAATTTTGGCATATGCTCAGCGTTTACGGCCTTTGAGCAGGGATGGATCTTTATTGTGCCACACCTACTGTGACACGGGGGCTCGTTTTTTGTGGTCTTATCCTAAGGACCGCCCCATTTAGTCGCTTTTTACAACAAGCAAGGGTTACTGAGGACCTACCGGTATTTTAAATCAGATCCTTATATAGAAAAATTGTCCATACAGACCATTATAACTGGATTTACTCTCCCTTCTGTGTTACAGATGAAGGACTCATAAACCCCTATCAATTAAGTCGTTCCCAAAGAAATCCTGCAAGAAAGCTTCCTAATTTCATATGTTTGGTGTCACGTGCTTATCCCTGCAGATTCCACATGTATTTCTAACCAGTATAACTGTTGTGCAACACTGAACTCTAGATGATGTGTAGTACCACATCAGTACGCAACTCGGCTATTTTTGCCGAGAGTGAACTATCCCTGGATAGTTCTATAAAAGTGTTTTTAGAGTTTAATATCTAGTTATTTACTATTTAAATTCAACAAAAAAAAAAAAAAAACAACAACAAAAAAAAAACAACTAATGGTTTCTCCTGTAGTTGCATAATATTTCCTGGTATATAAAAACATTACACATATTATTCAGGCGAAATATTGAGGTATTGCATTTGCAAAAGAAGGCTGGTATCCGACGAAGAAAGCGTTATTAATTTATAAATTAATATGGTTGTCCAAACACAAGGAAGCCTTGCGCTGGAGTTGTCTTTCTTTGAAAGGACATTCTTCATATGACTGAAATGATGAATATATATTCATATATTCCAATTGAAAACTGCTGTTTCATTCAATACAATGGTGAGAATATAAAATAAATCAGTTACAGTACAAGGAAGAAGTTGATACAGATATATATCTCTAAACAATGAAAATAAATAAATAAAAAAGAAAGAAATATTTTACCTTTGACCTTGATAAAATTCGTTTATGAACATATACAGAATTAGCTATGTTCTTATCCATTTTACTCTATTCCATATACTTTATTCATCATACTCTTGTCATAAGGCATATACCGGTATATTAATCTCGTGAATGTATACAAATATAACTTTTTATATTTCTCTTATTTATTCAGCATACTTCATACATAAATGGTGCTTCATTTTATATTCGTGAAACATTTCACCTTGATAAGTTTACCTTTGTTGAAGCCTAGTGGTTAACGGTTCGCTTTAAACCTGGCGGGATCGGGTTCAAACCTCAATCCCGACTCTGCATCAAACCTAAGACGTTTAAAGTAGGTCGTGAATCGTGTTCCTCTATCACTTCACTTTTGTACAGATAGTGACGTCTTTATACGAGCGAATTTTTTTTTTTTTGAATGGGACGTAAAACAACATACAAAGAAAAACAACATACATACAAATCTGCTTTCATTAAAACATCGGTGAGCAATTTGTGAAAATCACACTTTTGTCTCGGTTTCAACTCCCTTTCAAGTGAAGTAGAAAGAATCTATCACGAATGCTAAATTCTAAACTTTTAATTTTTTTTTAATTGAAGCTCCATGTCTTTACTTTAGTTGATGATAATTAAAAACAAAAAAAGAATTTTCATGTGAAAACCTTAATTACATTTCAGATCTATTTCTGTATGCATTTATTCAATTTTTCCTGTTTTAATTCACACACACACATACACACACACACACACACATATATATATATATATATATATACGTAAGTTGCATTTATATACTGTGTCTTCTTTCGAGAGAGATAAGTTAAAATAAAATGTTCACTTCAAGATCAGGATTTTGCGGGTTCAAAACCAAATTGTACCGTAGCCGCGCCAAATAATTGTATGCCCTTTGTTTAGGAGTACCACAGAAATGGGCTGAATGGCCTCTGACGTAGAAGGTCATCAAAGGAATTGCAAAAGGCACTTCCACCTAAAAATATCTTCGCCAAACAAGTGAGAATCACATGACCTTAGATACCGAGGTCACGTTTCTCTGCCACAAACCTGGTTATAGTGATTAAATGTATTTGTTAACAATTGAGTATTTTGAACTTCTTGATAATTAACTATTCAATTATTTTCAATTTTTGAAGCATCAATGCGACAAGGGCGACAATAATTGTAAATTTCAGGTCTTCTGCACCATGGAGCCTTAGGGGCGGGCAAAAACTGCCCAAAAAATTGACCAATATTCAAAAATTGTTCTTCTCTACAACTGCAAATTTATAAGAAAACTAAATACATGGCTATGTAAAGTAGGAAGGTCTCTACCAAAATTATAAATCTCATGATCCCCAGGGTAGAGATTCTTACTCGGGGGTGGGGGCTTGGTATATGGTGCGTATTTGTAAAACATTTAAGCAATTGTCAATATTATCTTCTTCGATATTGTTAATGCTAAATTGAACTAAGATAGATATTTGGAAGTAAGTATTTTTAACGAAATTTGTAAATTTCTCGATCTCAGAGGTAGGGGTTTTGGTTCCAGGGTGGGACCAAAATCATTATAGTAATTATTGTCTTTATCATTTAAAAGACTTCTTTAATTTTGCTGATATGGCATACAAACTAAGCGCATATTTAGTATAAGCAGAAAATGATGTACCGAAATTGTGAATTTTGCAACGCCAAGGTTTTGACTATAGGACGGGTCCAAAATAGTCCTATCAATTTAATGTTACAATAATATATCATGTAAAGTCTTTCATCATTATAGGCACTTTCGGGGGCATTTGAGTTTTAGGAGCACCGACAACTTGTTGTACATCATTGTTGGACATTACAATTTAGCTTGGATTTTTTTTTATTTCTAAATTTCATAGCCCTTAGGACTAGTGATGCTTTAACTAATACTCGAGCTCAGGTGACCAATAAAGTCTGTGGGCCTCTTGTTAAATCTGTCAAATTTTGTCCTTGTCTATTTCTGTAATTTATCATAAATGTTATACATTTATTGTTCGTCCTAAAGAGCCATTACTTGTAAATCCAACGGAAACCCTTTATGCTATATGTGCTTATAAAGACGTGTATCCGTTGCTTGATATTTCCAGATTTCATGGATAAGCAACTAATTTTAACATCATCAGATTTAGTGTCATAAATACATGTACAAATGGCAGTTATAATGTGCAACATGAAAACAGATCAAATAGAAAACAGAACTTGACAGTGAGCTATGTACATAAAAGTTGATGATAAACAACAATAGTTTGTTTTACCCGATCATTAACAAATTCAAATTAACAAGCAATAATAACGACAGTAGTCAATAACATTTACCACATGGAATTTTGAATAGGACAGTGGTACGTAATCACGCCACGTGATTCTGGGAGGATACGCTTTTATCACAAAGAATAAAGTTCCTCCTCTGCATGTGTAGGGAATACCGACAGACCTTATTATCAGCTTTACGCTCAGTTTTTGCATTTTAATACACCAATGTCCTCCAGTTCAAAGCACACCATTTGTCTGCGGACCGTCCGTAATCGGCAACCTTTCTTTTTCTTCTCGCAACCTTTCAGACCACGTCGAAGCTTCCGCTGAAAGTCCTTCACCGACTCTGTCAAAATAAATAAAGAGGTGAAAAAAAAATGCATAGAAAATGATAAAGCATTAATACCCAGGATCCGGTTGGAATAAATCCTAAGTACCCCCTTGCTTTCGTAAAAGGCGACTATATGGGGCGGTCCTTCGGATGAGACCGCAAAACTGAAGCCCCGTGTCACAGCAGGTGTGGCACGATAAAGATCCCTCCTTGCTCAAAGTCCCTGAGCGCGGAGCATAGGCCTAAATTTTGCAGCCCTTCACCGGCAATGGTGATGTCGCTATATGAGTGAAAGATTCTCAAGAGGGACGATCAATTATATGCGTAGAAATCGGTTGGTACGTCATGACTCGATCTTTGTTTATTTGTACATAGTATGAGACTTAATTTGCAATTTATACCGGAATTTCTTACGTCTATAACGTTGATCGAAACGCATAAAGACATACACCGCATTGCAAATTATTTTAGTATTTTGCTGCTAGCGGAGATGATGTTATACAGTAGTTAGTACTATGTCCATATTTCAAGTCGTAAACACTGACTTACATGGGTTTTGGGGGGAAAAACATTTAGTGAATAAGACGTAAATTGTAATCAAGGCATAAAGATCCAGGAGAGTGTTTAATCGTTTTTATATGTAGGTTTCTATTGATTGCGTTATACTTACGAACGCTAGCAGCCCCCAAAATGTGTTTGGGAGATTTCACTTGGCGCCTGAATGAAGAGGAAGTACATTTGTTCAACTCCTGTCTTTGTTTTATCTTATCTGAAATAATAGGAAATGTGCAGCGTTACAAATACGAGAGAAGCATATATGTTTTCTTTTTCTTTTGGTCAACATAAACAGAACTTGCGCGAATTTTATTCCGATCGGAGTGATTTCCCTTCCGTGAAAGATTTGAAGAATGAAGTACCATTTTGAAGATCTATGTCTGTCTAAATCGTCGGTAACATGTTTAATTAAATTACAGAATGATTAGCCATTACATACAGCGCAAACATATTAGTTCCATGGAAAAATATATAATCGAAAATAAAGGGTAAAATTAAATTTACATACCTTTACTTATAACATATTTCCAGATTTCCACCAGATGGGTTTTCACGTTATCAAATGCAATAATTAAAATGTCATCAGCCTTTTTATTACCGCTAATTATGAAGCGGTAAATTATGAACTCAGTCCTAGCTGGTAAACACATATTGTTATAATAACAAGGCAAAGCGCCATCTGCTGGCTGAATTGAAGGGCATTGTTTATCAGCCACTGTCACATTATGCTGCACTTTAACACAATTCTTTGATTTCTTTCTCTGTCTTCTTCTGTTTTTCTTTTTATTTCTACGACCATCTGAAATGAAAATTATTAATTGTTGGCATTGATTTGCACAGCATGTCAAACCCAATAAAAAATAATAGATATTTTAACCTTAGAAAATAAATTTTTCAATATACCATATTTACAGTTATGTGTTTTAATGAAGCAAAATTTTGTATACATTCACAAAGGTTGTACTTATAAACACAGAATGGAACATCATATGCAAATGTACCGATAAACATCAAGTATACATATACAACACACACAGTTAAACATCATTTACATGTATAACACACACAGCTAAGCATCATTTACATGTATAACACACACAGCTAAGCATCATTTACATGTATAACACACACAGTTAAACATCATTTACATGTATAACACACACAGTTAAGCATCATTTACATGTATAACACACATCTAACCATCATTTACATGTATAACACACACAGCTAAGCATCATTTACATGTATAACACACACAGTTAAACATCATTTACATGTATAACACACACAGTTAACCATCATTTACATGTATAACACACACAGTTAACCATCATTTACATGTATAACACACACAGCTAAGCATCATTTACATGTATAACACACACAGTTAAGCATTATTTACATGTATAACACACACAGTTAAGCATTATTTACATGTATAACACACACAGTTAAGCATTTTTTACATGTATATCACACAGTTAAGCATCATGTAGATGTCCAACACATTCAATTAAGCACCATGTACAAGTTATGTACAATGGACGCAGTTAAGCATGATGTACAGGTAGAACACGTGCATTTAAACACTGTGCAACGCATATAGTACACATGTACACCATATCACATGTGCATGCAGTCAAACATCGAAATACAGAAATATCAATTTCCCATCTTTCATTTTGTTAATTTTTTTCCCATTTACTAAGGTTGATTTTGTTACATATTTATCAGTATTTAAGACTATCCCTAAATCTGTTTTACAATTCATTGTACTCATTTAATTGGTCCATTCGGTTTACCTTTTCGCTTGTTCCGTCCTTTTCTGTTTCTCCTTCTGTTTTTCCTCCTACTTTTTCTGGAGTTTTTTCTTCGTTTTCTGTCCTTTTTACAAACTCCTCCTTTTTTTCTAGGTTTATCGCACGTTTTACAACACCTGCCCTCCACAGGGTAACTTTTGCCGTTAGCACACTGTAACTTAGGACATATTTCCCTCTCGCAAGTAATGCCACCATTCTGTCAACATTAAATACATTTTAAAACTTTAAAATTTTACTCATAGCCTAGTTGCCAAGATCAATAAACAGCAACAATGGGGGAAGGGGTTGAGTACAAGGACTAACAGGAGGCCCATGGGCCACATCGCTCACCCGAGTCACCTTGGCCTGTATTTAAAAATTTCCGCTATATATTTGCATGTAGTACTTTGATCCTCTAATGTGCCCCCATACCCCTCCCCCGAGTCATGATTTTGATAAAATTGAATCTGCACTATGTCAGAAAGCTGCCATGTAAACTTGAACTTTTCTGGCTCAGTGGTTCTTGAAAAAAAGAATTTTAAAGATTTACCTATATTTTCGCATTTAGAAAATTGATCCCCTATTATGGTCCCACCTACCCCCCCCCCCTCCTGGGGCCATGATTTTATCAAATTGAACTGCAATATATCAAGAAGCTTCCATGTTAATTTGAATTTTCTGGCAAAGTGGATCTTGCGAAGATTTTTTAAATGACCTCAGCCTGTTTTCGCATTTTGTGATTATCTCCCCTTTGAAGGGGGTATGGCCCTTCATTTGAATAAACCTAAATCCCCTTCACCCAAGGATGATTTGTATCAAGATTGATTGAAATAGGTAGAGAGGTTCTGGAGAAGAAGATTTTTAAAGATTTCCCCCTACATTTCCGCGTTTAAAACTTTGATCCCCTATTGTGTCCCCACTCTACCCCCCGGGATCAAGATTTCAACAAACTTTAATCCGAAATATGTCAAGAGGCTTCCATGTAAACTTGAACTTTACTGACCCAGTGGTTCTTGAGAAAAAGATTTTTAAATGACCACACCATATTTTTGTGATTATATCCCATTTGAAGGGCGCATGGCCCTTCATTTGAACAAACTTGAATCCCCTTCAACCAAGGATGATTTGTATCGTGTTTAATTAGAATTGGCCGAGTGGTTCTGGAGAAGAAGACTTTTAAAGAGTTTTCCCTATAATTTTGCATGTGAAGATTTGATTACTTATTGTGGCCCCACCCTACCCCATGGTGCCATGATTTTAGCCAAATAGAATCTGTAATATACCAGGAAGCTTCCATGTAAATTTCAACTTTACTGGACCAGTGGTCCTTGATAAGAAGATTTTTAAATGCCACCACCATATGTTTGCATTTTTGTGATTATCTCCCCATTGAAGGGTCATGCCCTTCATTTGAACAAACTTTAATACCCTTCACTTAAGGATGATATGTACCAAGTTTGATTGAAATTGGCCCTGTAGTTCTAAAGAGGAAGATTTTTAAAATTTATAAGTATATGTTTGCTATTTTTTTATTATCTCCCCTTGGAAAGGACATTGTTCTTCATTTGAGCAGACTTAAAATCCTTTCATCCAATGATGCTTTCTGTTAAATTTGGTTGAACTTGGCCCAGTGGTTTTGGAGAAATCGAAAAGGTGAAGTTTACAGACAGAAAGACGGCTCAGGTAAGCTAAAAATTATATAGGAAAGGAAATTGTTATGTCTTTATTTCAATCCCGAGACAAGGTCATCTTACAGATACAATGTACACTATATGATATGTACACTTTACATACACAAATGGAAGACGCTCCGTGTTTTGGACTTACCATACATGTGCAAGTAATGCAAGGATTTATGTCCCCGGCAACATCCGGAGACCAAACTGTGCCATTCTTCCTTTCTCGTCCAGTACCATCAGTGCAATCTGCCAAAATAAAGAAAAAAGAAGTAAATACAGAGACAAATAATACAGGATTTTCACTCAATGAGAGAGTATTCGTATTTCATATTTTAAATACAGGTATTAAACTTACTGCATTTTAAGTGTAATGTAGTGAAAAGCTATCCTGTATTATCATGGATTCCAACAGGAAATCTGGCTATATATGACTTTATCAACTTTTAAAGACAGATGATAAATGACATATGAATATTACCATAATGCTACACATGGGAAGCAAGATTCGACTCCGAAAGGACTAGTTTATACTGAAAAAAATCTCTCCGAAGACCTTGATAAAGCGGGTTAGATAAACAATTTTATCAATCACGACCTTGAACTTTGAATAAGCTTCATCATCTTTCTGTAGGTGTGTCTTTCTCAGTCATCATCTAAGAATAGGTTTTCTTTATATGAATATTCATTACAGTTGCAGTGTCAATTCATGGTTATTTTTGCTCAAAAATGCTACCCGTGGGAGATAAATAGCTATTAAGATGAGCAAAACCGGAGCCGAACACTAATCAAAAACGATTATTTTGTCGGGAGAAGATGCAACTCGCTTAAAAAGAGTTGAGCAATCGAACGCTGACTCACTTCAAAAGTCTACTAAACCCACAATACGGCTGCCAACGAAACTTTTGTCACTTACGTCCAGAATTTTCCGAAAAGACGACGAGCGTAAATATCCCCAATGTCAAGAACACTAATTTTACCAAAATATCGACGGCCATTGCTCTATCCAATTACAAAATTAATCCAACCTTCGAGAAGCCAGATGCCAAGGGTCACGTGACAACTCTTGAAATCGCTAAGAGGTTTATACAGCAAGAGAGATTATATTTATGATACAGTACTTGTGTTAAAAATAGTCAGGCATAAAATCACGTTCGTCTCTTTGTATATATAAGTTATGAGTTGGATGAACTTGCAAGATTACTTTAACATATCGAAGTACATACATTCGTTAGTTTTATAATTGTATTACATTAGCTCTGCTATCTTCATTTCTTTTAATCTATATACAAACATAAGTGTTAATTTGTATGCAGCGCATAATATAGGATACCTCTACTAAATCAGGTTCAAGCTACTAAGTAGAACTCGTACCGTCCGTCCGATCTTACGTCACCGAAAATGTTCGGAACTTCAATAATACATTGTGTACACAGAGATTGATGAAAGATTTCAAGCAATATGTAAATGATTGTATATATAGAACAGAGTCAATTCCCTTGTAATTGACCGTGAATCTTGTAACTGAATATTAATTAAACTATTTACTAGAGTTAAATTTTCTGATCTACAAAGTTAACTTATTTGTTTTTTTAATAAAATGTGCGCAAGATTTGTTCCAAATGAAGCAATTAAAAATGTACATTTGATTTCAGATCTATATTTCCTTCCCGTACTAGAAGTCTGAATGTAGAATACTAACAAGTTTCCCTTCTGCTACAGAAGACCTAGATAGTCATTGCTGTTATTAATATACTATACCGTTAGTCATTACTATTATAATTATTATGCTATACCGTTAGTCATTACTATTATAATTATTATGCTATACCGTTACACCTTGCTATTATAACATGCCATACCGTTAGTCATTGCTATTATTAATATACTATACCGTTAGTCATTGCTATTATTAATATGCTATACCGTTAGTCATTGCTATTATTAATATGCTATACCGTTAGTCATTGCTATTATTAATATGCTATACCGTTAGTCATTGCTATTATTAATATACTATACCGTTAGTCATTGCTATTATTAATATGCTATACCGTTAGTCATTGCTATTATTAATATGCTATACCGTTAGTCATTGCTATTATTAATATACTATACCGTTACACCTTGCTATTATAACATGCCATACCGTTAGTCATTGCTATTATTAATATACTATACCGTTAGTCATTACTATTATTAATATGCTATACCGTTAGTCATTGCTATTATTATTATGCTATACCGTTACACCTTGCTATTATAACATGCCATACCGTTAGTCATTGCTATTATTAATATGCTATACCGTTAGTCATTGCTATTATTAATATGCTATACCGTTAGTCATTGCTATTATTAATATGCTATACCGTTAGTCATTGCTATTATTAATATACTATACCGTTAGTCATTGCTATTATAACATGCCATACCGTTAGTCATTGCTATTATTAATATGCTATACCGTTAGTCATTGCTATTATTAATATGCTATACCGTTAGTCATTGCTATTATTAATATGCTATACCGTTAGTCATTGCTATTATTAATATGCTATACCGTTAGTCATTGCTATTATTAATATGCTATACCGTTAGTCATTGCTATTATTAATATGCTATACCGTTAGTCATTGCTATTATTAATATGCTATACCGTTAGTCATTGCTATTATTAATATGCTATACCGTTAGTCATTGCTATTATTAATATGCTATACCGTTAGTCATTGCTATTATTAATATGCTATACCGTTAGTCATTGATATTATTAACATGCCATGCCGTTAGTCATTGCTATTATTAATATGCTATACCGTTAGTGACTGCTCTTATAATATGCTATACCGTTAGTGATTGCTATTATAAAATGCATAGTGTTAGTCATTGTTATTATCAATATGTTAGAGCTATCATTTTAAAATATGCAAAACATGTGAATATTAACATTATTATTTAAATTGTTATTGTAAAAACCTGTGGACAGTGTTGTTATTGATTTGCTAAAGGTGTGGACGTGATATTATTGATGTGCTAAACCAATCTAAATTGCTATCAAAGATATGCTAAACCTGTGAATATTACTATCATTGATATGTTAAACATGTATTAATTGTAATTGTTTTATTACTATGCTAAATCTGCGAACATTGCTATCATTGATAAGCTAAATCTGCAGACATTGCTATTAATGATAAGCTAAATCTGCAGACATTGCTATTAATGATAAGCTAAATTGGCAGACATTGCTATTAATGATAAGCTAAATCTGCAGACATTGCTATTATTGATAAGCTAAATCTGCAGACATTGCTATTATTGATAAGCTAAATCTGCAGACATTGCTATTATTGATAAGCTAAATCTGCAGACATTGCTATTATTAATGTGCTTAACCTGTATACATAGCTGTTATTGATTTGCTAAACTTGTAGATATTGCTATTATTGATTTGCTAAATCCACAGGCATTGCTTTTGTTAATATGCTAAACATACCTTCTGGTCTCCTTCTTTCAATTTTATCATTTGTTTTGTTATCTAGAGATAAAAAGGTCATAAGCTCATGCATATGTCTAAAATCAGCCTCTACTGTTTAGCTACTCTTGTATATAAGCTATCAAGAAAACCTGCGGCAGTTTTTACAATTTGAAAAAGCTCTAAGTGCGTGTTTGATGTTGTGCGATATTTATTCTCACTCACCAACACATATTGGACAACAGGTGTCTGGTGACTGGTAGAACTTGCTGCAATGCTTTCTAACGTCACACGACTTCAGGAAACAGTAAATTTGTCCTGACTGAAAAAGAAAAACATCAAAGATTGATTTGTTAACGTTGCTCATTTCTTGCTGTAACTTGGTCCTGATTGCTCAAAACACATGTACAAATCAAACAGCATGTACACGATTGTAGTCATTGAAATATATTAAGTTCTTCAGATTTATTTGTCAAATTCAAAATCAGATACATGTGCAAAGCACGATGCATTTGTGAAGAATTACTCTCCCGAGCGTGGCTGCATTTGATTATGGCAAATCTGACCTTGATGAATGACCTTGACTTTTATCATTCACCAACTCTGATTTGAATTGTCAGTTCATCCAGTATGGACTATCTATTTGTACCTTCGAAAAGTTCAGTCGTTATAAACAAGGTGAGACAGTGAAACAGAAACAAAAGAAAAAAAATCAAAACCAATCTGCAATTCAAAAACACTATAATTTGTCGACTTAATTACCATGTTTTCTTGCAAGTTTTCACATATCTACCTGGCATATGCAGTTGACGCATTGATTTGATTTGGTTGGCGTGATATTTGTGTGGTTGTTGGAGAAGAACTGGTTATGTTGATAGATCCGCCCCTCAAACTCACAATTTCTGTCCCTATCCCCTGCCTTCCCATCGTTATCCGGTGCCACTGTAGGAATGATGTTTGTTAGATCTAGGTGAAAATAGTGTGGGATCGCAAATTCAGGCCAGCAATACTACACAGCTGTCGCCCAACAACACAACATTTAATGTACGTACATGTATTTAAAAAACACAATAAAAAATTTATTGATTTTCATATTATTTTTTGAAACGTTGTCCATGAATATTATTCATCATTAATCTGATTTTGTTAACAAAATAGCGTAAAACTGAGAGAGATACCTTCACAAACAGGGCAGCAAGCCCCCACCGGATACCGCGGCACCTCACAGTCCAGTATTGGACACTCCACCTTGCTACACTTAACTGTGTTCTATTTCAACAACACAAAATATGCATTATTGTTACTGAAAATAATATTGGAGAAGTTTATTTCAAATAAAGATGTTAACGGTTATGTCCCCTAACAACAGAGATCGTATTACAATCGGCTTTATAATTTACCACCAGTAATGCTCATTTGCATTAAAACCTAGCTCCAATTGATGTTAGAGTTTAAAGGTCTAAGGGCAATGCAATGGATGAACGGCTTTGCGTGGCCATTCTTATCCTATTCACTATACCATAATGGGGTAAATTATCAACATGGAATTATCCAATCTATATTTAAATCAAGTCATTGCTTTTCAAATACGGCTGGACAATAACGAGATATCAATCGAATATCAAAAGAAAGACATAAAGATTTATGTACGGAGAGAGAGAAAGAGAGAGATAGAATGGGTAAATGGGTAACACATTTTCTTTTACTAGCTAAAGTGGGCGCAAGGACAATGAAAAGTTATTTGATCCTTTTGTTTAATGTTTCATAAAGTTTATTTTCCTTCATGGTTTTTATTATTAAGAATTTGGAGTGGGTTCTGGCAGTGCAGACGTGCGACATCAGACAGACTTTTCAGATCGCCAGATTTAATTATGATATTTCATATTCACGTAAAAATGTTTGTTTTCTAAATCACAATTTTGTGTCATAATCCTCTGTCTCTTTGTGAGAAAGAGGCGCTCAAACAAACGCCGGGACGAGCCAGACTTTCTCACGATTTTACGACGACACGAGGCGGCTTCCCGCCAAATAGAGGATAATGGCGCAGACGCACGGAGCAATCTTCGTTTGAATAAAGTCAGTTGGGTATAAAATTGACTGTTCGTCTTTAGGAAACTTACGTTAGAACAGGTACAGTTTACACAGCCTGCGCCAATCTGATGTGTGTCCTGCACAGGATTCCAGTATGCGCCCTCTCGGTAAAAATGTACGTTATCCAATGTACAATCTGCTTCTGAAAGTATAGGTTGGCAAATGTTATCACTGTATTTATTAATTTTCGTGCAAATTCTATTATACGTGGTGAGAAAAATGTTTAAAGCAGAGCATTCTTCATAATAATAGGCTGTTAAAGTGTTAAATTACAAATTAATGCTCCTTTTAAAAAAATTCATCGACTTCTTCGAAGATCAATTACACAAGTCTCTTGATGCTTGTCATTTCCAACAGGAACATTTTATAATTGATTTTTATAAATTTAAAAATAATCACCACACATTTAAACGGATCGGCGCGTGGGGGCGCCAGCAGCGCCGAGCTCTCTCTGCGTGAGAGCAGACGTGAATTTGAGCGATCAATCAATGCAATGGCAGAAAGCATTTACACAAACTTCTGAACTTTGTACACCGGTGTTGTCGACAGTTAGTCGCTGTCTTAACACAACAAAAGCTTGAATAAAAACTTGTACAGTAATAACAAGTTATGTTGTGTGAAGTTTACGGCGTAAACAGCGAAGCCTTACTCTATTGCACCACGCTACCTTCCGTTTGCAAGCGGAGGTCGCGTGTGCCAAAGGTTCGTTATTTTTATTGATCAAAAATATTTGTCGTAATGTTTAAAACTGAAATATATATATATATATATATATATATATATATATATCTGTGTGTTTGTGTGTATGTGTGACTGTCTGTAGTATTTGCATCATTAAAATTGTGTCTGAACACAAGCGGAGCATTAAAATAAATTGTAAAAATCTATGTCGTAGAGCCTGTTGTGAAACGGGTCCTTAAACTGTGCTAATTCCAACAATTATGATAAAGAATTATACGTTTGTAAGCTACAGAGTGTCTATATAAAATAAGATATACATAGGGTGGGATAGACGACATGTTCGTGTAGCTGGGCTAAACTTCTCAAAGATCTAAAGATAGAACAGTAGAAGACCCTCCCTCGTCCCTCCAGTAATTCTTACCTCACCACCCATATTTTGTTTCCAAGGCGAAAACCACCCTCCCTAGCATTCTCATTGTAATGGTGGGGATTTTCTGTGAATCAATCGGAATTTTCTACGGTATGTGTTTCCAGTTACATATATTGTTGTAATGTTTAATATCGGATGACAATTACATTTGTACCCATTCTAAATACTAGGACTATCGATTTCGCGCATTATTGATTACATCTGTAAAAACAGACTTGGGATATCATATTACAATGAAAAATTATTTAAATTAATATACTTGGGCGTGACGTTTCCATACCTCAAATTAAAAAAGAAAGAATTGAAACATTATTGAATGAGTGAGTATTTTTAAATTACAAGCGGTGACCTAAGTAGTCGGCGTGTCAATACGCATTACTTCAATCGGTATATTCTGTATGATATATGAGGAAGAGTGACTAGATTAAGTAGTATACCATAACCCGAGAAAAGTATATCACGGACATAGGTCTACAGTGACAGCCCCTTTATTTCTATAGACTTTTCTTAAACAAAAAGATTTGTTATCGCGCCGATCATTAACAATCGACATAGTCTTGCGCTCCTAATGATAGGAAAACGTCGCCTTTTAGATCACAGGTTAGATAAAATGTGATCTTTTCATTTTTTATGTAAATAAAAGACTAGTCAGCTGATCCGCCTTTCATTTTTTAAATAATTG
Organism: Ostrea denselamellosa; assembly: GCA_024699665.1. Classification (NCBI taxonomy): domain Eukaryota; kingdom Metazoa; phylum Mollusca; class Bivalvia; order Ostreida; family Ostreidae; genus Ostrea; species Ostrea denselamellosa. The sequence continues at coordinate 3,365,125 of JAMZEH010000046.1, forward strand.
CATTGTTTAGATAATGTATTAAAATATTTGGCAATTGTTCTAGACCTACGTTGGCAGATGCCGGAACTGATAAAACGTACTTTCCCCGTCGAATTGAGACAGGGCTGGGCCTAGGAATGGAGTTAGGAATTAAAACCAAGTAAATTAAAAGGTTTTGTTTTGTGTGTGTGTAATCTGTCTGAGGAACAATCGTCCGTTGATTAGAGTCGGTCCCCCACTCGAGACAGCTAGGGCCATGGACTAGTGATAGGGATGGCGGACAGAATACGACAATTTCAAAAGGTTTGGCAGACGATTGGAAGCACGCGACTCCAGGGAAACGTCGTCAGGTGTGAATTTCTTCTCGTCTGCTGGTCACGAGGGCGCGCTATGAGCGAGATGTTGGGCTGAGCCCTGATCGATAACATCGCGAGTATGGGTTTATCGCATTAACATGACATTTCATGGCATGCACTCTGATTATTTTATAAGCAGGTAAACAGGCTTATTATGATGGTGATAATGTTTACCAGGAGAAAGTCGACTGCCACTAGATAATATTGAATACGATTATAAATCAATTAAAACTTCTCATCCGTCTGGGCCATAGGAAAGATGACATTGGGTATTATTTATCCCGTGCATAAAAGAAAACACATACATTGATATTCATCCAAAGTAATTTGAACATAAATAAAAGTTATGAAAGTGAAGGAGAAAAATCGCTGATATTTGAAATTTAAAATATTGTGGAAAAAAGAGAGATATAATTTATCTGACATCAAAATAAATAAATGCAAGACGAACGTACTAATTAAAAAAAAAACAAAACAAAACCAAACCGTATATATGCAATACTTTCAATTGTATATCTGTTGGCAATTATAAAACATCGTTCATTAACCAAACGTACCTGATAGTTAGTAAAAATGTTTATTGTACTCGTTCATATGATATTAGTAAAGTGATAAGTCCCCAGTCATGTATATATATATATATATATATATATATATATATATATATATATATATATGGTTTTATAAAAGAAAATGGATGAAAGTAATAGCAATACTTTCTATATATACTCAGTACGAGTAGTTAATGTTGTAATTTGATTTTACAATAAAGGATTATATATAATCATGAAATATTGATCAAATACTCTCCCGTTCTTTTCTTTTTAGTAAGAATGACTCTAAACGTCATGAGAGGCAGTTAATTAAAATAATTTTATGCCTCGAAGAATTTTTAATAATTACCGACATAGATATCAATATGTGAGAAAAATGGTTTCGTGAAAAACTGGCGACTATGTAGACTCGCAGGCAATTCATTCATCAAACCTTAATGTGAAGAAATACATTACTCTTTAGGTTAGATTGCAAGGTCTGTCAGAAAAGAAATCACAGTGTCTGTCTATTGGTATTACCAAGGTAAGATTTTATTAACTGCATAATGGAAGCCATTAAATAAATCCACTTTTGTTAAGTTTGTATTAATGTTGTCTCAAATTTTGCACTTCATCCTGTTCATATGATCAAATTTGTGACACGATACAAACACTAGCCTGCGGATCCTTAAAACTAAGGAGAGACAATTTCGCGGAATCTTCTTACCCTAATTAAATGGCATATGGGAAATGTTGTAATTATGAGTCCGGATAAATAAATTTGGCTTTTGGAGCCAATAAATTACCTCTAATGATCGATTGACAACTTAAATCGTCGCCCAACAATGGGGAATACACTGCGTAAGAGTCCGTAAGCACGGCCCCCGATCCTAGACAATCTTCTGATCAACTAATTACCTAAAAACACGACCGCCAATATAGGTAAAAAAAGCACAGTCTCTTGTTCAGACCAGACAGGAGTGTAATGATGTTCCAAATTACTATTTTATTGTTAAAGACACTTTACCTCCCAAAATTAGCATTTTCTCCAATCCCCATAAATCGCACTTTGAATAGATTTGAGTGCAAAATGTTCATTTAAGCCATTGTCTGGACATTTCTGTAGAGCGATTGCGTCAAAGTTTACAATTTGTTTTATTGGTAATTCAACCGAAAGGTTTAAGAGTCAAATATTAAATTTATCATGATCGAAAAGTCGATCCGTACACCTGTAATTGACAGGTACTTCACAGTAATATTAAGTATACAAAATGCATCTAATGGCCAGCTAATGAGTTTAGTATGATTTCAAAGAAAGAATTTGTTAACGTGAAGATTATAATGCTAAGACTCTAACTCGTTATTGACAATGAAACAGACAGCGGGTATGTATTTGATACAAAAACTATCACCCATCACTTATGGGTACTTTTGTTAATATTCATTGGTAGTACTCTAAAGATATTGTCTTATTGTCTTTTGAAAGCCGATAAAATTACTTCAAGAGGCTTTCACTTCAAAACAAAAATCTAATTTCCTCTCATTTAGATATCGTATACTACAAAAAGTAATACAGATAACCGCAGCGTTCTGTCCTATAGATCTCTACATTATCTGTTGCTCCATCTTCCTATCTGTATGCAATCTGATCTATTTGATTTCAAATGATTTCAACAAAAACCTCGATAAACAAAGCAACTGACTTTACAGGTTTCACTACGAAAAAAGTAGAGACATATTTAAGATATCGCCCGTCAGTTAAATTTCTTGTGAAGAAAGATCCTTTTCACTTTGAGCAAACGCTTTAAATTCGATATGATCATTACAGGATCCGATAACATCTTTTGAAATTTGAAGCCAAGGTATGAAAAATTCTTACCTGTAGAAATTATTCCACAAATGATAATTGCAATCACCGCTAAGCCTCTCCACATGTTATCTAAACAAAAAAGTTACAGTTAAATTCTTCAGGGAAATGTCACTCATATCCTATATATCCAGCGGGACCCGTTCGACTGAAATTTTAGGAACTTGTTGCAGTCAGTAGTCCGTCACATGCACCGCTTTTCTGGAGTTAAATAACTAAATCACTCTTTGAAATATATATATTACACAGTCCTGCTATATTTCTTGTAATGTTGTGATAATTGAAATTCAGAGGAGCCAATCGTCAGTGACCACGTGACAGCCCGCTTAGGGAGGTCCAAACGCAATACCCAAACTGAATTTTCAAAGATAAATTAAGACATTTATTTTCCAATCAAACTTCGCCTTATACAGATTTCCTATGCTGGCGTCTTTCTATTGCTCTGTCTGTTTTTAAATATTTGACGCGCACATGTTTATTAGGACTCGATTTAATAACGTTCAACTATCGCATTAGTCCTAACTTCAACAGCGCAGCGCAGTTCAAGTAAGAGACCGATTTGTCGAGTAAATCTGCGTGGTTACTGTGATGATAAAATGATTTTTTAAATCATCCTGTAGATTGCTTGGCGCCCATGAGCGCATCTTTTACTTATTTTATATCTATATAAGGAATCGACGGCCCGTAGGCTGAATATTTTTAAAAATGTCAGATAACACCCTTAACGTGTATTGATAACATTCGTCCCATACTATATTCCCCTTCTTTGTCTCCGTGTAAGAACAGGCACCGTAAAAACTATGGATATTTTAAATAGATGTAGAAAAAGTTATATTGAAATTCAGATTTGAATTGTGAATTTCCTACATAATGTATACTACAAATTCAAAAATTACTATATAAAGTATGATTTTTATTTCTTCGTCATCGGAGATTCGGGGCATATAGTTTTTTAACTGTCTGTTTGTTTGTTTGTAAACAAAAACTACAACCTTGGCCATTTTGAATGGAGGTGATTGGGCTTTCATGTTTCACATGTGTATTTCATATGAAGAAACCTTTGTTTTGGTACCAAACGTTTGGACTTGTGATCTGACCTTGGGTTTTGACCTAATTTTGAAAACTTTAACTTTGTTCATAACATAGAATGGTTAGAGATAGAGCTTCCATATTTCACATGTGTATTTCTTTTGACAAGACCTTCTTTAGGTACAAGAATTACATTGTGCGATACGAGGACATCAGTTTCACAAACTTATCTTGTGTGTGTGTGTGTGTGTGTGTATATATATATATATATATATATATATATATATATATATATATATATATAAGCATAATGCATATATAAGCCCTCTCTCAGTTACGACAGAATGAAATTAATATAGTACATAAAACAGCAACAAAATGATTGAAAAAAGAAAGAAATTACAAATAAGAGAAAAGAGTTAAACAACTGTAAATAAATGGGGGATATAATGAGATGCGATATCCATGTATTGCTGATTTTGGAATTGATTGCTTGCAAATTAGATCGTTCGATTGTTTGTTTTACGCCCTATTGAGAAATTTCCACTATTATTGAGAGTCACCAATGGTAGGTGAAGCACCACATAAACATGCTTAGCGCTCAGGACGGTAGCAGTGACTGTTCTTTAACGTTCTTCAACGCCTGCCACGACACGGGACCTCTGTTATTCGAAAGACCCGTGATACGCACTTCTATGTTTACGTCTTAGTTTAGATGCGACTATGGCACAAGCAGGGCTCGAACTCATGACCTCCCAGTTAAAAAGCGAACGCTCTAACCGCTGAGCTACCGCGACCGGTCCTGCAAATTAGAAGTAATGTATAAATTTAAACTGGATATAGTACTCACCAGATATTTTCCACTGTCAAGAGAGTTATTGCTGGTTCTCTGCCCTGTGACTTACTACAATAGGTTCGTATCTTCTGCAAAAATTTGTTGTATCAATGATGTCATATCATGTGCGACCAGAGGGTTATTCATAAAATACAAGGGTTTCATGACTGTATCACTATTTTTGCCGTCTGTGTCGATGTACGTGTGTTGTGATATTGTTCGTGTTTTAGCAATAAGTGTGATCGTAAAAGTCATGAAAATTGTGTGAATGAAAAGAGTTCAGAGGCGGGATTGTCTTCAATGCATGCATGATGCAGTTTTTCCTCTGTAATAAAAAGACGGCATAAAACAGGGAAAGACTCATCGTATCGATGTAACTCTTGCGTAATACAAAATAATTAGTCATGTTTCTTTGAAGAACTCATTCGCGATATCAATATCACTATGATTATCTTAAACTAAGGAGTTAAAACATCAACAACATAATAATTCTAATATGTATATATACGGTGTGAACGTTGGATCGGGCGAAGCATGAAATGGTCATTGGCGTGCTCCAAGTGATAATCATAATTCAGTTAAGTACGGTAAATTAGAAACGGAAATATCCTTTCACTTGAAAATATATATTATGTATGAATTTCCAAATTGTGCAAAACGCCCAGTAGCATCCAAATAATATGTTTTACGATATGACCATTGAGACGAGCGAAGACTCATAACATCTTGCAAAATGACTTTAGGCATTCATTTATTGGGAGAATTATAATGCGGTTGATGTTACAAACAGCGCATTGTGACGTCATATTAGCTGTGATTTTTTCCCCATTTCAAACCAAGCAATTTATCCACAACATTTAAACGCAAGAAGGAATGAGAAAACTTGTCTGAAATAAAAAAAAAAAATATGGTAATATCCAAACTATTTATTTGTTTTATCTACAGGGTTGTCCGTTATAAGCTTATCAGACCGCAGTGACGACGACATTGCCGGTAATACGCTGATAAAGAGCAAATCACGTGACTCTTGAAACTGGGTAATCATTATCTCCTTTCTTTTGCCGATTTTGACTTTTTCCTTTAACATCCGTATTACCTTTAGAGACTCGCTTCGCGGACTGGCTTCATTCAGCCCGTCTGAGAGCTTTTTGCTCGGTGTAATAAATATAAGTCAGTTTGCTTTGTAACTGAAAATTGATGAAATCCTTTGCATGTTCAAAACAATATTGAATTTTTTTTTTAATCTGAAAAATATTTATAGTGTATGTTTGTATATATGATTGTGTAATGTTTACTTTCGTCCTATGATACTGCAGGTCCTACAGTACCAGGATCTTTCAGTTTTACGTCACACATGAACCGCGACATCTATCGGCGAGTTATATTTAGATAATAAACAACTATATTGCAGGCAATACTTGTCTTAACTGAAAAAATAAAAATGTCCAGAATTTTGGCTAGTGCGGTCTTTGAATTTATAACGAGTAAAAATTCAAAATGTTCAGTGAACATATGTAGAGATTATCTTTTCTTTTGCTGATTTTGACTTTTTTTCTTTTTCATGTTACCCACAGGAGCTCCTCACGAATTGACTCACTCTATTCTATATTTACACAAGAGAGGAATCCAGAGTCCCAAAAATCGCTACCTCAAATTGAGCAATGAGAGCGCATATTCCATTTTGGGTGATTGAGAAAAAGTTCCCAAAGTTCAAAAACAGTAGAAAATACATTGCTTCTTCATATTTATTGCCATTGCAAACAAATATTACGCATTTTTACAAACTATGAACTTTCCTCGATCGGTTGAGACCAAATTGTAAATATTAACGTCCGTAAAATAAAGAAAGGAGACGAATGGAAATGTGAGGAAGCGATTTTCGGGATTCCAGATTCCTCCATTGTGTAATTATAGATATAAATGGTGATAAGTTTAATAAGACAGAAAGTTCATGACAAGCCCCTGTGTAGAGCTTTGCTTCGCGGACAGGCCTTCGCCTCGTCCGCGCTTTGCTCAGTATTATTGATTTTACCAGTTATAACTGATTGATATGCAGTTTTACATGCATTCAGTTATCGAAGAATCTTTTGTATCGTCATTTTTCATCAAACATTCAAACTTCGAAATCAAGCTTTCGAACCACCATAATGCACGAGAGCGCGAGTTTGTTACATTGATTGATTGATTGTTTGTTTGTTTTTCGAGAATTTTCCACTCATATTGAGACGTCACCAGCTGTAGGTGAAGTACCACAAATTTAGACCCATGCTTAGCGCTCAGGGCCGCAGCAGTGAGGGTTCTTTAACGTGCCAACGCCTACCGTGACACAGGACCTCCGTTTTTAAGGTTATATCCAAAAGACCCGTGATTCTCACTTCTAAATGCCGAGCGTTTGGCAAAAGAGCAATCACTACTTATTTTTCGTCTTAGGTTTGACGCGGCCATGGCACGAGCGGGGCTCGAACTCACGACCTCCCGGTTACGAAGCGAACGCTCTAAACACTGAGCTACCGCGACCGGTAGTTTGTTACAGGTGGGACTTATCAGGGTCAGAACTAGGTGCTAATCGTAACTGTTCCTTAGACAAATACTCGGCATCATAAGGAAAGCTATTATACATTCATTAATACCTGAAATATGTAGGCGCCCATACGACATTAAAGGTAATAGAAAAACGATATCCAATATCGCGCTAGACGACGGCATGACAAAGATTATGGATTTATAGTCTTTACAAACTGAGGCCCCATGTCACAGTAGGTGTCAACACAACAAAACGTATATGTGTTTATAGACTGAGGTACCGAGACACAGAACGCGTCAAGATAACAAAAATCAACTGTTTATCAACTGAGATCCCGAGACAGAACGCGACGATACTGTAAGGATTAAATATGTATACACTGAGGTCCCGAGACAGAACGCGTCGACTCTGTAAAGATTATATGTTTATATACTGAGGTCCCGTGCCTCAGTATATAAACATTTAATATTTACAGTGTCGACGCGTTCTGCGTATCGGGATCTCAGTTTATAAACATTGCCTCAATACATAAACATTTAATCTTCACAGTGTCGACGCGTTCTGCGTCTTGGGATCTCAGTTTATAAACACTTCAAATTTTGTTGTTTTGACAAGTTCTGTGTCACGGGTCATACCAACGTCTTTCTGACTCAGGACCTCGGTTTAAAGTCCTATAAACATTTAAATTTTGTTGTGTCGACACCTCATGAGGTCCCGAGACATATAGAACGCGTCAACACTGTTAAGATTAAATACATATAAACTGAGGTCCCGAGACGTAGAACACGTCAACACCTTAAAGATTAAATGTTTGTATACTGATGTTCCTCGACACAAAGCGTGTCGACAGAACAAAATTTAAATGTTTAAAGGACTTTAAACCGAGGTCCTGAGTCAGAAAGACGTTGGTATGACAAAGACTGAAGATTTATCAACCTTATAAAGTGTAGTTTCGTGTCTCGGTAGGCTTCAACAAGGCAAAACTGAGGTTCTACATCATGTAAAGCAAATGTTAAAGGCTTTCACAGATCCCAGTAGACATTGGTATAAAAAATATTCCTTACTGTGTTGGCCTGATTTCATAGCATACTGAATATCAAAATTTACACCTGAATTCACTAAAATCATAACCTCATACATGTATGTAATCAACCAAGTTCAACCAATCACCGAATGATTTATGACAGAAACCACTTGACCGTTACAGGCTCTGATAGTTTACTACCTGAATGATATGTTCGAACATTAGACTCGTATAAAATATCATCGACGGATATTTCCATGCTATTTTGGTGCCATTATCACATTCTGTAACGCTTTAATGTTCTGAAGAGGAAGTGATGGGAGTGTGGAAGAAGAGGCGTTGTAACGGCATTGATTGATTCTAATTAAGTTTGGTATGCATGTAATAACGTTCTTTAATTAATGTGTAATGTTTGCTGTCATTAATTTGGAAAAAAATCTAAGTTGTCTTTGAAAATAGTAGATGTGCCAACAGCTAATACCATCCTCCACAATTTAATCGCACGACAAAGAATTTGAAATAATAGAATTAACTTAATTGTAAATTGGATAAAAGTTATGTGACGTCATGACAATCGATGTCATAATTAAAAATTATTAGTTATTTCAAAGATGCTTGTCAACAATGAATATAAAATTGATAAATAATATAGTTACGCATACTGTTTTTAATTGGTGTGGAGATGTAAACGGCCCAGTGTTTGGGGTCACAAGACACCGTAACACAAAACAGTCTCCCTAGAAACTGAATTGTAACCGCCAAATAGAAACAAAACATTCAAAGACTGTTCCAAGGGAGCCCCGTGTACCTACACTCCACAGTTCTTGGGAAGCGCTGGTGTAATTTCAAACATTGCTTATTTTACACGAGTACTCAATAATGCAAACTGACACGCGACGTCATATCGCGAGAACATGAATTCGCAAGTGATCGTGGCCTTTTCGTCAAGAATTTTAATATGTATAAAGCGATATATAAATAAAAAAGTAATTTTATGATGCTGCTCGCGAAATTACGCAGTAATAAATTTGTCGCGTATATTTTGGAATTCACAATAATTCAAAATACGTTTCGTATTGTAAGAGAATATGATTGGTTTCAGTTAATTACATATAATATATTGACATTCATTATTGATTTATTTGGCCATTTAGCATGTTTTCAGTTATTCGCCTCATCTAAAGACAAAGTAGTTAAATTAGGTTCGCTCCTTCGCCCACGAATCTTCGCTCACTCTTTCTCAAAACTCGATCCTATGCCTTGATCAATGAAATGGTGTGAATGACCCCAAAGGAACACCATAATGTTCCAATGATTATTATTCAGAACTTGTGATACAGATGAAAGAGTATTTCGTTTATTTTCAAAAAGTGCATTTCCTTCTAACATACTACAGTTTAGGTCAGTTCGATGTGCCTTCAGTATAAATGCACTGCTTAATATAATGATATCTAATGAATGATTACTAAACACAGAGTTGAGCGTATTAGATATCGATACATCTTCTGGGTACCAGGAGTTGCCCTTGAAGTTGGTAAGAGAACACCATTCACAGATTGTTGTATGAAGGAATTTTTCAATGCACAGACCGCCTGCAGTCCGGATGACTATTGCGTAAAAGGAAATGAAATTTACTCACTCAGCCGACAGTATATTACCCCTTTCAAATAGCCTAACATGAAGAAATTGATTTATACTGAGGGAACTTCATTCTTTTTTCTGAGACGATAAATCAATTACACAACCTTCAATGCATGCTAATCATTCTGTTATTAGCAAGGATAAATATCCTTAAAGGTATTAAACATAAAAGGAGTTGTGTCCTATTCTAAAATTAAAATCTGTACTTTGCCAATAGAAGAGATATGGTAATATGTATTAAATAGTTAGTCTGACACATAACAAAGTATTAAACAATAAAGGGGTTCTTTCTCTTTCACATCCTTTGTAAAGCTGTACATTTTCCCCAAATAGTTATTCCATTATTTTATTTAAATTATCTTTTGCAAATAGTATTACTAGTACCAGAACAAACAAACCAAAAAAAAAAAATAATAATAATAAATAAATAAATAAAAATAAAATAAATAGATAAATAAAATATAAATAATATGAATACAACAGCCTTATCAGTGTCTACCATTTATTGTATATTTATCTCTGTATTAATGCAATTCTGAACGAAGTAATTTATTGAACGCCAACTTTTCATGAAACTTTTCGTGAAACGTCCCAAGCACAAGTTCCGGATATTTTCGCTAAGTTCTGAACAAAGATGGATGATCTGCTGTTATTCGGTAAACTCTGGTAGTCGGTTTCGATATTTTGTCAAACAAGTATCAATTTTAAATTCGTATGATATTTCTACTCTGGTTTACAGAAAAAAGGGGGAATATTGAAATTCCACACACCCCCATTTGCTTGAATTAAAAAGAAATATCTTTTTTTTTGCTTTTTTTGTTTTTTTTTTTTTGTTTGTTTGTCATTTTGGGGTCTTCGGTTGGCGTAAAAGGCACAAACTTGGATCGCTATCACCATCCCCACATTTTCTGGATACGCTACTGCTTAACAACAGGAAATATTATTCACAATATGAAACATTTCACCACATTATTTGATGCAATTAGATGAACGTTTGTTAAAAACGTGTATAGTTAGTGATATTGTATGCATTCATGGCTTCAGTTTCAAACTTGACGAGAAAATGAATAAATTATCAACATAAAACAATTGACATTAGTTTAGTTATATAATAAAAATATCTACAAATTGAAGAAGAAAAAACAATCCTACCCAAACATATTAATGATAATAAAAATAAACAAAAAAAACGAGTTGCAATTTAATGATGGGAAAGCAAAGTATATAGATGTATGTGAAATAATCCATTAAAGATCTTAAATGTTCTACCTTCTGTTTGCATGAATTTCCCCCAAAATATGATGTTTATTATTTTTGCAGCCTTGCTAAAGCAAGGAAGAAAATTAATAGTTAAATATTGAAAATTTCGTTTTTTGCACGTATCTCAATCACAATATTGAATAAACTACAAATATACGAATTATATGTAATAGATAAAATTGTATGTATGAAAGTGATCATTTCCAGCACATAGCTAACAAACTAAGACGAAATTTAAAGTATTACTGCACGTGGCTAGACGTGGTCTCATTAAAAGAGAATTCCGATTCAGTAAATGGTTCATAGTTTTATTTATGTCTTTATATTTCCAGGAAGTGAACAAGCGTTTATGGAGCTAAGATCAATGGAGGGCGACACAATGTTTGTAAACAAGAGACAAAGATTTGTCGTGATCAATCAGCGACACGTGTATAAATTCATAATCTGTTAGATAATGGCGAGCAGTTCCCAAATCTTGACGTCGGGAGGCGCATTAACATTGATGAAAGGACATTCCTACGTAAAAGTAAACAGTGGCGTGGTGTTCTGTTCAGTAGGTTTCCCTGACCGAACAATAAAGCAGTGTCCCAAGTTACCACACGATCATTTGATAGTATACCTCTGTAATTTAAAAAAAAAAAATTTTTTTTGACATTGAAGTATAATTAATATGTGTTTGTTGATCATTTTGAATTTTTTCTTAAAGAAATGTCCTTCACTTGATGAAACACTCGCTTTGGTTTATATATAATGACGAAACCTACTCCTCAGTACATTCCAAGCTGATATAGATACTGGATGAAGGTTTAATTCAGGTTGTGAATTTCACAAATACGTCCATTCCCCACCATTTTTTCCACCCATTTTTATAACCTGTTTGGCTTCAGAAATATTTGGTCAATCAATATATATTTATAATTTTTTAAAAGAAAAATAACTATAATGTAACCATTATCATGTTACCCACCTGTTTTATATGTGTGGAGGATAAAAAATGACGATCCAAATATATAAAAATTAACAATGCAAAATACATACTAAATACGCATTAAGTATTTGTATTTTCATGAACTGACTCATAAGTACAATTCACATACCTTTTATCGAAATATTTTAAGATTTACTCACATATGTAAGTTATGTGGTCTACTAGTGCGAAAGGTGCTTTCTATTGTTTAATCGTCAATTAGTTTGATCAATTCCCATCGATGACAAAGGAATTAAGCACATATAGACAAATTGTCTAGTTGTTAATGTGTGCACACTACTGTGGTAGACATTTATTTTGATCCAAATGAGGAATACGAGTAATGCTTACAAAGGGAAATAATCCATTATACGTGTTATACATCTGATCATTCGAACACGAACATGTGTCTGAAGTTATTTTAATAAAGTAAAAGAAAATTTACAAAATTGATGGAAACCAATTGCCTTGAGTAATTTCTCTCTATCAATGCAGTGTGTAGATTAGCAGTCTTTATCGTGGTACTCATTTAACAATTCAAGGATTTGATGGAAGGTTTTTGAAACGAGGTCGAGCAATTTCGAAGTAACTGGTCTTTAACATCACGTGGGAGAGTAGATGATGCTCGTACTCTTCTCATTTTCTATCGTCGGCGTGAATGACACGGTAATCTACATCTCTAACCGTAAATAGTATCACAATTATCAAATGACTATCCCATCTTTTCTAAACGGTGAAGTGGCCCCGAAGACACGGTCAGTAGACACACGATTTCCGCCACGCTTCGCGAAGACAGTATAGAAAAGGTCGCTTTTGGCGTTAACAAATAATTTATAAATCATCGATAGTTGATGGGAATTGACAATTACATAGACGTTATCAGAAGACTATACATTACTTTATATATTTTTAATGATATTTCGTGTTTTTAATTTGCTTACCAAGCCTTAGGGTTACCCTGGAAATTATTATACATACATGCACTGGAAAATGTGTCTACTAGAACTTCTGAAATGACTTGCACAACGAGGTATATCGTTCTTATTTAAGTTACACAATCGCACTTTTATACTCTGGCTATCCAAATCTTTCAAGTCCTTCAAATCCTCCAGAAGACGTTATTTTAATGATGATCACAAACAGTGGCGACATCGCATTGTCTCGTTAAGAGCTCTTGGGACGACATTGAAAACGGCTGTGTAAATACGCAAGACGCGAAGACGAGTGTTTGGGATAGTCTCAATGGTGCAGGTAAACGCAGAAGCCACCTGGAAAAGTCCTTGGGGATTAACAAATTATTTTTATTTAGAAAACAAAATTTTGACAGCTTACACGCGACCCTTACAAAGAAAAATAGACATGATCAAGCTAGGATCGGCTTACTACACCATGTCGTTGGTAATTAATTGAGTATCTCTCTCTCTCTCTCTCTCTCTCTCTCTCTCTCTCTCTCTCTCTCTGTGTGTGTGCTGAAAATTTCTCCTCCGCCTTGATACTAAGTTAAACCAGATCGTTATTAGCAACAATCCAATTTTTTTTCTCTAATTGCTCAAGGTGTGCAATCAGCCGAAACCCAAGTTCTGTGTTAAAATATTGTCACACTGCATGCTAGAATGTAGCTTTTTAATATAACAGATATCGTGAACTTCATCTGTATAAAATGGGATAATGCCATCTATTTAGGATTTAACTATCATTATAAAATCGGGAAACTCAGAAATGGAAAAGTAAATTTTCTACAAAGTTCATATCAGCTGGTATACAAACAGCGCGGGACGCAGGCTTCATTTTCTCACCTTCCTGACAGACGCCTAACATAAGAGACTCTCCAATGTATAAATGTTTGTGCTAACACTTGAATATGAAGATTTGATTACTTGCCTTCATAGCGAGTAGATAACAGGTGTCTACAGACGTTGCATCACAGATTAAATACGGATCTAACTTTAGAAACATCCATCTACCAGTAAGGGTATACAAGGTAATTAGGAGCAAATTGACAAAAGATTAAATGGGGTTCTGTGAGGTGTAATGGTTATATAGCAAATTCTACAGCAAATATAGTTCTGTTATTTAGTTATGGTGTAATATTAGCGACCTACAGAAGTCCCGAATTCCCTTCTAAATGTATATTATTTCTCAGTCTATGTATGAATAGAAGATAAACCTTTGAAATATACAGAGTATTATATTCTACCTACCATTACTACATTTCATAACAATAATACCAAAGTTCGTATGATAGTAGCTTGTTTTTAAAACAGTATCATTGATTGAGAATCGTTTGACATCATTTTGTGTAAATGTAATGAATAGTTAACTTAATTGTTTACTCTTCATAGAATTGAAGCAGCCATGTAAGGGAACTGATGGAGACTAATCCGAGATTTACCCGACTTTTACCCCCGCCTAAATATTAATGACACGTGCACACATCCCACAATATAAAAGCAGGGGTAAGAGTAGGAGGAATCTCGGATTATTGGATCAACTATTGGACATATAATTATATCATAGCCAATGAAATCGCCGGGTCAAAGAAATTGCAGATCTATAGAACATCGCTCGAACGATGTTCAGAATAGTAGTAAACCCAATTGTCCAACTGCCTGATTTAAGATTCTTTATATAATTACTGAATGAAGATAAAACAAATGTATCATGAGACATGCATTACAAAGTTATGTCGCGGACATAAATGTCATAACTGTGCCGATATCCGTGTCCTTGCCATTTTCCAAATGACTGTCACCGTACTATAGAGTCAAATAAGCAAAGTGGTTGCTGTTTAATGCCTCGTTGAGACTGTTAAACTACGTAACCATCTGTAGGTTATATACCTGTATAAGAATCAATCGATTGTTTCAATATCAAAAAGATGCATGGATTTCCGATTTTTGTTCCTGATGACCTTGACCATCTTTGAAAGACCTTATATAGGTCATAGGTAAAATTTGTGTCAATGTGATCTATTTTTTGCGGTAAAACCATTGGCATCAGAACCACACGAAAAGCTGGAAATTTAAGCTGCTTCATATTGTGTCGACTCGTTGAGAACTGATTAAATTAGTATACTAAAAGATACGTCATGATCATCATAACAAATAGATTAAGATACGGAATAACATTCCGAGTTAAGGGCGTTTTTGCACTTCATAATGTCGGTAAAGCGATCCTTCAGGGCGAATTACTTTACGTTTTACTATATACGAGATTTTTGCTTAGAGATACGAACAATTCCTTTAATCTGTTAATCTCTTACATTGGTATCTTGCGTTTAAACTGTCAATATAAAAATCATTATGCGCGTCAACATCAGCGTACAGAGCTTGCTGCAATTATTGTATGCGGCACGCCAGCGATGACCGCGCGATACCGTCACAACTACGAACATTTTTTAATCATTATCAAACGCGTCGCCCTTCCGAGGACGGAATCCTTGACATGCTTTCGCATTGTAGATAACGGAAAATTATTATTATCATTTAATCATTATAATAAAGTTCTGATAACCTCGAACACACATATACGTCTGGACTGGTCGCTGTAACTCAGTGGTAGAGCGTTCGCTTCGTAAACGGGGTGTCGCGAGTTCGTTCGAGCCCAGCTCGTGCCATGGCTATATCAAACCTAAGACGTAAACATAGGTAGTGATTATTCCTTTGCCAAACCCTCGGCATTCAAAAGTGAGAATCACGGGTCTTTCACATATAACCTTTAAAACGGAAGCCTCGTGTCGAGGCAGGCGCTGGCACGTTAAATAACCCTAACTGCTACGGCCCTGAAAGCTAAGCATATATATCTAAAGTAGTATTTCACCTACAACTGGTGACGTCTCATATGACTGAAAAATTCTCAACGGGACGTAAAACAATCAACCAATCAATCATATATGTCTGTACATATATGCTTTTTAATTATTGAAAACGAACAATTTATCATAACGTACATCACTGTTTGTATGTATGGGCTCATACTACCCAATGTTCGAAAAACAGTTGTAGAAAATATACATAAAAATCATAGCTATTGTTCTTTAAAAGAAATTTTTAAAAATCCCATCTGGAAAACCTTAACTCAACTGCCGCGGGCCCATCTTGCTTGGCTTCAGTTGCTGGATACGAACAAACTGCTCTGTTGTTTGATATGAACAAACTCTTCTGTTGTTGGATTCGAACAAACTGCTGAGTTGCTGGATACGAACAAACTGCTCAGTTGTTAAATTCGAACAAACTGTTCTGTTGCTGGATACGAACAAACTGCTCTGTTGTTTGATACGAACAAACTCTTCTGTTGCTGGATACGAACAAACTGCTGAGTTGCTGGATACAAACAAACTGCTCAGTTGTTTGATACAAACAAACTGCTCAGATGCTGGATACGAACAAACTGCTCAGTTGTTGGATTTGAACGAACTGCTCTGTTGCTGGATAGGAACAAAACTCCCCAGTTGTTGGATACGAACAAAGTTATACGTACATCTCATTATCAGATGCATGTTAAGTTGACACTGTATAGCCTTCTTTAATACAATACAAGTTTTAGGAGTTTACCCCCATAATTCTTATTTGATACTTTGCAGTGTCACTGCCTTGGCGTAAATGGATCACTACCGGTTAATGAGAAATTTTGTTTTGTTTTTTGCATTTTGTTTGTTTGTTTATGTTTTATTTTTGTTATAAAGAGTGAATTCCAAACAAATAAAAAAAAATGAAAAATCATCAAACTTAGTTTGCATGCATAAATGTAAAAGATAATATCTACTTGAGTACATGTGTACTTCCGAACCAGCTGAGTATTATAGCTCATCAGCCTCTTAATTGAATACCGTATGAAATCCATGTGTAAACATGGACGGATCCAGGATTTCACTTTACGGATGTGAGGTTGGGGTGGAGTGAAAAACATCTGAGAGGCAGTGGGTCTGGGGGCCGTCTTTAGGCTCCCATTGGGTCCAGAGCGAATCCCTGGTGGGGGCCCAGGGGGCGAATCACCAGAAAGCTCGGGCGCGTTTTAGTATATTTTATATATCGACGACGTTTAATCTATTAACAATAATCATTTTCATTCAAATGTCGATATGACCGGTCAACTGGGGATGCTTACTCCTCCTAGGCACCTGATCCCACCTCTGGTATATCCAGGGGTCCGTATTTGCCCAATTCTTTATTTTGTATTTTTATAGGAGTTGTAAAATTGATCACTGTTCGTTATCTTCACCTTTTCTGTGGATGACGAAATCTGACGTAAAACGAATACTGTAAATTATGTGTTTTAAACTTACTTGTAGTAATATTTACTTTCTTAAGAATATAAATCGTAATGAGGTATACTATTTTCAGTTTCATAACAGAAACGCTATTTGAAATTCGTCAAAAATATTGTTTCTGAGAAAATTATTATAAGAGGGATCGATATTCAAAATAGTATTTTCATGAATTTTTTATATTTTTTTTTCAAGGGTTGATTCACGAAAATATTAAAGAAAAAATATCAAATCTTGAATACGTATATATACTGGACAAAAAAAGTTAAGGATCATGATTTCAGAATTATTTTATTCATAACAAAACCAAATAAACTATGTTAAATATATACTTAAAATGTTCAACGACAATCGAACAATACATTTTAAACCTGTTTTTACAAATTCATCAATACGTTAAGCAGCCAGAGCAACCATTGTCAGGTAACCCCCCAAAACAGTTTGAAAATCGGTATGAGAAACTATAACAAATTTCATTACAAATGATTGAATCTTTATAAAGGCAATATCGATAGGGTGTATGTCCACCCTGAACCTGTATAACGGCACGACAACGCCTCTGCATACTTCTGATGAGCCTGCGGAACGCAATTTGTGGCAACCTTGCCCATTCCAGCTGTAAAGCTAACGTAAGCTCCTGGCGGTTTGTCGGAAGTACAGGGCGTCTGGAAACAGCTTGCTGCAACATGTCCCATGCATGTTCTATTGGATTTAAATCCGGAGAACAACTCGGCCAATCCATACGTTCAATTGTCTCTGTAGCAAGGTAGTCTGTCACTATACGTGCTCTGTGGGGACGAGCATTATCATCCATTAACACAAAGTCATTGCCTATAGCTCCCGCATAAGGTCTCACAATTGGATGCAGTATCTCGTCCCTGTAAATTGCACCTTTAAGATTGCCATTAATCACGTGCAAGTCAGTACATCCACCAATACTGATTCCGGCTCAAATCATCACAGAGCCACCTCTAAAACGATCATGCTCTGCTACACAGCAATCAGCGTACCGCTCTCCACGCATGCGCCATACACGCCTACGACCGTCATGAAAGTCCACGCAGAACCGTGACTCGTCTGTGAAAAGAACAGGCATCCAATGACGCAGTTGCCAGTTTATGTGATTTTGAGCCCAATTGAGTCGTGCTACACGATGTCTTCTCAAAATGGGACGAACAGCAGGTCGATGAGCCCGAAGGTTAGCAGCATGAAGTCTCTGTCTGAGAGTTTGTGGTGTTATGCGCACCCCACTTGCTGCATGAAAGTCAGTATTGAGTTGGACAGCACTCTGAAACCTGTGTCTACGAGCCATAAGTGACATATAGCGATCCTGGCGAGCGGTTGTGGACCTTGGACGACCTGCTCTCGGTCTCTCAGAAACATTACCTGTCTGCCTAAAACGATTCCACAACCTTGAAATCACACTTTGGGACACATTAAAATGTCTAGAGACAGTTCTCTGGACTTGGCCAGCTTGAAGCATACCTACTGCCTGACCAGCTTTCAGAGCAGTTAATGGCGCCTCATGGCTTTTAATGTCAATAATTGTTCACCTAAGAGTCGATTAGAGCAATAAATACCCACAATAAAATGAAAATCACAACTTTTCAATTTCAATATACACATTGGCACACTTTGATTTTGACCCCTTGCTTGTGTTTGGCCGAAAAAATCGTGCGCTTATGACGTCAATATGAAACCAGGTAAATCTATTGTGTTAAGGACACATTGGAAAAACTATACATGTTAAAATTTGTCAAAATAATTATTTGGTTAATAAAAATTTTTGAGGTCAAAATTATGATCCTTAACTTTTTTTGTCCAGTATATATATAGATTGGTTTTAACTATAAAGTTATATTTGCCATATTTATTTTCTTTTTCGGAAATGGCGCACCTTAAAAACTAAATTACAGTCGATATCAGAGAGTACTGCAATCTAATTCGGGAGCAAACGCTACTGGTTCCTTGTGTCTAGCATCTTTTTTTTCATAAACAGTCATAGGTGACATCCATATATTTATACCGAAAAGTAGAAGACAGGAAAAATAACTGATTTATACATTTTAAATTGACCTCAAATAAAGTGTTACGGAAATAGTTGGTTTGGCAATGGGATCAATGGCAACTTCGATCTTCCTAGGCCTCGTAAGATCTATGAAATGTAATCGATCACTGGATGTAAGAAATTTATGCAAAATGGATTGTTTCCGTCACTGTGTAAGTTACTAATATGCCTTTAAATTGATTTTAGGAAATTCTGTGTTTCTGCAAAATTGAATGTTTGTTTCATGTCTCGTCGAGAAATTTTCACTCCAACCGAGACGTCATCAGCTGTAAGGTGAACAGCATCAAATTTAGACCTATGCACATGACTGTAGTAAGGAGGATTCTTTAATGCGTGAACACCTGTTGTGACACGGGACCTCCGTTTTTAAGGTCATGTCCGAAAGACCCGTAATTCTTGACGGCCATGACACGAGAGGGCTTGAACCCACGACCTCCCGGTTACGAAGCGAACGCTGTACCACTGAGATACCACGACCGGTTGCAAATTTGGTCGTTAAAAGAAAATAAACCATTTTCTGAAGTTGCATACTAAATATATAAAATCAAAATGGGGTTATCAATACATAATTCAAGTCATGATTTCTAGTTGAATTCTATAGAAAAAAAAATTATTGGCAGAAAAGGCCCCAATAGTTGAATTTGCATTGTGACGTCACAAAGCACAAGGCAATCATGGGTAGGATTTAAGCTTTTCCAAAGAAAATCATATAATAGAAATCAACGTAAACCTGGGAACGAAACCCCAAGTGAACTGTGCGTTCTATCATTAAACTTGTTAATGAAGAAATAAAATACATGAAGACATGAATTGTGACGCGCCATACCAACAGTATTACTTCATGAAGCGGGTTAGCTTATATATATATATATATATATATATATATATATATATATATATATGGGGGCCTCCGTGGTCGAGTGGTCAGAGCATCGCGCTCAAAATCTAGTCGGCGCGGGTTCGTTTCTCGCTCGCGCCGATATATGCGAGAAAGTTTGCCAGTTTACATTCGGAAGGTCGGCCGGTCTTTTCCCTGATACCTTGTATCTGGGTTCTCTCCTCCACCAAGATAACTGAAAAATTGTTGAGTGTGGCGGAAAACAATAAACAGTCAATCATATATATATATATATATATATATATATATATATATATATATAAAGACTGTATTATCAATATTCATAAGCACATTGTTCACAACTGCATCGCATTCACGAAGAAATGGTTATCATTTGACATGGCAAAGAGTCAAAGGCGAAAAACATTGGAAATGTAAATATAATTTAATGTAGTCATGAAAGTCTCTAAGAAAAAAAAATTAAAATGTTCACTGACTAAAACACAAAAATTTGAATATTATAATTTTAAAAAACTAGTTCTGTTAATATAAGGTCTGCCTTACAGATATCATTGGATATTGTCGTCAATAATGACAGCGGTATCCAGCTGAGTCGGAAGATGAGACGCGGTGATTTTATACACAACGAGATGTATTTTTCATCGTTTTTGAACAAATTCTTTCTATCTGCTTCTTAAAAAAAGAAATGTTTATCTTTAATTTGTCAGGAAAAGGATTTTTTTTTTATCGGACAATGGGTTGTAAAAAAGAAGCAAATAAAACCTTTATACCATTGTGAGCAGACGTAAAGTTCTATCATTATGTCTCCAACATTTCTTGTCACCAATGTAACGCCGGCAGAGTTTTAGTCTATTGTATAGTCAATGTTTGTACACACGTACACAACATACCACGCGCTCTTTGAAGTCTCACTAATGTTTATTTTGCCGCACTGCCCTTAACGGACGCCGATATAATTGGCGATCTGTAGTCGCTCTGACCATAACTAACTTGTATTACGACATCTACAAACACGTCTTTTGGACGAACAAGTCCAAAAATGAAAAGCTTTCACTCGTATCCAGGCGCTCGTCGTAGTTTGGCGCAGACTAATAACCGGCTAGAAGGGTGTGGGAACACCGGCGATCCCCCACGCAGTTCGACAGACCGGCAGTCTGGCTAGAATTGAAAGAATTACGTCAGACGGACGGTTATCTATTAATCTGTCACTTTTGGCTAGTATTTGTGTGGTGCAAATAAAAATGAGGCGTCACCAATGAAAATCATATCAAGAGACGTAACTCATGATTTTAAAGCATAAAACGTGAAACGTACGATCGATTAGAAGAAAAATATATTAATATTATTTGTATACAACATTGCGCTATTACTTACTTACCGGGTTGCGTTGCGTTTGAAAGACCTGCCAAAGGGAGGTAATCCAATTTCATGACTTGGAAAAACGTTTCCATGTACAGTTCCTGATGAAAAGAACATGACGGTGAATATTATCAATCTACCATCGGGTGTATATATACTGATCTACCCATTAGCCTTGTGATATGGGTTTTAAGGTGTCAGAGAGTATGAAGCCTATGTTAATGATTAGTCTGCTCATCGCGTCGAAATCGTTTAAAATTCAAATTCCAAGTGGAGACGACTGTCCGCCTTTTTGTTGATGAAGAGGAAGAAATAAGAAACAGACAATTAAATGCGTACTGCGTGCTTCTGGAAATGTATAAGTTCTAAGGTGCAGGGATCATTGAAAGGCGCGATAGAACAACAAATGATTGAGCCAATTCTAGCGGTTTTATTTGTTTTGATCGTAAACAAAACCACAATTAAACTGTTCATAGATCGAAGAGCATCGACACTTTGTCGAAGAGGCAGAGACAGAGCGATTTCCTTGCCTCCATCGTCTGCGCTACTGACGTTCTGTCTACTGCCAAATTCCGCGCACCTGCCAAAAACTCACAGAAATGTTTTCTTTCCATTTCTGTAAAGGGTTTTATGTCTGAAGATAATTGTTTTTTGTCTGGACAACTCGTTTATTGACGATCTTGACGATCAAAATATATGTGAAAAAAAAAATTTGTGAATTAAGAAATAACCCTAGATCTAACTTTTTATTCGGTGGTACCAGCCAGTTAAATGCTTTCCGTACGAAAATGCTGCATGGTTATGCCTAATAATTCATACTTCCATATTTTATTTTGATGAAAACCCTACAAACTTTATCATCCATTCAGAATTGATTGATTTTTCAGTTATCTGGTGGCGTCCAGTTTTTGTTGGTGGAGGAGAGAACCCAGATACATTGTACCTTGGAAGAGACCACCGACCTTCCGCAAGTAAACTGGCAAACTTGCTCAGATGAAAACTCTACAAACTGTATCATCCATTCAGAATTGATTGTATCATCCATTCAGAATTGATTGATTGATTGATTTTTCAGTTATCTGGTGGCGTCCAGTTTTTGTTGGTGGAGGAGAGAGCCCAGATACATTGTACCTTGGAAGAGACCACCGACCTTCCGCAAGTAAACTGGCAAACTTGCTCACATAACGCCGCGGCTGAGATTCGAACACGCGCCGACAGAGGTGAGAGGCTTTGTGATTTTGAGCCCGATGCTCTAACCACTCAGCCTAGATTCGAACACGCGCCGACAGAGGTGAGAGGCTTTGTGATTTTGAGCCCGATGCTCTAACCACTCGGCTACGGAGGCCCCCTTATTCAGAATTGATGTATCCTCATAAATGTAACAAAATTTACGGATACTAACTAGTATAATTATACAATAATATTGACCAGTAATCAATTTATTTTTCATCAAGGAAAAAAAAAAAAAAAGAAAAAAGATACATCTTCTGTATTTGTTAATTACTATCGTTTATATTAGATAATAAAATTGACTAATATTCTTTTGACAATAAAAAAAAAATTTCTGTCAGAAGTGGGATTCGAACCCACGCCTGGAGAACCAGACTGCGACCTGAACGCAGCGCCTTAGACCGCTCGGCCATCCTGACATAGTATACTCCATGTCTTAATGCAGTACATATGATATATATTGAAAATATCTTAATTATATCATTCACTCCGATATTTTTCTTAGACATCGAAACATTTCTTAATAAATAAGATAAATTAGTTTAACAAATTACATCAACCGAGCTGACAGAGGTAGTTCATAAATACTTCTCTGTGATTGGTCTATTTTCAAGTCTGACGTCATTCAGAAGGTCCAATCTCTACTTCCGGGTAAAGAGAGAAATTGATGATCGAGTAAGGGAAAGTAAAGAGAAATACAGTGATGTCGCATGAGGTGACAGCGGAAACTTACATCCGCAAGTTACCGTACTCCGCAATTCAGAAGCTAGTAAGTCTTTTGGAACCAGACCAGTTGTGGAAGAAGTTTCTATGCTACGTCCCCAAACGACTGGACGATGAGAACTTTGAGGAGCGATACAGTACAGCGCAGGTGAAGATGATAGAAAACAGAGCAGGAAAAGTTGGCTCCTATGCCACCAGGTATTACATAAAATATTATGAATTTATTGGTAAAACAAAGGGAAAATATGGGGATCTCGAAATGTATTTATATATCTATTGATTAAAATTCAGATACCTGTGCAATCACAGACATGAATGGCATTGATCACCAGGTTCAGTACAGTATCTTTATTTGATTATAGAGCTTTATAAAGTTATTTGAAATAACTTGACTTTGCAATTTCAAATCTTTTAAAAATCATTAAATTTCTAAAAGCATAAAAACCAAATTTCATTGAATGAAAATGTTTCATCCATGTACTCAATTACAACAAATAAATAAATAGTAATAATGATAAAAACTTCTTAATCTACGTCCTGTAGAAATAATTTGAATCAAAATTGTTTAATGTTTAGAATTATTACATTGTTAAGCAAGTTATCCAATCTTCAATATAGTCTAAAAGTCCATGAGGACCAAAAGAATAATGGATTGGCATCAGAATCTACATTGTAAAGTCATCATACTTATCTATGGTTCAAGATAGTGGGCATTCAACAACATAAAAGAAATTCTCATTCTTGAAAATTTTTAAAACAACAAAGTACTGTTATGAACTCTAATACACCGTTTTTGGGGTGAGAGCTCTTCTGTGTATGAGGTGCATTTAGTGGAACTTTGAATGCCTAAGTGGGACGTAGGTGGACTTGCTGTCAGTGAGGAAGATGATAAAATGTATTAAAGCAGCTTCTCTTTCAACATATAAAGTGTAGAAAATACAAAATACTATCGAAATATATATTTTGCTAAAGTGGAGATAATAAAACAATGTCATATTCTCAAGTAATATCCTGGATATGATACATATGAGTAACGAAATAACATGATATAATAAGAATTTTGTGTATTTAATTACTCCCTGAATACATATCAGTGATCTAGTCTGTGTATCAGTCAAACTCGGTTGATGAAACTGCATATGAGAAACTTACTGAGCACACTCACTTATGCAGTGATGCAGTCCCACTCCTGCAAGTAAACAAAGTGTTTGGCCCCTTAATATGCACAAGAGTTCTCCAAAGGGAAACAACTCCAATGTATCTCGAAAATGGTGTATTACAACAGTGTTGTGATTAGTTCAAAGTATAAACATGTTCAAAAATTATTATGCATCTTTTTGGTTATGCCATTGCACTTAAGAAATTCAGTTATTAAACTAGCTAAATCAAGCTATTTCAAATAGCTTTATAAAGCTTAATAAAATTATTTTCAGAGATAGACATTAACTTTCGAGCTCACTAGCTTTTCAGGCAAGTAAACTGAAACTTTCACTTAACTGTCAAAATGAAAAAGTCTGAAATTTTTATGCTCTCGAGATTAAGATCAGGGGAAATATTTTTTTTTGTCCTGTCATTCTGCACAATTCTGTAGATCTGAAACTTTAACCTTCCTAATAACTTTTGAACAGTAAATGCTAGAGCTTTGATATTTCCCATGAGTATTCCTTGTGACAAAACCTTTCAGGTTGTATCAAACCTTTTGACCTTGAACTACTTTTTAAAATCATTAACCTTGGCCCTAATTTTAAATGGCAAGTACTAAGGTTTTCATATTTCATATTAGTATTCTTTGTGACTAGACTTTTCTGTTGGTACCAAAATATTTGACCTTGTGACCTTGGTGTTTGACCAACATTTTAAAAACTTTAACCT
This sequence comes from Ostrea denselamellosa, assembly GCA_024699665.1. Lineage (NCBI taxonomy): Eukaryota > Metazoa > Mollusca > Bivalvia > Ostreida > Ostreidae > Ostrea > Ostrea denselamellosa. The sequence goes on from JAMZEH010000046.1 coordinate 3,390,517, forward strand.
TCGCCTTAACTTTTGAATGGTAAGTACTGGAGCTTTTATATTTCACACCGGTATTCCTTGTGACAAGACCTTTAAGTTGGTTCTAAACATCTTGACCTTGGCATTTAACCTACTTTTTAAAAGTGTTGACATTGGCTATAACTTCTGATTGATAAATACTAGGGCTTTCATATTTCACAAAATTATACTTGTGACAAGACATTTCTATTGACATCATGATAGTTGACCTTGTGACCTTGGCATTTGACATAATATTTAAAAACTTATAACATTAGCATGGCCATCAATAGAATTTGACTTTATCAGGTGCATTTGTGTTTTACAAACACATCTTGTCGGATTCTAATACACTTATCAAACAGCATTTTTAACCATCCCCCTTTGTGGAAAGTCAGTTGATGAATAGCCAATTTTTCCTTCTTTACCCTACTAAATGTAAGACTAGTTGCAACAGTGAATTACAGCTAATTATTAGATTTCATACAAGTTTGTGAGTTGTCCTAACCTGGGGCAATTATGTAATTCTAGTTGAATGCAAGTGATGAAAAAACAATGAATGTCAGGTATAGATCAGTAAATTACAAAGGCCAACATAGGGAAATAAGATCTTTTCACCGCAAAATAGCTGACATAGCACTGAAAAATTCTTAATTTTACTCAGCAACAATATTAACTTTGTTACTTTATTCCCATCACTTTGTTCATTAGAATATGATTATTTAATTACAGAATCATACTTGAGGACTGGGGAACACAAAATGCTCGTGTAAAACATCTCATTAAAGCACTTGGTAAAGCTCGGTTATATGCAGCAGCTGACTATCTCGCTGTCACACAACTCAAGGGAGATCCAGTGCCTAGAGAAGGTGAACCAATCTTATCCCCTGTAGGTTCCTGCTCACTTACCCCCAATGAACTGAAGAACCTGGAAAATCGAAGCTCTGAAAAAATAGAACTGTACAATAGAGTGAAGGTTCCAGATTCAGGCCCAGTTCTGCCAGACAGTACAACTGACAATGACACTAGGTTAAATTGTAATAGTGAAGATTCTAGCAGAGTTGATTCAGAACCCATAAATCTCCACACACCTTCAGAAAATCGGGTAATGATGAACAGAATTGAGTCATACGACAGTGGAGAAAGGACACCTGACCTGCATGCTCCCTACTGTGCAGTCTCTATGGAGAGATCAGTATCTAAGCCCCTCTCAATGGTTTTTCAACCAGGTTCTCAGGCCATTAAATTTGCTGTGTTGCAGTATTACACCAATAACTTTGATGACAGGCCATCCTCACAAGGGGGAAATGTAATTGGTAGGGGAGGATTTGGAACAGTATATAAAGCAACATTTCCAAACAATTATGTTGTAGCTGTAAAAAGGTTGAAGGACCCTGAAGATCCAGTGATGCTTAAACAGTTTGAAACTGAACTAAAAACATTAGCAGCTTATCATCATGAAAACATAGTAGAGCTTGAAGGGTACTCCATTGATGGCCCAGAAAAGTGTTTAGTGTATGAATTTATGCCCAATGGGTCTCTAGAAGACAGACTCCACTGTTTAAATGGCACCCCACCTTTATCGTGGCAATTAAGACTTGATATTGCATATGGAACAGCCAAAGGAATTGTTTATCTGAATGACAGTGGTTTAGTTCATAGGGATATTAAAAGTGCAAATGTTTTATTGGATGAAAAATTTGTGCCAAAAGTAGGTGATTTTGCTACAGCACGTCTGGCCCCCTCTGGCAGTAGTACGACAGTGGCAACCACAAAGTTGGTGATAGGAACTTCAGCATACATGGCTCCTGAGGCCATTAGATTTGATATATCAGCTAAACTTGATTCTTTTGCATTTGGAGTTGTGCTATTGGAGATTTTAACAGGGCTTCCACCCAGTGATAACAGTCGGGAGGAGACGGACCTCTTGAGCCATGTTGCTGAGAATGTGGAGGACAGCATCATTGGACTTTTGGATCCTCATGCTGGACCATGGTGTCACCAGACTGCTGATGATCTCTACCAGGTGGCCGTTAGGTGTTTGAAGGATCGGAAAAGGGAGAGAGTGCAAGTAAAAGAAGTTCTTTCTGACTTGCAGACATTGTTAGCTAGTTCAAGTTGACAGACCAGGTGATCTGATAATAGGGGTGAATGCAAAGCCAGTACTGATGGACATATTCTACATAGTCAACTTGACACACAACAAGGCTCACTTTTGGACTGTAAGAGCTATGCATTGTCAACTTTAGATATAATTGGGATCATCCTTGGCACAATGGTTTGCCTATTTAACAAAGAGACAAAATTAGTTTAGTGCAAGCTGCCATCTATTATTTTTCCTGAAATTTTTTGAGGATTTTTTTTCAAACCTGGAAAATTTACACACAGAGAGGAAAGGGGGGGGGGGGCACTAGAGTTTCAATGTTCAATGTATTCAATAGGTCCAATATCAAGTTTTTCACATTTTAAATTGTATCAGATTAGTTACAAATTTGTGTTTTTGGCAAACATAGGTGGGATTCTAATACTTTGTCTTCATTCTCAATTTCTACCCCTCAAACCTGTATACATGTTTTTGCTCTAATACTAGTCATATCTGAGGTTACTTAGAAGCAAGTCATTCTGTATAACATGTAATTTTTTATTCTGACCTTTCTGAACTGATACATTCATTTGTTGATTTATCTTTATGGATAACATATTAAATGCTTATTCATTTGAAACATAGAGTCTGTCTATACTTAATAAAATACATGTCATATATATGTGAACTGGTCAAATGTACCCTCTACAAACAAAAAGTTTGGGGAGCGAAAGGTTGTACTGGAATCAGCTGCTGTCATTGTCCAGAGCCAATGAGCAGATGTGATTCAAACTTTGTTTATATATTATGTACATGATGAAGTTGTGCACCTGTCATTTTCATTGAAATTCTTTAACATGCAAGGAATAATTATGGGCATTTTCATTTTACAGGTGTTTTTTCAACTTTATTGACATAGTGATTTTCTTTTAAATTTTGTAACGATCTGTTCTTTCACATAGATTCCTGCATTAGTTTAGCAGAGGGTATAATGAAATCATCAGTCCATTTGTCTGTCTGTATGCCCATCTGTCGTGGATATGATTTTGTTAATAAAATGCGTCATTCACTGGCTCATGTATGTTGAAGTAATATTCAGAAATTATATTAAATGCATCTTAAATATTCTGAGTAATTCTCTACTGCAGAATATATAGTCTTGCATTTACTTTAATTGCTCTAAAAAAAATACAAGGATGTATTTATTCTTCAACAAGCACAAATTCACAATTTTCCACCATCCAGTGTGGGAGGTATTAGTCCCATTAGGACAGTTCTAGTTTGAATTTGGAGTCAACTGTTTCAAAACTAATAAATATATTAGTCTGGCGCATGCCTGACCTAATTTCTGCTGCACTACATTAATGTAGCATAGTGATTGATTGATTATTTACTGCTTTCCGCCACACTTAACAATTTTTCAGTTATCTGGTGGTGTCCAGTTTTTTTGTTGGTGGAGGAGAGAACCCAGATACAGTGTACCTGGGAAAAGACCACCGACCTTCCGCAAGTAAACAGGCAACGTAGCATAGTGGAAATTGGGTCTGGCATGTGCGAGGCTATAAAGTATATTAATATATTTTTAAGTATATTAAATCTCTGATGTATATGGACTTGAATTACATGCATCCTTCTTAAAGCTTTGCTACATTTGACATTGCATGTACATGTATGGTTGAAGTTTCAAGTGGTAAATAAAAAAAACCCAATGAATTGTCATTTTTTAAATGATGTAGTCTCATAATAACACGTTATGAAAATTTGTATGCACACACCATCGTAGTTATGAGACTACATCGTTCAAAAAATTACAATTCATTGCTTATATTTATATTTTAAAAACATAATGCTAATGTGTATATTGTTTACTTTCTGTGATAATTCCTGCCGGATCATTCAGGCGAGTAGCAATTCACAGAACAGCCACTTGTCTGTGATGCCAAGGAGGAAAAAAAAGTGTGCAATGTTGAAAAAATTTTAGTGATCCAATTCTGAAATAAATTTTCATTGAAAGTTACAAATGTCACTGAAATCAAAATCTTGTAAACTTGAAACTTTGAATAACTCTGTTTATTAACATTAACTCATTTAAAAGTCATGCTCATTCCGTGGAGGAATTGCATTGAAGTATGTGAAGCGGTTCTAGTCAGCAATGTTTTTCGGTGTTGTTAAGTGAAATGTGCAATTGTTAAAGGAATAATTGCTGAAAAACCCCGCATTTGGGTTTATTTTCTGTGTGTTATTGGTAACATTGACCACATTGGATGTAACGTCAACTGGAGGAAATGGCTGGTTCCTTGTGGAAGACGTGTAGTATGTGTATTCACACGCCCAATGTTGTTATGGACAAATATCAACAAAACACTTTTAATACTTTTTGTTAGAGGATCAAACAAGTAATGTAAATATAAGGATTTATGAGGAAAAGTTCTTTTTGAATTAAAATACACTAAACTCATAATCGAATATGAAAAGCTCTAGGCTTGTTCTCCCCTAAAAGTGAGGATATATAGTAATGTGATGGTGCGTGTTATGCGCAATGTCAACACAAAACGCATCAGGTATAATGTTGGTTTACAAATATGCACAGTTTTGAGGGGATGCCCCAGTCTGTACAATGCATATCTATGTTAGTTTTATAGCTAACATATAGGGCCATAAATATTTCCTATGGAAGAGAAATATTTGCTCCTTATTTTGTTGACCATAGAAGGCGACAGACAAATAAAGAATATGTTGTTCTGTCAATCACTTGCAGGCAACAACATATTTTAGAAATTACATAAAAATATAAATAGATATCGGAGGATTTATGGGTAAAGTATTGAAGAATAAGTAGTTGGGACTTCCGATTACTTCGACATATCCATGGTATTTGAGATATTGGTGTTCGAGTTACCAAAGTTCAATTGTACATATTTATATTCTTAGATTTATGAAATTTGTTTTAACCACTGCCTAGAATACACAATATGAACTACATATACATGTTCTATTATCCAAGAATCCTCTGAAAGATACCCCCTGTATACTGAAGATTCGTAAGCACAGTGTGGATTTACAGCATTGCTGTCTAGTTTGTTGGGTTACTACACTGATAATTGTGAAGCTGTTATGTATACTTAATCACCTCGCATACCCAATAAACTAGACAGTTATTAATTCCTTGTATTTGAAATGAAAATATAAATTTGACATATGAAATGCTGCCTAATAGAAATTGAAATACACATGGCATTCCATGTTAATTTCCATTTCATTTTGCATGAACTGAGAAAATAACCAGCTGTAAGTTGTGGGGAAATTAACAAATTGAAGCTTCAAAGGGTTATCAATAGAAACAGTTGGAAATGGAAATATTTCCTTGTAAATTCTCCTATAGAGTGTAATTTATCTCAAGTGGTGTTGGTGTGTATTTGTGCCCAATATGAAATGTTTTTTAAAAATAGTAATCCTATCCTTGACATCTAGGTCAGCCACATGATGAGGAAATAAACCTATCTAATAAAGATCAACATTGATGTCTAACAAATCCCAAGCAGAAACTATGAGGTTAAGTAGCAATTTAAACTTCATAGTATGATAATTACTTTGTTCTTGGTGTGTTTGGTACTCTGAACATTGTGAAGGGAAGTTCTTAAAAAAATTTATACAGGAAAAGTTTGAATGTATTGTTAAAATTTAGACAATACAAATTCCTGTCTTGCAGATACATGTAATGAACTTGGAAAAATGTTTAGGGACAGTAGTGTTACCTCCCTTTAGTAGAACTCTTTGTAAGAATGTAAAGACAATGCATCTGATATTTTGGATTCAGTCTTATGTTAAACCTACTGATCAAAAGACTGGGTGCAGTGAATTTCAAATGCAGTGCACTGCATTGATGATTTTTACATAACCAACAAAAGTGAATTGTACTATAACTTTACTACTTGACAACAATTAATATGTAAATACTTGTAACTTATATGACTAAATTTGTGATTTGACAATAATCACCTTTTTCTAACAGCACTATTTTTTCTAGTCCTTGTAGTTTTCAATAAATTATAATTCACATATGTACAGTATCTCCCTGAGACAAAAGGAATGTAAAATGCTCGCAACAATCGGTGAGATCTGAAAGAGAAAAAATGAGCAATTGGTGAATCAATAAATCAGTTACATCTGTTGGCCTTCAGAGACATGACATACTTGTATAATGCCAAACAGGAGCAGACCATGACTGTTTATATATGTACTTGTTTTACAGACAGACATACAGTTTTTACTTGAAGTTTCTCCTTCACAGCCATTAATAATTTCATGAAAAGCAAGGACAGCAGCTTGGTAGAACATTTACTGGATCCAGCAATGTACATTATCTTTGTAAGGGTTTTTGTAAAGTTTCAGAATCAAGTATTCATATTCATTTTAGTTAGATTGATTGATTGTTGGTTTCCGCCACACTCAATAATTTTTCAGTTATCTGGTGGCATCCAGTTTTTATTGGTGGAGGAGAGAACCCTGATACAATGTACCTGGGAAGAGACCACCAACCTTCCAAAAGTAAACTGGCAAACTTTCTCGCATATATCAGCACGAGCGAGATTCGAACCCGCGCCGACTAGAGGTGAGAGGCCTTGTGATTTTCAGCATGACGCTCTAACCACTCGGCCACGGAGGCATTTTAGTTAGATTACCAAATGTGGAATTAATGCGAAATTCCTTTAAAATGCAGCTGCAATAATGAGCCTTACAAATAAAAATGATGTTGTTACTAGCTTTGTCACCAAAACATTGCTCATCTAACCTATCTAATTCTGTTATCACTTCTAGTTTACTAAACATAGAAAGTTAGATAGTACACACTGTTGTTTTGCAGAGTTTGAGAGAAAACCATTATATATGGAACCAATGCCTTCATAAAGGGTTTGAGCAAATTCCATTATGCACTTGATGTGCATTGAAATGGACACAATGTACCAGTCATACATGGCCTTGTTCTAACTTGTCATGAAACATATTCATTATATGTATATGATAGTCAATAGTATCTTAGGGTATTTCCTCTCAAGGGAAATAACTAGACCACACACATAAAATACTGTGGTATTCACATCACTCATTTACTATGAGAATTGCAAAGTGCATTGGGTTGCAAACTGAAATTTACACTGCAATATACATTTATGTTAACAAGCCAACTTCCTCCCTCTCATTTTCTGACTATATATGTTTTCAACACACATACACACAACCCACAATAAAAAAAAATCTTGTGCCAGCATACATGTACCTTCTTGCATCTAAAAATGGCACAGAATACAAAATAGTCCACTCCTCTGGGATGGCTGAGTAATTGGGTTCAAATTTTGTGTCTGTCTGTGTGTCAATATCTATTAGGTAGTGACACCTGGTGATGTTTGTCTGTAAATAAAACACAAATAACAGAACACATATAGTTAATACGCTGGTGAAAGAAGATGCACATACTACAATTAAAACTCATTTGCAAGCACTTTTTCTTGCATACATTTGTGAAATAACACTGATACAAAATTAAAGTATTCACAAATAATTTTGCTTATATATAAAGTTAAATGAACTGAATGTTCACAAATCTGATATAGCAAGTTCAGTGAAATAAAGTCATGTAATTGTAAGCGATTCATATATCTGTAGTACATGTCATTTATTGATAGTGCTAAATAAGTATATGTGTTTTGGTTTGGCTCCAAAATTGATTCAAAAGATACTATCTGTAGGGATACTGGATTACAATGGTCAAAAAGAAAAATTTCTCCCTTACGAAAAATTACTATTGTAAAAAGTTTGTTGCTATAAAAATTTACAAATTTATTCACTTCTCTTCCTAAATCAAGTTCACAGTGGATTCAGCAACTAACAAAAACCCTGTACAAATTTATATGGGGGAACAAAATTGAAAAGATTTCTAGAAAAACATTACCATTGGATTTCGAAAATGGTGGACTTAGAATGACCAATATAGAAACTTTCATTAAATCTTAAATTAACTTGGTTTAGGAGGCTCTTCACAACTAAATCTAGCTGGATAATCTTTTCTGAAGTCACCGGTTGCAGCATTACAAAACTAACCCAATTGGGACCCTCATATTGCAAACAAAGAGCATATTCCACACACAATTCCTTTTGGAAGGAAGCATTATCTTACTTTGCAGAATTCTTAGAAAGCTTTGAGATGAAAGATTCCTACATATTATTTGAACCTTTATGGTATAATAAAAAAAATAAAGATTGAAAATAAATGTACATATTGCAAGCCATTACACGAGAAAGGCTTTCATAGAGTACATGACCTTTTAGATAAACAAGGTAATTTTATCACCTATCATAGTATTACAAATGATTACTCAATTCTGATTCCATTCACAACATATGAGGGTCTAAAACAAGCTATTATACATTCATGGCCAAATATCAAACTTTTATTACGAAATATAACTGTTCAACTATATCAACCAGAATTCATCAAAATTTTGTGCAAGTACAAAACAGGATCTAGGAATATGTATGATTATTTGATATGTAAATCACAACATTGGCCTACTTGCAAAAACAAATGGGGTAATGATTTAAACTTACAATTAAATTTAGATTGGAAACGTATGTGTACAAACATAAGATCTGTGACAAAGGATTCAGGGTTGATATGGTTCAATTATAGAATTATACAAAGAACATAAGGCACTAAAAAACTCCTACATATGTCAAAAATCAAAACCTCTCCATTTTGTTCAATATGTGCAATAGAACCAGAAAGAATTAAGCATATCTTTTTTTACTGTACTTCAGTGTTAAGATTATGGGAAAAATTATCAGATTGAATTTTTGAAAAATCTGGTAAAAGAATGGAATTCAATGTCAAACTGTTATTTCTGGTTTCCCAGAAAAAGAAAACATGGGTCTAAACTTTATAATCCTCTTGGTAAAGAGATACATTTTCCAATATTCAAGAAAAAATGTCAATATTGATTGTAATGATGTTTTGAGATGTATACACAATTATTACATTTTAGAGGGGAAAATAACAGAATTGACACTTTACCAAAGAAAATGGTCCAAATGGAAATGTCTTTTCAATGAATGATATCTTTCATTTTAGTTTTATCTCTTTGTCATCAAAAACTAAGCACCATAATAGTCTATACATGTATTTTTCATAATTATATACTATGTTTAATCTGTATGAAAGTGTGAGTGAAAGGTGTGCATGTACTTGTCATAATATAAGTTATGAAAAACAATAAAAAAAAAAAAAAAAAAAGTATATCTGTATTGCCTCAGACTCAAATAAAAAAAAATCACTTTGTCATTGGATAAAATGGGTCACATGACTTCCAACTATATTTCAATAGACATTCAGTAAGAAATCCATATACAGCAATGTGACTGATTTTTGTAAAAACATGATGAATATGTATATTGTCTGATGTGGTATATTCCTGAACAAAATAAAACAGACATTAAGTTTGTTCTAAAAATAGGAAGCCAATCAATCCCATTGATGGCTTGGTTATGGTCTTGATTAACCTGATATATTTCATAGACTATCAGTAACAGACTGTCAGTAACAAACCCAATAGATATTTGAACTAATATCTTCATATAGTCTTTAAAAGAGTCAATCACTTCAGAGAGAAAATTTTGTTCTTGGCTGTACACTGATGTACATGTAATATGTAATTATTTATCACAAGAGTACTCTTTACTTTTTAAAACTTACATATCTCGACATTTCTTCTCTATTAAGGTCATTCATGTCTGATGGAATCTGACTAGTGGCATTTTCTCCAGGACTATATGGCTTTGGAAGTTGACCTCTGAATTCTGACCTCAAGAACTGAAGATTCCAACTTTAAGAAAAAAAACCTAAAACTTAGAAAATGTATTAACTCTCTCTCTCTCTCTCTCTCTCTCTCTCTCTCTCTCTCTCCTAAATATCTTTTTAAAAAAAAAAACCAAAATTACGAGAATTCAGCATGTTCAATAGGCTTGCAATATTGGGAAAATTTAATCTACAGAACATCAGTTAGATATAAGGTAGGACTGAAGTTTGACATCTACTAAACTCACTTGTTCCCAGGAAGAAAAAAGTTGCTAGGAAAACGGTACCACTCTTTCCCCACACACACATTGACCACCTTTTCTGGAGGTAAAGTGTGAACTTTGGGATCAGAGGAAATCCTGTTTAGTTCCACATAAACATCTAAAGGTGCATGATATCCTGCAAGAAGAAAATGTCATCAGAAGAATGGATTTTTTTTAAAGAGCATTATGACTTTTCTTTATACAATCATATACAAGAGAAAGGCAACGATAGAAGCAGAGATTTAGGAGTAAATTTGTCTTAGAAATTCATTAACTTGAATGTAGTACAATGGATTTGTATCCAAGAAAAAAGAACACACAGTGTATGTATATGCTGGATATACTATGCAATTGTACATTCATACTACAAATAGATTGAAAATTAGCATACACACACCCCAATTAATGATTTTACAGTATGCTAAATATCTATTTCCAATAGAATCAAATGAAAAGACTGAAAAACCTTATTCATTGACAATCTGTAACATTGACACTTATACAGTGGATATACCTACCGTGATACAGGGCAATAACACGTGAGAAAGACAGAACACTGAACAGGACACACAGACAGATGGGGATCCAACTCGTATTGTCTGTGTAGTGGCGACCCATTTGTCGGGGTAGTAGTAAGCAACACACCTTCTGAAATCATAACATAGACACAAGTCAGTATATCTAGTATTTGTGAACAGGAGACAATTTAAAAAACAGACTACCCTTATATCTGAATCATACATGATGCTAAAACCTACTGAACATCAGCATCACTTTGCAGTCACAATGAATTCTCAGTACCGTAGTAATGTACATGAGTTATGAGAAAATTCAAAACATTTGAATTTAAAAGCAAAAACTTATAATTTAAAATACAGTCAGAAAGAGCATACTGGGTACTCCAAAATGATTTACACTTTATGTGTACACTAAATAACCCAAGACAGTCCCTCAGAAAGCTACAGCAAATCAAAAGGAAACGATCCAAAATATCTTACTTTTCCATGTAACGTAAATCATAGAAAATATATGACAACATAAACCATGATGCCACAGTGATGAAAAATTGCACTGCTACGGCACATGATATGCCTGTCAGATGTTTACTGCTACGGCACATGATATGCCTGTCAGATGTTGCACTGCTACGGCACGTGATATGCCTGTCAGATGTTGCACTGCTACGGCACATGATATGCCTGTCAGATGTTTACTGCTACGGCACGTGATATGCCTGTCAGATGTTGCACTGCTACGGCACGTGATATGCCTGTCAGATGTTGCACTGCTACGGCACGTGATATGCCTGTCAGATGTTGCACTGCTACGGCACGTGATATGCCTGTCAGATGTTGCACTGCTACGGCACGTGATATGCCTGTCAGATGTTGCACTGCTACGGCACGTGATATGCCTGTCAGATGTTGCACTGCTACGGCACATGATATGCCTGTCAGATGTTGCACTGCTATGGCACGTGATATGCCTGTCAGATGTTGCACTGCTACGGCACATGATATGCCTGTCAGATGTTGCACTGCTACGGCACGTGATATGCCTGTCAGATGTTGCACTGCTACGGCACGTGATATGCCTGTCAGATGTTGCACTGCTACGGCACATGATATGCCTGTCAGATGTTGCACTGCTACGGCACGTGATATGCCTGTCAGATGTTGCACTGCTACGGCACGTGATATGCCTGTCAGATGTTGCACTGCTACGGCACGTGATATGCCTGTCAGATGTTGCACTGCTACGGCACATGATATGCCTGTCAGATGTTGCACTGCTACGGCACGTGATATGCCTGTCAGATGTTGCACTGCTACGGCACATGATATGCCTGTCAGATGTTGCACTGCTATGACACGTGATATGCCTGTCAGATGTTGCACTGCTACGGCACGTGATATGCCTGTCAGATGTTTACTGCTACGGCACGTGATATGCCTGTCAGATGTTTATTCATTATAAACAGATAAAAGTGCAAATATTCATTTATTTACATATATTTAGATAATTTCTTTCACATGGTATGAGTTACTTATTTTAGGTTGTACAAAGAAATGCTCCAGACAGCCTTCTAATATCATACTCATTAACTGATCTTTAACTGGACAGATGCCGTTTAGTTCTTATCAAAATGATCTTTGAATCTCCAGCAGAACTCTGAAATACCATGGCTTACTTCCAAGGGGCTAATGAAAGAGATTAACTGTTGAAACACAGCTTAATAAATGATCATTCCCATGTTCTGTGATGTGCTTGTTAAGTCTTTGCAAATATTGTAGTACATTAAAGCATATTTATATCATTAATGTTAGAAACAAAATAAGTGTTCATATTAATTGTATAACCACATTTTATGAAACAAATGTGTATTTTTGATGTTATAACTACTGAAGAGAGCAACTGCATCATATCTTATATATGTAGGGATTACCTCCCATAAAACATAGTTTGTTTTTGGTTTTTTTAAATACTTACCATTTTAAAAGTTTTACTGACCTTATTTTAAGCAACAATTTATATTTGTATACATAAATATTATATAGGACTCATATTTACATGAGCCCAGAAAAGGGTTATGCCACATATAGCCATATCATCTTAATATTAGTGACCTTGATTTAGGGCATGGCCCACCTTCTTGTAAAAACACATTAATTGACCAAGTTTGATGATTCTACACCCAATAATTGTCCAGTTACAAGTCGAACTGAATTTACCATATTTGGCCATATCTTCTTAATCATATGTTACAGTGACCCAACTTTAAAGTGTGAACCACTCTCTGCCCAAAATGTATCATCTGACAAAGTTTGAGCATTCTAGGTTTCATAGTATTTAAGTTATGAACCAGACACGAAGTGGGACAGATGGATGGACATGATTGCCATAGCGTAATATGTTCCATATTAGACAGGCATATAAAAATCTCACATAGATGTCTAGTGAATAATATTGGTCTCACACAGGTAATTATATGAAAAAACCATAATGATGGCCAGAAATGTAGGATTTTACCTGTAAATAGTCGATGCCAACAGCTCCACATAGGGCCAGGAGTGGATAGATGGGGAACAGAAATCTCTCCTCCTGTGACACAGACTTAACAAACTTAATCAAAATCATCTCCTTCAATAGTAACCTGTGACAAGTTAAATCTAATATTGCAGAGTAATTTTGGATTCATAAGATATATCAAATGACAGTTTTGGACACATCTTGTACCAGAATGGAAAATTCAGACACAGCTGAAAATTTTTGCAGAAGCTAAAGCATGAAGTTTTTATGTCAAACTGAAGTTACTTACAGTAAATGACTTCTATTTCATGAGATTTAATCAAACATTATTTGTCTTGTATTTGATACATCATTTAGTAATATATGAGACTTTAAAATATTAAAAAGATTCAAACATGTAATAATTCAAACTATCTGACATCACAAAATGAATCAATTTCTTTACAATTAAGCCAGAAGTTTGAAATTTATGAAGATTTTGCTCTTGAAACTTTAAGTGGAAGCATGATAAGACTAAAATTTCAAATATATGTAGTAAAAACCAAAAAAAACCAAAAAAACAAAAAATATGACATATAATTATAATATTTTTCCTAAAAATTGTAAAAATGTCATTTTTGTGGCATTGAAACTAAATAATAATACCATAAAAGAAACTAAGTTTTACTTAGTTGAGAAAAGCTTGTTCCTATGTTTTATATATAGGAATCATACTCCTTTATGACTTAGGGGCAGAAAACAGTCAATTACTGTACACAGAAAATATTTTACTGATCATGAAAATAAAGTTCTTAGAAACAACAAGTGGTTTACAGTACCTTATGAGGCCTGGTGAAGAAAATCAAAATCCACAGGTACATAGGCAGCATCAACAACCATGTTGGTTTGTCTGGAAACAGAAAATGCCTGTCATCATTTGTACAGAAGACCACTTTTCTCTGTGGTATCACAATTCCACTGATCTGCATTTTCAATTTATTTCCAGAGATTATGATCCCATGGAATTGTATGCACAAAAATTTTAAATAGGGATTTACAGTTGAACTCAGTCTCCTGGTATTTTACATGTACATCATTACAATGTCAGTCAACAAAGTTTTTAAGACTACAGACTTCACAGAAATTCATAACACACAGAAAAAAAAAAATTGTCCACAGTACACAATGTATGTTATTGAAAAAAATCTCAGATTAATGAAAATGCATTACTTGATATTCAAACATGTTACTTAAATCTATCGACATTCATATTCCATAATAATAAAGAATTACATATACAAAACTGATATTAAAGAAATGTACAAGGATTTTAAAATTACCTTTTTCCTCTAGTCTCAGCAAGAACTTCACAAGGTACTGATAAATAGAAAAATAAATAAATTTAGTGTTGTTTTTTTATGGCATTCATCACACCATTATTACGATTTAGAAGTATTTCTGATTGGTTTTTAACTTACTTACAACAAAGGGTAAGCTGAACAAAGCCAACACAAACATCACATTGAAATTTAGGAACCCATTCAGGAAGTAATAAGAAAATGGTTCCACGCCTACAAATAGAACAGTTTCTAATGAATTAAATCGTGAATTAAATAGTGAAGATAACCAGTAATACAAAATTTAAAGTGAAATAATGCTAGAGGTTCTAAAGTAATTCAATAAAGAGATGTTTTTAAGACATTATGCACCCTGCAGTTACATAAAATGAAGACTGAATAAACCATATTTTATAGAATAAACAAGTATTCATTGTTTAAAATTTTACAAACAAATGCTATTTTACTAACTTCTACTTTCTGTTTTAGAGGGAATTACAAGTCTCATAGTACTAAGACTTTTTCAGTTTGTTAATGGGCATTTTAAGCCTCAGAATTGAGAAAAACTAGTAGTATTTGGTAAATTTGGAATAATACTGTTTATTGGTCTAGTTATATAAGGGAAAAAATGCTGCCCAGACAATGATCAATTCCAGTTGACATTTGACCAGTCTTATACCTGTATGTTGGACCTTTCAGTTTATGATGTATCAATTCTAAATTATGACAAAGGTTAAGTTACAAACAGAGTAGGACAAACATACTGCCCACTAGCAATATCCCCAAGCTCCACTGCCATAAAAGGAATACAAACTCAGTTTTCATCTCAATCTCACTTTATCACTCTACAATGAAAGCGAGACTTCCATTTAAGGACATATGCAATGTTTCCTACATTTTCTCTAAAAAATTTTTTGATCTCCTCAATATGAAAGAGTTCTTGTATAAAAAGTTTAAATTTTGTACTGTGGAATATTACCACATATTCTACATAATACTAGGTAGCTTAGTGGTGAGGTCATCTAACTTGTAACGAAAGGGTACCAGGTTCGATACCCCAGTATTCCAAAATATATTTCTCTCCTTCTTTATTACTGTAATGCCTATTGATTTTTATATTTTTACTTGTAACAACCAGGAACTATGAAAATATACTAACTCTAAAACAGACCTGGTAACATACCATATATATTTTTTTTCTTTGTAGAAACAAGATTAGAATGCAAGTGAATTATATGTAAAATTTCACAAAAAAATATTTATCATTGAGAAACATCACGCATGTCCTTAAAGTGAACTTGTCTCAGTTTGATGGCACTTGGGCCAGCTAGATCTTTAAACTTGGAGCCATTCATTTCTTTAATTCAGAATACAGTTGGATTGCTATTTTAAAAATGTACACATTACCAACTGAATGAAACAAAAACAAAATCAATTTAGTGACATATTTATATATAAAAAATGCATGCTATGTGTATTTTGTCTTTGAAAAATGTGATTTGTCAGTTAAAAAGCTCTACAAAGCTTGTGTTGATTTGTTGAAGGTATTATAGTACCAACTTTAAATGAAATTTACTATACAATTTCATTTTCCTACTCCCTCCCACCCCTTACCTCCCCCCTCCCCCTAAAATAAAACTTTTGTGTAATACACTTCTCCTATACACAGAGTCGACAAGTAAAGAGGCAAGATTGACAAAATAATTCACATGAAACTGCATAGGTGTAAGATAAAAGAACATGTTTTACATACTTGTCTCCACAATATGGCACTTACCGTAGAGATTGGGTCCATGTTCTGTAAACACATTATACAGGACTATGTTTAAAGGGGCGATGACCAGCTTACCATAGTACTGGAAATCAGTCTGCATGCTTGGTAACTGTAAAAATTAAATTCTGTATATAAACACTACGTTTTTATAATATACTGCATGTATTAAATTTTTACCCATATAGATCAGTAACAGAATTCATTGTGATGGTATCCCCTTAGATTTTCTAAAAAATTTGTATACTTTAAAAGTAAAAGAGTGAAATTCCCACAATATCATTTGGAATTTTAATTTTTTAACTGTGTTTGATTTTACATGTTAAAAATAATCCAAATATTGCATAAATAACCATGCAGTAATGGTAGCTTAATGCTTAGGGTGCTCGCTTTGCAAACGAGAGGTCTCAAATTCTCAACCCTGGTGCCATGTCAGTCCTTAGACATTTAACATAGGAATATGAAGTGAGTGTTTCTTTGGCAAACACCTGGCATTAAAAGTAAAAGTCACGGATCTGTCATATATGACATTTGAAACAGAGGGCCCATTTAGTATAATAATAAAAAAAACTCACTGCTACAGCTTTGAGTGTCACCATATTGTATATCAGGCAATTTTGGCACCAGGATTATTTAGGGGATTTTTCTAAAAAATAGACCATATAACAGGTATCTTCTGTGGTTGTCTATTTTTTCCGGGTATGAAAAATCCGCAAAAATTACAATCACAAAAAATATATTGATACATGTATGTAGAAAGAGGCACAAGGCAACCACAGAAATTGGAAATACAGAATATTATATGCTATGATTGAGGGATCAGATGGCAAAAATTTCCACCTACAGAAAATACCCATTATATGGTAGTTTGAAATCTTAATGCTTCATTTTCTGGCGTATTTTCATTTAAGAAGTGTATCAAAATATATGGATAGAAATTTTGGGACTTTCAATTTTGGTGAATTTCCTCTATCTGCCAAAAAAGCCAACATCTCCAACATACCAAAATTACCCAATACAAGTATGTCACAACTTGTGACGCCCCATCTAAAGCTAGTAGCGTCTCAAATTAGTGAAAATTCTTGAACGGGCCATAAAAAAAACAGACACACACACACACACAAACATTCAACATTATCAAACATTTATTAGAGTCTCATTATAGTTGTATACAGTGACAGATGATTGAGATATATATGTACATTTGTAAAGTTAAAATTGTACATATATAGGGTTGTGTATTGGTCAGATTTTCCCAATGTGGTGAAATATCTATATTGATGATATTGTGGATATATTTAGCTCATTTGTATTCTACATTTTACTGACACTGACAAATTCAGAATAGTACTGGCTTACCAGAAACAGGACGAGAGCTATCAAGCACCACTTTATAAAAAACCTAAACTTTTTTTTCCTCAGCAATATGTCACCAGCTATGGGGGCTCTGTCAAATTAAATAAAGGCATATGAAATATATATGTATAAAAAAATTTCAAAGCTATTTTTCTGTAACTAATTAAATTATTGTACATGCATTGTAAATATGATGGACATTTAAGTAAAAATTCAATACTTCATAATTAAAGATGCTGCTATTAACACACAGACAATGTTTATAATGTTGTGTTTCTTCAAGGAAATTTTGAATAATTCAACATTAAGTTGTGCAAGACGTCTTTCATTGTACCACTAAACAAGTCTGTTTCAACTGAATAGTGTGGAAAACAGATACACATTTATTGCACAGTATTTAAAGGGTACATGTTAAACTAGATGACAGATTAAAGAAACGACCAGTTTTCTTTTTAAGAAATTTGGAAATTTACCCCAAAATTCCTGCAAAGGGCCAGCCCAGAATAGCACTGGCAGCTGTGGACAATATGGCTACCTGTCAAAAAAAAAAAAAAAAAAGAAATTAAACTAAATTTAATGATTGGAGTATCAAATTTCAGAGGCATGAGATACTTATACATGAAGGTGACAGTTATTATTTATTTAGTTATCAATTATACTGTTAAGTATTATAACTGAATGTTAGAGGGATTATATGTTTTCTACTATTGTTTGACTTTTCTCCCCATGGGGAGTGGGCCGTTCCTGGAGGTACTGCAATACCAGGCCAACCCGTGGCGAGAGCGGAGCAAGCCCCTGACATCTCACCTCTGACCAAAAATCAGTTTAATATCGTGGTTCCCATGTAGGGAACGTATCAGATATTAAGCTGATAAGAACAGATACTACACTTTGATCTTAGCCAAAAGGCCGAGAAGCGATACCTAATTCAAGTCAGCAAATGTTTATATATTCCAACACTATGTCCTCTTCTTAATTTTATTGTTATTTGCATATCATCTGGAATATTTAAATCTTTCAGCAATCTCCACATTTATTCTACCATTTTTCAGATAAATATATCAGAGTACTGTATGTCTTACATTCTTGAAATAAAAAATCACTCATCAGTTTCCAGTTACTCTAATTATTAATGAAATTAAATGTGTTGGTCATGAAATGCCCTACTTCTGCCAATCTGAGTTCTATTTCCTTGATCCCGCTTAAAGCTTGTTAGAGGGCGCTGTTTACAATTATCACTTACATGCTCCATTTCTCATGACTCCTTGTATATCTGAAGGGCTCATCTGATAAAGCTGTTCTTATCCATGTGTAAACACACACATTGTTAACTCTGAAAGAAGCTAGCTATTTCCGTCTTTATGGATAAACCAATTTCTAAGGCAAATTATTTTCAGAAATCAATAATACTATTTTCACTATGAAAACACCATGACCCGGGACATATTACAGATGTCCTTTTCCAGTCTTTTACATGTATGTTGTAACTACATTGTAAATCCTAAATTTTACAAAACAATAGTTAGATCATAGTACAGATTTTCTAAAACAAAACAAACAAACAAAAAACCAAAGAGTGAAAAAAAAAAGACAGAGGACAGTGCTGCATCTTTAAATTAAGCAACCCTTTTCCATTCAGCTTGGTATATGATCTTTGAAATATAAAAATTCCTTCTCAGCTTCTGGCAGGATAAAAATTGTATGATAATGGCAGAAATGCAAACCCTTGATAAAATTGAACATGACTGTTGTAGAGAGTGATAAATTATTTACCCATTAAGTAATCACTACACAGCATAAATAAACTGTATTTCTTAATATTGATGTATTTTGCACCTGCTTTAGAGAGTGTGAATATATTCAGTTTCATCAATGCAATAGACTAATTTTCCCCCCTGTATATTGGACATATGACAAATGTTTTGAAATGATTACAGGTTAAGATATTTCACAGAAAGTGACTAAGATCAACATTTCACCTGATATAAATGTTGCAAATTCACAACAATGTTTGCTGAGTAATACTAATCCTGTGAATCATGACTTTCGAGCAGACTTTTATAAGAATTTTTATTTCTATTTCAATGTAAAACTTCAAAACCTCATATGTGCATGGTCACACCCTGATTCAGTGGGTTACAAACTTAAATCTACATTTAGTATATATAGGGGATGCTTGCATATCAATTTGTGAAATGTACACTTATGATTTGTGAAATGTATACTTGTGGTTCTTAACCTTAAATCAAGGATACTTCGTGATGAGTTTCATTGAAATTGGTCCAATGATTCTAAAGAAGTAAAAATTGTGAGAAATTAATAGATGATGTGATTTTCATCCTTAAAGTTTACTTGAGCATCAGTCATACTTGTAAGCCAAGGGGGAATGGAATGGACTGAGAACTCTTGGCTTAAAGATGGCTCTTTGCGTAAGATAATAAGACTAAGAGTTTAAAATAGATACATTTCATGCAAAGAGACACTCTTTCCTTTTTATTAAACTTGTCTAATTTATGAATTTCTACATCAATGTCATCTTGGAAAGTAGTTTTGATAAAACATTTGATGATTATAATGTATACTGACAGAAGTACCATTGTCAACGTCAAAGAATAGAGAGAAGATACAGTAATTATAAAAACTCATGATTTAATCACAAGTGAAATCAGAACATGTTGATCATAATAGGTCAACAATGAGAGAGCTAAACTTGTTGGCTACATGATATTGTTAACACAGATACTCTCACAAACAGATGGAAACAAGAATTCTGAGTATACTGCAGGCAATACAAAGTCCCCTACTAGTAGGACAATAAGTCAAAAGTAAGTCAAGTGTAACAAAACTCAAACTTAATCTGTAACTATTCAATACAAAGCCATGTATAAAATTTCAGTTGAATATCTTCATCCATTGCAGAGAAAAGTTCAGAAAACCTCAAGGGAAATGACAGACAGATTTTCGGACAGCACGACAGACCAAGGGTAAACTAATAGTCCCCTTCGACTAAGCCAGTGGGGGACTAATAAAAAAAAATTACCATCAAATAATTGAATCCAGATAAAGATCAGTATGAAGCAACAAACCTCAAAACTTACATGTATTTATATTGTTTCTGTAAATAGTGCTGTCTATATATATGCTTTCAGGACCACAATGAAAACTAGTTTATAAATTAATTGTGCTATCCTGGTAAAATAAAGGACAATATTATCATTATTATTAAGCAGGCCTTATTTTGTGACACACATGTATTCTAGCAATTTTAACCTATTCTTGTCATGATTTTCAAATTAATTTCACAGATCTAGGAAAATTACATCATGTTTTTTTTTTTATAAACACTACCAAACAGAAAATGCAGTCTTGTTTATAATGTTAAACTGGCTTTTGATGTTATAGTATGTCACTTAAATAATGCAAAATGTTCCCATAGAAATTTCCTTTTGTTTTATTACTTTGATTTTTTTAAATGTGGTGCACTAAGAATACACATTTTCACTTATGGAATATTTATCCCTCCAACAAAGTAAATCAACATGCTCCATTTAGGAGTCAATGTGACACTTATAAGTGCTTTCTTCTATATACATGTATGTGATAATCCATCTAGACAAACAGACGGACAGACATTGGATAACGATCCTTATAATTCTACCATACTTTGCAAGCAACACTAATAGCTTCCTTTTCAAATATGATATAAAAAAAAAATCAAATGAATATGTAAAGATGCAAATCAATTCTGAAAGCACTAACCCACAAATAATATTTGAAAATGACACTGGACAATACAGCATATCGAATTTCAGTACCTGCATATGTTTGAGAACAAGTTTTGTGCTCCAAAGTTTCTATTACACTATCTAGATGGGCAAACAAGTTTTGTGCTCCAAAGTTTCTATTACACTATCTAGATGGGCAAACAAGTTTTGTGCTCCAAAGTTTCTATTACACTATCTAGATGGGCAAACAAGTTTTGCGAAATATTCAGATTACAGGTGCTGCACTAATTTTGCTATTCAGATTATATTGCACCCAACCCAATAAATTCTATGGGAACAAATATTAAGATCATATTGCACCCAACCCAATAAATTCTATGGGAACAAATAGTAAGATCATATTGCACCCATATTGTGCATGTCATTCAGTCACTATTACTAAATATACATGATTCACACCAAATAAAATCTTACAACTATTCATCCCAATCTGTGAGAATGTAAATTACTTTCTAATTCATTGAGCAAAGAAAGTATATCTATATGTAATTAAATTTGTATGCAGACTTTAATAAAAGAGAAAAAAAAAGACAACTAGGGTAATTTTTTTCAAGGTACGAAGGGAGATTTTTTTTTTTTTATCATAGACACATGGGATAATATCTTGCATACAACATAAGTGCATGTCCAATGTAAGAACTGACCATATTGATACAAGGATTATGATGACAGAGTAAAATGCACATTCTGAAATTTTCATAATGTCTGCTATTAAACATTATACTTTATTTATTTTATTTGTGCTTTTAAAATGGTAAACATATTATGAGGACTTTTATCTATCAAATATGAAATATTCTTACAGGCGACTGACCTGGTGACTCTAGAAATCAACACCCTGTTACAACACAGTCATCATTTAGTCATATAAACTATATTCATGTGAAGTTTTGTTATGTTGTGCAAAATACATGTATTACTGGTATTCATAAACCACTTCTGATTCTATGTCACCTTGGACCTTTTGGGCTAAATAAATAAATAGGGGTCATCATCACATCACAGAGACATTAAACTGCCAAAGTTCAAACGGTATTGGAGACAACATCCAGAAACTGACATTTTACAGACAGATGGACAGGTTAATACCAGTTAATGGCAAAAGTAACGAACAAATACATCTTACCTGAAGATGTTCTTGGAACCAGGCCCCCATTGACAGCAGAGTCATGTACATACAGAAACTACTGGGGAGGAAGGCAGTGGTAGAAATAAACATTCCAGGACTAATCAATAGGACAGCAAGAGTTATCCTTCCTGTGTTGGCTCCAAATTGTTTACACACACCCCTAAAAAGCACAAACAAGAAGGAGTGTATACAATTCAGTCTCACTGATAAAAAAATTCTGATTTCATAAATCTCTACTTAATACATTGTCGTTTAATTGGACAATATTAACACTTTGATATACTTGCACATGCACATCAATCATGTACCCAAACACAAGATCCACACACCACAAGTGATGCATCTAACAATGCACTCCAAACTGTTCATATTTCTCATGTAACAAACATTACTTATCCACTAAAAGTACATATGTTTTTACTATAATTGTTTCAATTAATACTTTGTTTTCTTTTTTTGTATTAGAAAACATTTTAGTTTTTTGTCTTTAATGAAGTGCACTTCCACTGCACATGATACACTCATTTGACATTTATTCATTATAAACAGATGAAAGTGCATAACACAAAATCATGTCAACCTTAATTGGTGCAAAGATTGCAACAATATCTTTGATTTAAGTCTTAGGTAAAATGAAGATATTGTAATATGTCTATTGCTCATTACAACTGACTTGTCAATATATCTCTTCAGTTGTTTAAATAACTACAGAAATATTCCAAAAAATATTTTCACTTTATTACATATATTTAGATAATTTATTTCACATGATATGAATGACTTATTTTGGATTGTGCAAAGAACTGCTCCAGACAGCCTTCTTACATTATACTCATTAATTAATCTTTAACTGAACAGATGTAATTTAGTTCTTATCAAAATGATCTTTGAATCTCTAGCTTGTGATGTGCTGGTTACGGCTTTACAAATTTTGTTGTACAATACTGCATTTATTTATATCATTAATGTTAGAAACAAAATAAGTATTCATATTAATTGTTATGTAGCCATATTTTATGAAAAAAGTGTATTTTTGATGTTATAACTACTGAATAAATACATCACTCTCATATACATGTAGGGGTTACCTCCCTTAAAACATAGTTGTTTTTTAAAAAAAAAAAAAAAATACTTACCATTTTAAAAGTTTTAATGACCTAATTTTAAGCTGCAATTTAGATTTCTCTACAGATGCACAAATTGACAGTTTGTTGATTTTAGGACTCGCATTTACACAAGCCCAAAAATGAGTTATGCCATGTATGGCTACATCATCTTAATCATAGATCACAGTGACCTTGATTTAGGGTGCAACACACCTTCCTCCAAAGATGCATTAAATGACCAGGTTTGATGATTCTAGACCAAATAATTGTCCAGTTATGAATCAGAGAGGATTTTGCCATATTTCGCCACATTGTCTTAATCATATGTCACAGTGACCTAACTTTAAAGTGTGACCAACCCTCTGCCTAAGATGTATCATCTGACAAAGTTTGATTATTATAGGTCTCATATTATTTAAGTTATGAGCTGGACACGAAGTGGGACAAACAGACAGATGAATGAACACATTCACCATACCATAATACATCTCGTCTTTTAGCACATAAAATGATATAATCTGATAATGATAATAATTATACAGAATAGCAATACATGTATTAGTATTATTATTATTATTATTATTATTAATAGAAATGAATAAATTTTCAAAGACGATTTGAAATGAAAGTTCTTTTATACAAAAAAATACAGTGTTAACTAATTAAACAGAATGATTACCTACTTGTAGAAATAAACCTCGCAGGAAGCACATGTAAAAGCAAAGACACAGCGTAGAATGTAAAACAGCATGATCTGAAAGATAAAAAACGAATTAAAATGTTGAGCAAAGGAAATCTTGTCAACACACAGAAAGAATTGATAGCATCTGTTCACATTATACACATAAGTACATAATAATAATAATGATTGGTTTTTATATAGTGCTTTTCCAGCATATGCTGCTCAAAGCACTTCACAATACATTATTGCCCCAGCAGACCTTATAATATTACAGAGCTTTCTCAGTGCAAGCTGCCGTTAAGGCGCCTAGAGCACTAGCATTCCAACAATATCTTTCACTGTCTATAGCCAGGTACCCCTTTTACACTTGGGTAGACTGAGGAAATTCAGGTAAGGTGTCGCAGCCCGGACTTGAACCCACAACCTTTTACTGGGGTTGTTGAGATTTTTTTGGTAAGTAACTTTTCATTTTACATTGTTGGGGTTCAAAATAAAATTGTAAATATCATGGACTACATCTTATAAATTTCCTGATAGAGAAGACACTGAACTCTGATGTATGAAATTTTTCAGTAAATCATGAATTAACATGAATTATGTACCTTGTTTGTGCTAAATAATGACTTGTAGATGGAGATTGGCAAGGCATGAATCCAAAGATAAGCATAGGAGCGGATTGCATATGTAGGGGAGTACTCCCATGTCTGATATCCTTTACCAAACATCAGAAAGTGCATCTGTAAGAAGATTAATTTTGTACAAACTCAGCACCAATTAAAAATTTCTTAACACTATTCCACAATTACAATCAAATGACATCAAGAGGTAATCATTGTAAAATCACTGACAATTATAGCACATGTTGAGAAAAATACTGTAAGATAATCAAATATGTAGTATCAGCTTCTGTATCAATGCCTTCAATAAATTCTTCATACGAAAGTTTATTGTATCTAAATCAGTTTATCTAAGATGATAAAGACAGACGTAGGTAATTCTTTGATATATAATTGCACAGATTACAGCTGGACACTGACCGGTTCCCAATAGTTGTATGTTTCATCACAATCTCCGACAATATTCCACACTGCTGCACAAAGTCTAGCAGACAGGAGGATCTTGAAGGCAGTATACCCCTTTGGTGTCCATGGAAACTCATAATTGGTCTCCTCACTGCAAAAAGTATAAATTATCAGTTTACAAATAATGCAATATGAGTGCAAATGTATTCTGTGTCCTTTAAATGCACTTCACATTTTAATCAAAGCATGAAATTAAATATCAAACTTTCATTGAAAATTTTACCCAGGGTGTGAGCAAAATTAACTTGAAAAATATTTAGACATAACTAATGGTAGTAAGTTACATGTATTTTAAGAGTTTGATCAATCTTGGTGTCAATAACATCAATCTTTAAAGTTTAGAAAACAATTTTGACTACAGAAATCTGTGAGGGTTATTAGTGGTATTGTTTAAAAGTGAAAATGTCATTTACTCATGCATTCCAGACA
This sequence comes from Ostrea denselamellosa, assembly GCA_024699665.1. Classification (NCBI taxonomy): domain Eukaryota; kingdom Metazoa; phylum Mollusca; class Bivalvia; order Ostreida; family Ostreidae; genus Ostrea; species Ostrea denselamellosa. The sequence continues at coordinate 3,416,395 of JAMZEH010000046.1, forward strand.
CCAGATTCCACATATGACAATTGGATGATTTGAAATATGTCTTTATGGTATATGGATGATAAAAAAATGCAACAATGTGATGTTCACCTCTCTTGTAGAATTACGTAGTTACGTAAATATTTGTTTTATTGTAAGACATACTTTTGTAAAGCATGTTGTTTTAGCAAATTTGAAGGGAGAAAGAAAACATCATTATCAAAAGCAAACACAGCAAGTAGCTGATAGGGCCACTTGTACAGTGAAAATAAAATTGAATAAGAAAATTGACAACAAAATAGTTCATTTAAAGTTTTTCCCCAATAAAATATCAAAATATTTCTTATTTTTGTTAATTTGGGAACATTCTGGAGTGTGTTGATCCCAGTGACACTAAGTGACAGCATCTAGGAGTGACATTTTATGACAGAAAAAAGTGACCCCAAAAATCAATTAAAAAGTACTTTCATGTCTGTGTAGTGTAACTGGAAAAAGTGCAGGTAAAATTAAACAGTTAAAAAAAACAATATGAAGAAAATTTTATCATCTCAAGGCAGTTTTTCCACCCAAGGAGAAACTTGATCTATACTGACTTTGTACGAGTCATTTTTCTAATTTTTTCACTATATAATTCATTAAAACAACCACTATTCTAACTTATATTAATTAAACTATTCAAGGTTAAACTACACTTTTATTCGATTAAAATACCAAATATCTTTGAATTCTGCATGATCTCGACATATATTTGTTTTTTGAACACCCATCATGTCATATGACTGCAAGAATACCACCTCAAGCTCATACAAAGGAATATATTATGAAATAGAGCTCAAAAAAGATGTTTGCATTTCAATCATTATATCTTTGTAATTCTTGATCAAAGTTTTAAAAATCTTTAAGAGAATTTTGTCCAGACATTTTGTAATAAATGCTTATGATTTCATAATTATAAGAGCAAAATATTATTTCAGAATGATTTCCTAAACATAATATATTTTTCAGTGAAATATATCAAGTACAAAACACGAAAGTTAACTGACTCATTTATGACATTATGCTACAGGTATCTAGTGACTTGAAGTACAAGTGGAGTGGAGTGAAATTTGTATTTAACAGTCAGAGATTTTGAATGTCAGTTTAAGGTAAAAATATTAATCTGTAATAACCTATACAGTCAATATCAGTCAAAAGCTACATGTATGGGCTAAACAGTTGTATTTACACAAGATGAATGAGAGTGGGATGGACAGTGTTCAAGACCATATAAAAATTTACCAGTGCATTACATATACTGGATAAAGTTTTTAGAAATCTTTTCACAAACAGTAATTGCAAACCTGTCAAATCTAAAATATGAGAGATTCTAAACTTCTTAAAATTAAGGGCCAGGATTGGGTCACAATTGGGGTCCAGCATAATATACCAGTACTAATTTTAGTGGTTTCTTACTTTAAGTGCTGTTAACTGTGCAAATTCTGGAATCCAGCTGAGTATTAAATTTAATAACTGACTGCAGAGCTTATTCATTATTATGCATAATGTTCTATAAGTGCACATGGAGCTTAAAGTACTTTTTAACCTCACATAGTTTTTTGCACATAGTAAAGTCATATTAATCATATAATTATTATCAGTACAGCTACCAAAGTACAAAGAATGACCCCTAAACTGCATTTGTTCTATTATGCTAAGAGTACATACTATATACATTTTAAAAATATTGAATAAAATTTTCTAAGTTGTTGCTCTAAAGTGGAGCTTATCAATTTATGACATGATGTGATTATGGTTATTTGAGAACTACAAGTTTTTCAATTTGTTTATATCAAGCTATTGAATACTATTGTGAATTACCATATTATTTAAGTGACTCAGTGATCTTATGAGGGCAAGTCAATAAGTAACCAGCCTAACTTATTTATGGTTGAGATCCGCCTCTTCTTTTTCGATGTAATTGCCCTCTAGTGTGATGTACTTTGACCAATGCTGTTCTAGTGCCATCGGCCCAGTCAGGGTCCTTTCCACTGACTCACTCCTTAACTGCCATCACGACTTCTTCATCAGACTGGAAATGATTTCCATGGATATCCTTTCTCAAGTTTGGGAATAGGAAGAAGTTGCTAGGAGCTAGGTCAGGCTAATAGGCAGGATGTGGTATCCATTCATACCCATTTCACTCTACAGCATCAAAGCAACTTTGCAAGTGTGGACTCTCACATTGTCCTGTTGCAGCAAAACACCTTTAGAGAGTACCTTTAGAAAGTTTACTTTGGCGTTTTTCATGGATGGCGATTTTCTGCTAGCAAGTTTGCATAGTACACTCCAGTTATTGCACTTCACTTTGGTAAAATGTCCAACATAATAACACCTTTTGTGTCCCAAAACACTGTGGCCATTACCTTGCCAGCAGATTGTTGTGTCTTGAACTTCTTTGGCCTCGGGGACCCTGGCCCTACCCACTGATGACTCTAAGCGTTATTCTATGGCTCATAATAATGAACTCGAGTTTCATCTACAGTCACCAGATGCAAAAGAAAATCATCTTTTGACCTAATATGCTTCAAAAAGGTGCTGCACACTGATGCTTTGGTTGCCATTTGCTCGTCACTAAGGGATTTGGGGACCCAACAGCCTGTTAGCTTCTGCATACCTAAATGATCATGTAAGATTGTTGAAACACTACCATGTGAAATGCCTGTGCTATTTCTTCCACCTGAATTCACCTATCAGAGTATATCAGATACCAAACTTTTTTACACATTTCTTCATCGGTGGCATCCAGTGGGCATACAGACCTGGCTTCATCTTCTAAAGACATTTTGCCACATTTGAATTCCCCTACCCAGAAAATCTGAGCATAAGATGGTGTAGAAGACCCATAAACATTGGTTAACTCGCAGTGTATTTCCTTGCCTGTTTTACCTTTTAAATACAAGTACTGAATTACAGAATGGTACTAAACTTTAGATGAAAAACATTCTTTTGCATCACTAGCCATGTTTGACATTCAATATCTTACTAAAGAATGACTCGATACATGTGCAATTTTGTACCCAGGTATAAAACATGTACTGAAACAAGGCATGAAAATCATGATCGTCTCAGTCAACCAGAAATAAGTTAGGCTGGTTACTTATTGACTCACCCTCTGTTTACAGAGTTTATAGCAGTGGATAGATTTTAAGAACATATCATTTCCTTTCATTTAATGCCATATCAATTTATTTATGCAACTGATAAATGTTCATCATTGTTATAGTACATACTGTGATTTGAAACAACCTGTCACAAGCAGGCAGCATAGGGTTGGTCACAAAATTTTTTCAAGATGTCAAACAACATATATGTTTTCTTACAAGTAACATTACAGAAAACATTAATGGTCAAAATTCTATACAAACTCAGATATAACGATATAATATGTGAAATAATGGTATATCTAGTATTTGTAAATTTTGCTGTTTCATTTTAAAATATATTTTTACTTAAGGGGGGAAGGGATTGCTTGATCCTCCTATCAAAGCATAAAAACATGTAATGTCAGTGTAATTTTGTCTTTTTGCATTAAACATAAGGAATGACGCTAATTTTGACCTATGTTTGCGGATTATAAAGTGTAAAAACTGCACTAAGTTAGATTATCCTGTGTAACATAGGTCAAAATTTGCTTCAGATTTCTTAAATGGGATGTAATATGTCAACAATATAAGTATAAATCTTGATAAATATAGTATGTATAGGAATTCTGAAATATCTTACATATTATTTTTGAAAATGCATGAGGGTATGAACTGCAACGCTTCAAGTCATCATACTTTTCATGAAGCAGAAAGCTGAAACACACTGTCTGTATGTTTCCTAGCGTATGTTTTTGTCCTTTCTTTTCTACGAGCATAACTCTATGCATAAAGCCTTGTAAACACTTGAAACGGACCAGTCATTGGAACCAGAATCCTCATCTGCATCTCCATCGTAACACCTAACCCGACATTGCAGAGTAGCAGACTCATATAATTTAATCAATGTTAGGATTATATAGTTCAGTAAAATTACCGTATGTTGTCTTGTGGTGGGGTTTTTTCAGTTTTCAAATCTTTCCTTTTCTGACCCCGTTGCTTCATGGCCGCTGACATGTTGCAGGCCCGCATAAAATATTCAATTGACCTTCACCCGAACAAGGCAACAATATGGCCACCGTTTGTCGGCTTACAGCTAGACTGTTTAGGAATTCTGCAGTTTTACGACAAAGTAGACAATGGCAGCAGACGGCCCTTTGCAGCGTTGTAGCAGGAAGCGCACAGCATACGCTAAGTGTTCGGAAACGTATCGAAAATATGAAAAAAGCAGCTCTTCTTGGAGGGGGTCAGAAGAGGATTGACAAACAACATGCAAAGGTTGGAGAAATACATTAATTTTGCATCACGTGTGTCGCTCATGCGGCTTTGTAAATTACCTATAGTGACATAGCACACTAATAAGTAATGCAGTATAATTAAGTCAGAGACGTTTGCCTGCTGTCTCTGCTATTAATATGGCCCATTTTACCCACAATACAGGAGTACCAAATGGTCACTGAGGTCACAATAACCAATGTCACTTTAATGACCATGCATTTCTGTAGTAGTTGCAACTAGATTTTGATGCATTGTCAATAGAGTCTTTATGTGATTTCAACAGACTTGGCATGCTATTTCATTGGATGACATGATTAAAGAGAGGTGGAAAAAAAGATGTGGCTCTGGGAGAGGGGTCAGGGAGGGAAGAAAAGAATGGGGGGGGGGGGCGGGGGATAGAGGGAGGAAGGAAAGAAAGGGAAAGGGGATTTAAGAGAAGAATAAGATTGAGGAGGGGAAAAGGGAAGAGGAAAGAAAAGGAGTGGGGAGGATATAGGGATAATTGGGATGGGAGGAGGGAAGAGAATAGGAGTCAAAAGGGAGGAAGATGAAAAGAATGGAGAGAAAAGGTAGGGAGAAATAAGGAAAGAAGACAGATGAAAGTAGGAAGATAGAGTGGGGGGCTCTCAGATAGTTCCCATCCAACCCCCTTTATAGTTATGTTATAATAAATATAAAGGAACACTGAAATGAATCCTCTTTTTTCCTACACAGGGTAAGCTAACAGCAAGGGAGAGAGTTAAGCTTCTGTTGGATCCTGATTCATTTGTAGAATATGACATGTACCTGGAACATGACTGCACAGACTTTGGAATGGAAGACGAAAAGGTAGAATACTTACAGTAGCAAGTGAAGAAAGTGGAAAAAAGAAGTTGTGGTCATGTGATAATATAATTTGATAATAACCTGCAAATTTGAATTGTTTTCAGTACCCTGGTGATAGTGTTGTCACAGGCAGAGGGACAATTAATGGAAGAGTTTGCTTTGTATTCTCTCAGGTAAAATTTCAAACAGAATCATTTAATAAGCCTCATTTTTTGAGTATGCAAATCCTGATTTAAGGGAGAGGAATATTATCAAGATCCTATCACTGGTGACTGCTGTAAATGATATAGAATGTAGCCTCAGTCTGTATGTGAGAAAGAAAGAGAAAGCTCATTTCCTATGGTCATGCAGGTCATCAATATGATAGATGAGCTTGAAACCATACATGTATATTTATTGGTTGTTTTTATTTTTTACCTAGGATTTCACAGTGTTTGGAGGGAGTTTGTCTGGTGCTCATGCCAAAAAGATTTGCAAGGTAATGAATGATGTAATTGAAGCATTAACTAAAGATTCAATTATTTTCTTCAAGAGAAATACAACAATGCATAGAATTTGATGATTTTTATATTGGCAGATAATGGATCAGGCCATGTTAGTAGGAGCTCCTGTGATTGGTCTGAATGATTCAGGTGGGGCCAGAATCCAGGAGGGTGTAGAATCTCTTGCTGGATATGCTGACATATTCCAGGTATGAAACTAGTGTTAGTGATTCTCTTACAGACATTTATTAGAAATTTCAGAGAGTTATTTGAAAAGGCATAATAAATGTATACTCCCGTCCTATGATACTCCGGGTCCTACAGTACTGAGGTATTTCGCTTTTACATACGTCATGAATGAACTGCGTCATCTATTGACGAGTTATTTTTAGATAATAAACAACTAATGTACACAATGCTTGTCTGCAACTGAAAAAGTAAAAATGTTCAGAATTTTGTAAAATACGGTCTTAGAAATTCAAATGAGTGAAGATTCAGCATTTTTAAAGTCACTTTTCTTAATTTTTGTGCTTCTACATTTTAGAACATTTTATTTCAATGCATTAAAAGTGCTAAATTTATTTATTTTTTATTAAATTTACCTCAATTTACATTTCACAAAATAACAACCTTTTTTTCAATAGTAGTACCATTAGACCACTATTTGCTGCATTTTTGTAAATACTGTGGTATAGTAACCTCGTTTTCAAATGTATACAGATATGACCTCACAATTGACCATTTGTAAACAAGCAATTACATTTATATCTGTTGGTTTATTTATATGAATAAAAACAACAGTATGTAAGGTATTTATAAAACATTAAGAATTGAGTAAAATCAGGTCAACAGATATTAAAATGTAGTTGAGAGGTGTAAACAAAAAACCAACATCCAGAGAAATGCAAATGGAAACTTTATATTTGGTTTACCGGCTTCGGCCTTAGGCAGCCTTCATCAGAACATCGATAAAACAATTTACTAAGCTGAACCATCAGTTCTGATGAAGGCCGAAACCAGTAAACCAAATAAAGTTTCCATTCGCATTTCCTTGGATGTTGGTTTTCTGTTTATACCTCTCAACTATATGTTATTCTCAAAACCTAAGGTATCCATCCTAGGAAATCTGCCGCAAATTAGACTTTTAAGGTGTTGGATCCAGTCTTATATTTATAGATATTAAATTGAATTGAAATTGTTAAGTACCGCAGTATAATAGGACCCCGGCATATTTATATTTTGATAATTAGTCACTTCATTTATTTATTTTAGAGGAACGTCAATGCCTCAGGTGTTATCCCACAGATTTCTCTTATCATGGGACCTTGTGCAGGTAAATTTCCTCAAACTGGCAGCACTGTATACACATTGGAGTGTCACTGATTTACAGTAATATGTACATTAGTTAGGTTACCCAAGTCATGTATTACAATGAATTGGTTTCTGTCCATTGTTGTCTATTGTGTGTCGTGCATCAACAAATTGTACATTTGTAACTTCTTTTGGCATTCCAATATTTAGTGCTTTGGAGTTAGTAATCTGCAACTCTAAAGAGAAAGTATAAATCTGTCAGGTGAATTCTTACAATGTTTATTGGCTGTCTGTTATTAAGTTTTGCTATCATCATATAAAATACATTATGCAGTCAAGCACGACTGACATTTTTGCCAAATGAAAAAACTTAATACTTTGCTAATGGTGATCAGGTGACCATCACAGCCTGTGGGCCTCTTGTTCTAGTATACTATTGCAAATGAAAGAACTGGCATCTGTAGAACATGACAAAAGAACAAAATTTTGTACATTGAAGGCCTTAGATCATATCAGTTTAAGAAAGAGTAGTGGAAACTTTAAAAATTTATAATCAATTTGTAATGTAAAACTATTTTTATATTCAGGGGGTGCTGTGTACTCACCAGCTTTGACAGACTTCATGTTTATGGTGAAAGTAAGTACAGTGTCAATCCTCTTTCTGATAGTCAGGAAATAGACATTTTATATTTGTACTTAGAGTGTCCATACACACATTGATTCATTGTCTTTTTATATTACAGGATACATCATACCTGTTTATCACTGGTCCAGATGTTGTTAAGGTAAGTCATATATTGATTTATAATTAATAAGCAACTATATTACACTAAACCTTGGTATCAAGAACATCAATCTGTTATATACCTCAGAAATTTTAAGTTAATCATCAGTCTCTGTCATATCAACTTTCAAAAACCACACTATATCAAACATGGAAATCTTGATGCTTCATTTATCTCAGTACTAGTATATAGGGCTGGCTCAAAATGCTCATTGACAAGCTAGCTCCACCCTCATGTGACTTATTAAAAGTTAATGGTTTAAAGTACAAAAACTGTTTAATTTTGACTTAATATAGTTTTAATTTAATCAATAAACCAAAGAAAATGTATTTGTTTCCACCTTTATAAAGATGTCAGACATACATAAACAAAAGTATTAGTGAACATGAGAAAGTCACACATTTTTATTAAAAGCATAATAAAAAAAATGAACACTGGTTAAATTGACAAAATTTTAATTTCAACAGTTTCATAAAACTGCTACTTTATCAATGCATATAAATTAATTGTGAATACCAGGGAAACCCTACAATAAAAGAATACGAACATAGGAGTTACTGCCCTTGATAGCAATTTTCAAATACAGATAATTATTTTCATAGGAAATTTTATTAAGTTTTTTAAAGTTTTTCATTATCAAATACTGTACCAAATTGTTTATTTTGGCCAATGAATAAAATTCCTTCAAAAGAGATATTTCTATTATGCCCTAAGTTCAATTCATTAAAGATTTTACAAAAACCTGTCACATGAGGGTGGAGCTACCTTACTTCACATGCCTTATCTCAAAACTGTATGTATTTACTGCTTTAATGAACATAAGCACAGTGTATAAAACGCAGAAAAAATTAGATGCCAACAGTGCTGACTGTTCAAAAAATCTCTCACTACTGCTAAAAACCAGTAAGCCCACAGAATGGATGTGTGTATTATGTAATGAATATACGCCTTTTCACTTAGGTGGAATTTAAAAGTTAACACACAATAGAATTAATATTCTGATTTTATTCATTGGTCATTTTCACTGTTTGAATAATCAACTAAATTTGAAAAATGGGAGTCATAATTGGAGTTATTCACATCATGATTGTCGTGTTTTAGGCCTAAATTCAGATGATCTTTAACAACTTCATTTGAGTGTCAAATGACTTGTGTGACCAAGACTAAATGTCACATTCACCAGTCACCACTCTGAAATGCTTACAATTAATAATGGATTTGACCAGTTGATAAAAACTCAGTGACTAAATAGAAATAATTGTAACTTCAAACGTATTTGAATTTAAATCAAAACTGAATAGGACTCAAGATAAAACTAATGTGTTAAAGCAGGCTTGCAAAGTGAAATTTGTACAACCACTCTCAATTTAGTATTTCTCAGGCATGATGGCAGGTTGAAATTAATATTAAAGCATGAGGCATGGATTTCTCAAATAAATCTCAAATTCAACTTTGAGTTTTCTTATATTTGAGCAGTAAGAAAGTGCATTGCCACGTTTGTCAAATGTTTATTAATCATATTCCTAAACAGATGAGTGTGTATGGGACATAATCATGTTAACCTTGGTACAGCAACTGATTTGACAATATGAATCTTCAGTTGTTCAGATAACAACATTTCAAAACATGTGACATTTTATTATATGTATTAAGAATTTTTCCCATGATATAATTACTAACAATTTGAATTGTACAAAGAAATGCCACATAAATAAAGAGTGACAAATCATTTCCACAGCCTTCTTACATTATATTCACCAATTAATCTTTAACTGGACAGATGCAGTTTGGTTCTTATCAAAATAATCTTTGCATGTCCTGGACCAGCTGAACTCTTTAAAACACCATGACTTAGATCATTATTACTCCCAAGGGCAAATGAAATCTTAAGGACATATGTGACATTTCTCAATAATATATAATGTTTTGTGGAATTTCACATATAATTCACTTGCATTCTATATCATTTCTTGAAAGAAAAAAAAATTGGTTGTGTTACCATGTCCGTTTTAAAGTTAGCATATTTTGATAATTCCTGGTTGTTGCAAGGAAAAATTTAAATTTAGCTCTACTGTATAAATTGGCATTACTGTAATAAATAGGTAGGGCAAAATCTTTGGAAGAATGGGGCATCGAACCCAGTACCCTTAGTTAGGTGATCTAACCACTGAGCTACCCAGGCCGATGTAAAAGATTTGGTAATATTAGTACATTACTAAATTTAACCCTATTGTACAAGAACTCTTCATATCAAGGAGATGAAAAAATGATTTTAGAGAAATGTTGCATATGTCCTTAAGTAGACAGACAAAATTTAGCAGTAATCAATATTATCTTTGTATTTACATCTGTACTTCTTGAAACACCATGGCTTACATCATTATTTCCATGAAACAATTTCTCTATCTGTTGTGTGATGTGCATGTTAAGTATCTGCAAATATTGTGGTATGGTACTGCATATATTTATTGTCATTAATGTTGGAAACAAAATTAATCATATTAAAAGTTTTAATGACCTGCCTGATTTTAAGCTGCAATTTACATTTCTCTGTAGATGCATAATTGACAAAGTTTGTCTATTCTAGGACTCAAATCTATCTGAGCCCAGAAATATACCTAAGATATATTAACTGACCAAGTTTGATGATTCTAAACCAAATAATTGACCAATTACGAATCAGACAGGATTTACCATATTTTGCCTTATTGTCTTAAAAAAAGGTCAGGGTAACCTAACTTTAAAGTGTGCCCAGGATGTATCAGCTGACAAAAGTTTGATGATTCTACGTATCAAAGTATTTAAGTTATGAGGCAGACACAAAGTGGGACAGACAGACAGACGGACATGATCACCACACTATAGTACATCCTATCTTAGACTGGCATATAAAAATTTGAGTAAAATCCCAGACTTACATTTAATTTTGTACTTAAGTTTTTTTCAAGAAATCTAGGCCAGGTATAGTGCTTAAGTATTAATTTCTTCTTTGAAATAATACATGCTCACCCAGCTAGATTGTAGCACATCAAAGTGAATGATTTTTTGCAGAAAAAATCAGAAATAAGAACATTTTGTCTTTGTCAGTGTTAAAGTGAATTTTTTAATTCATTTACATTGCATCATACCCAGTTTTTTGACAACGACTGAGTCTCAGATCTGCTAATTGAAATGATGCATTTATGTTTGTATGTACTTGTATGTACTTCTACAACTTACAGAAGTGATATATGTAATTAAAAAAAATCTTAGTAAATAAATAATTGTCTATTACAGAATGAATGAAACAAAGGTGGTTGTAAATTAATAAAATACATTTGGGTATATATAATAAATTCATTAGCAGTACATTATTTAATTAACTACACTTACATATTCATACTTTTTGAATTTAGACTTCTAGATATCTTGAACCCACAAATGCCTCAAATTTTTTTTATCACACAACAGTACTGTTTCCAGATTCACATCACAGGTTTGGAAAAATGATATGAACAGGTTAATAACAATGCAAATTTTGTAGGGTCATGTGAGGTCAGTGTGTGCTGACATAGATACAGAAATTTTACTACAAACGTTCTTCAAGCCTATCATGTTTATTCCTGGTTCATTTGCTGTTGTAGTATAATGACATAGCTAAAAATTAAAATTCTAAGATTGAAATTTCAATTTAGCTATGATGTTGACGTGTTTATCTTTAGATCTTATTTCTTCTGCTCAAGGACATTTTCAGACCATGCAAAGAGGCTGAAAATCACTTCCTTATACAGAAACGTAAAATGGAAAGTACTTAAAATATGTGTTTACTGATAATTGCATGTGTGATAAATAGTCCAGTCACATTTGAGATACCAAAGTTTAACTGTTCACACAGATAATTAACTGACTCGTGAATTTTTACAATATGTAGGGGTTTGCCATCAATGTACAATGTCAAATATCATGATACTGTATTGGTAAATACATAAACTGATAGCCTCTCTTTATGAATTAGAAACTCTAGTTTGTTGACCTTAGGATTTTCTTGCTTTATCACAAAAACAACAACAATTTGTGTTTTACAAATAATAAAGAAACCATAGTGTTTGATTGACTTACCTGTTTACCTGCAGGTAATGAATTTACAACCTTAATTTTAGAAAACTTCAAAAATGTTTCATTACAGTTATAAGTAAATTTTAATTATAGTAATCCATCAAACTTGGCCTGTGTATATTACAGTGTGATTCATATCTTAGTACATGTACTTTGAGTGTTAAACCAAGTGCACTAAATCTGACATGGTTGCAGTGAAATATGAAATACTCTATCCACAAAAGAAACTCTAAATCATAAATAACACCAATGAATGCATCAGCCAGCATCAAGTTCTAAGTGCTATAACAAGTCCACATACAGTATCTGTTGTAAGTTGAACAATTACCAGTATCTTTTCTATAATGTGAATGTTGACTTTGTAAAATTCAATAACATGTGTTACTGTAGAGATAAATTTTTGTGCTTTGATAGATTTTTGTGGTATGAGAGATTTCCTATTATTTCTCTTGTTTGTGTTGAAAATCTAACTCCGTACAATATCATCATGAAAAGAACAGAAACAAACCTCTAATAAAAAGAATTCATTGGATAAGATATCTTCGATATTACTTTTTATACAAATATAACATGACAATCTGTTGATATAACTGGATTGTATAAGTTTATTCATGAAAAAAAAAATGTCTAAGCTAGAACACTAGGTTCTGTGTGTTGTTTTGGCATGTGAGTGATATATGTGATTATTCATTCAGTTGTACAGTATGTTTTCAGAATGATTATTCATACCCTCAGACATTGTGTCTTGTTAATGCAGCCTGTAGAAGATACATTTTCAGCAAAATAATTCACATTCTTAAGCATACAAAGTGTATCTTACTGATGCAATCTGAACACCCGTTTTGAGCGATAATAATTATTTTGAGCATCAGTCCTTGGGCATGAACAGTGAAAGAGATTTCTTGATGGTGTTTTTGTAATTGGTCACAAGTTTCTTAGAGTATTTCAGTATTGTTTTGTCCCTGACTTCAGGCATACACTTAACATCAGAATCATAATTTTTGGCACATGATCTATAGTGGTGGATCTTAGCAATGCTGGGGTCTACATCAGTTACAAACATGGAATCTTTCAGGTGTCTACTGACATGGTGAATTCCCATTTCCTCCACTTTCAGAGGCTGGACAATCAATTTGGTTCTCATAGAACTAAAGGATTTTGTTCGCACTAGAAGTTGCAGATAGGTTAGGTATTGCTCTGTATCAAGAATTTGATTGGGAGCAAAAAATGCACTTTTGAATGACAGTCCAGTATTGAGAATGTCACTATAGATTCCAGAGGATTCGATTTCTTGGATCATTTCTAGCAGTGTATAGTTTATGTTTGGAATGATAAATTCATCAAGATCCACAAAACTAATGTAATGGAATTGTGACATATTTCTATAAAGACAGTCCTGAATGGCAAGCAGTTGACCATGGTACCAGATTTCTGTGTTTTGTATATGGTCAGGAAGTCGCCAGTTCAGAAGAGTTACCTCACCTTTTGACTGATAAAAATTTAAGAGTCTACTTATTGAAGCAGAAATATCATGAAGATAAAATGTAATATGAGAAGCACCTAAAATCTTCCATAACTCAATAAACTGGATCACAGCTGAGATGGAGAGCTCCCCAAACAATGGAGGTACACACAGGCCTAGTTTATATTTGTGTTTAGGTCTTGTTAGCGTTTTAGGACCTACTTTTACTTTCACTGGTGGACCTCCATTGCAAGACAAAGAAACATAAGAGAGTTCGGTATGACGGCGTTTGTGTTCGGACAGAACTGAGATTGGAATGTTGCACTCATACATCCATCCTCCATAATGTCTCCCATGATTCTCACTCAATTCTGTGTATGTTGTGCTGCTGTTTTTGTAGAATTTACCTCGAATTCTGAAGTGACAGTGTATATCAGCATGTACCTTACTTTTCCTTAATACAAGGATCTTTATTTTGTTGTTATCAGGTTTTCTGTTTTCCAAATATGTTGAGAACACATATACAAAATTTCCAAGTTTTTTGAAGGCTGATTTTTTTTTCACTGGAGCTTCATTATGGATTTTGTCTTGATGATGATGATCTGCATCAACTCTCTGGTGCTGAGCCTCTCTTTGAATGTGGAGAATCCACTTCTGACCCAGAATTCCATCCAAATCTGGATCATTCGGAGGCACAATAATTTCCTCCATGAGATCTGCAGTGTTTGGGATTCCAAGTTGTATTAGAAGCATGACAGCTGTATATAAGAGGAGAATCATGGGAATGGTGAATCGAAGTGTTGCTGATCGTAGCTTCATTTCAACATAATTGATGTCCTGTAACCATAAAAACTGCTCTATATAATGTCCAAGTCAGTCCAATGTGGAATGCCTTACTTTCATAGTTGAAAAATTTGATACTCCAACATAAGTTATGATGGACGGTAAATAGCATGACTTTTATCTCATCCTGTTTCATGTACTTGCATACTTGTAGATATTGCCATTTGAAGTACCGATTCTTGAATTCCTACAGATGTTGATGACAATGTTGTACATATAGTATAGTTTCCATCTTGCTAACAATTAAGATCAGTGTATCTGATGCTGCTCCATCTCATCACAATTAATGTACAATCACTGCTGTTATTCAAGTAAAATTCATCTGAAAATGTAGACAGAATTATGAACACTTCATAATGCAAAGTTTGACAAGAATTTTTAAAGTGCCTATTGAAACCGTAGCATATTTAACACATGATGTAATCTGAGAAGAAATAAAGTGGTAACACTACTTAGACAAGACCTTTTGTGTTAACTGCCATGGGAGAATATTATATAATTTATCTGAGAAGTAGAAAGTTAACACTAGCTGCCATTCTGATGTACAATGTATGTGGTTCAAACTTGATATATATAGAGAGAGAGAGAGATAGAGAGAGAGGCTTAACAGAACATTACAAAGCAGATCAGTCACAAAGAGGAAGGATATTAAATATTACTAACAAGATTTAAACTTACCAAGCTTAGATGTAGTGAACCAGCAGTGAGAAATCCACAACTGAGAGTGTTTCAAATCTCCATCTGTTGAAACCACTCAGCATCAGATAACTTTTTAATCTCCTCTTCATGGAGGCAGTTAGAGGCTGCCTAAGGGTAAACTCCAGGCATCTTGAACCTTCCAGAGAGGGACCCCATGGGGATATGGTAGATCCACTGTTATGTATGTAATTTACATGCAATTAGTTGTACTCTAAAGCATAAGGCTGGTTTAAGTCTAGAGTACTGATAAAGAAATGATGTTTATCTTGGATCTGTGGACATAAAAATGTATTGGATTCCACAGACTAGTAGCACAGCTGTAAACTCTGTTTGATGTAAGAATTGAATCTGCTAACACCTGATCCAGGCAGTGTGTTTCCAAATTAATATCCAATTATTTCTAATTGTAGAATATGATACATTTAGAAGGGAATGTATAGGGGTAGAGAATAACAAGTGAAATATTTCTTTTGCATGGGAAATACAAAAATGTAGTTCACAAAATATACATGTCATATTCACAACATTGTACAAACTGTATATTTCATTTGTGTGTTCAAATTCCAGTTTACTTTTTATTTTTTAGTCTGTTACTGGGGAAACGGTTACTCAAGAGGAGCTGGGAGGAGCTAAAACACACACTGTAACCTCAGGTGAGGACAATGCATAAGGAAAAGGGGATTTTTATATTTCAAGCTCTAAACAGGGAAATTTAAAACAATATAATAACCATAGATATTGCCATTATTTTTTTTCATGCTATAATCTATAGACTGAATATTTATGTGTTATTGTGTATAATAAACACTGTGGGATGTATTGTTGAGAAATGAAGACTGGCTGTATTCTTTGTTTTACAGGTGTGGCCCACAAAGCATTTGAGAATGATGTGGAGGCCTTACTCCAAGTTCGAGAGTTTTTCAACTTCCTGCCACTCAGTAATCAAGACCCTTCCCCCATCAGAGAATGCACTGATCCATGGTAAGGAATACTTGCCCTACATATATTAGCATACAAGGTACTTCCAACAATTTATCATCCCCTCACAATTCATTGGACCGTTTTTGTGTGGGTCAGTATGTGTTGGAGTGTGTGTGTGTGTGTGTGTGTGTGTGTGTGTGTGTGTGTGTGTGTGTGTGTGTGTGTGTGTGTGTGTGTGTGTAACTATAACATTTTAGACACTCTGCAGCCCACATTATTTGCTTGATTGTTTTGATACTTTCATGTGTGGGTGACTGTGTACAAGAACACTGACCTTGTAGACACTCTACAGACAACACTTTTACTCAATTGATTTGATACTTCTTGTGTAACTTATGGGTCAAAGTTCAAGGTCACTTAATAGAAAACACTTGTAGACACTCTACAAGTCACAGTGTTTTCTTGTTTGATTGGTACCTCTCATGTACCTTTATTATCAAGAGAGGAAGATACCTATTTGGGGTCAAAGGACACTATGGAACTTATTTACTGATTGCCTACATTGCAAGGGGATGCCCCATTTTTTGGAGCTCTTGTTGAAATATTTGTGTCGTGATTCAATATGCAATATCTGAGATATTAGCTCCTCAGTTATGGAAGAACATTAAGTATTCTTCTGAGTGTTGGCTTAAGTACTTGGAGTATGTTCAAGTGGGAAGCAATGGATGGACAATAAAAAAAATATGAGAAATATAAAAAACATTTTTAGCTTACCTGAGCCAAAGGATCAAGTAAGCTTTTCTAATTAAAATTTGTACATTGTATGCCAATGCTGTTGTCATCAGCAGTGTCTTCATGTTTTTCATATTAATTTTATAACTTCTCAGGAACCATTGGATCAATTCCAACAAAACATGTAAAAGGTATCCTTGGATGAAGAGAATTAAATGAAAGGTCATGTTTCTTTCCAAGGAGGAGATAATTGGAAAATATGGTGGGGTATTCAAAAAATTTTCTCAAGATCTACTGAACCAGAAAAAACAAACCTTACGAGAAAGATTCTATATACAATGAAGATGCACGTTTGTTCAAACTATGTCCCCTCCTCTGAGGCCAATATAGGATTGAATTATGAGTTTAAAGTTTAACATTGGAATGTAAAGGAAAATTTGTATAAAATGTTGATGATTTTATAAAAATGTTCTAGGATCCAAAAGTGTACAGTTTGTCAAATAAACATGCAAGCATCCTCATGTGGTGTAGATTCAAGTTTGATTACACTTCAACACATTGATCTCCATGGCCAGTATATATCTACAATAGGG
This sequence comes from Ostrea denselamellosa, assembly GCA_024699665.1. Taxonomy (NCBI): domain Eukaryota; kingdom Metazoa; phylum Mollusca; class Bivalvia; order Ostreida; family Ostreidae; genus Ostrea; species Ostrea denselamellosa. The sequence continues at coordinate 3,433,516 of JAMZEH010000046.1, forward strand.
ATTTTATGTCTCACTATGGAATATAGTGAAAAATTCATAAAGAATCATATTCTTATGTGACTACATGAGTACAATTTGTCAAATTGATATGCAAGCATCCTCATGTGATGCAGATTCAGATTTGGTCTTGCCATGGTCTCTGGGTCTATAACAGGGCCATATTAAGTTTTATATGGTAATGTATAAGAAACGTTTTAAAATTCTTCTCCAAAACTATGAGAGTACAATTTATCAAATCACTATATATGTAGGCATCGTTACAGAATTTAGAATTTAGTTTATTCACATCATGACCTTAGGGGCCATCATAGGACCAGAATAGTGATTTTAATATTTTGGATAGGAATATATTAAAATTCTGTAAACTTTTCTTGTCAAGAGATACAAGGGTACATTTTATCATGTGACAGCTAGAAACAAATTGCGATCACAATAGGGTTTTAAAGTTTTATTAAGGGATAATATGTCTGCTCAGGAAATCAATATAGCTCATGGCCAGTGGTACACATGAAAATGACCTCAGCAAGATGGCATTGTTTATGTAAGACTGAAAGCAGTGAATTTCTGAGATTTTTATCCCTGAAGACTTTAAAAATCTTCTAACTATATGCAGTAGTACAATTTCTACCTCCTGAATAGCATGTTGAAGTAGAACTATGATGGACAGACATATTTTCTGAAGGCCATTGGGTAACAAGAGTTAGATGTCTCTAAATTTGTTGACTTGTAAATGTTTCCCTTTATCAAAACAAATGAATAAAACTTGAATGTGTAGACATAAATTCACTGAATTTTAGTTTCTCGACCCCACATGACGGACATCAAAGGGATATAATAATGTCACTTATATGAGTGGGGTAGTGTGTCAAAGTGATGCTGTCACTGTGTTCTAAATACATTACAGTCAGTGGATATTCTGAAACGGTTCATATGGAGGGAGGATTCAGTGCTTGCTAGTAATATAATTGTTTAGTGAATACCATTAAATAAACAAACCACCTATGAGCCTTGATTCTTAGGTTACCTGAGTCAATCGATCAGCATCAGTTGTTGTCTGTTATGCAATATGCATTAATTTAACTTCTTCATAACTACCATTCCAGTCTTTACAAATTAGGTATGAAGCATCTTTTGGACAAGGAGGATATAAATTATAAATTTCAGGACTCTTCTTGGCTTATGGAGTGGAGCAAAAATTGACCAATTTTTGAAAAACTTCTGTACAAATGCAGAACTGTAAGAAAAACTAAATGGATAGTAAAATATAGCAGAAAGGCCCCTACCAAAATTGTAAATTTCATTATCCCAGGGGTAGTGGTTCTGACTCCATGAAGGGATATATAATGTTTATGTGGATACTAAATTGAAACTAAACAGATATTTAGATGGAGTAGGTAGTTCTTTATCAAAATTGTAAATTTCATGATCTCAGGGTAAGGGATTTGGTTCCAGCGTGATGCCAAATTTACTATAGTGATTCTTGTCTTATCATTTGAAAGATTTCTTCAGTTTTGTTGATATGACTTAAAGATAAATGAATATTTAAGAAAACTAGAAAAGAATGTTCCAAAATTGTGAATTTTGCAACCCCAGGGTATTGACTTTAGGGTGGGTCAAAACTGTCCTATGTTGTTAATGTCACAGGTACATGTATAATGTGACATCTTTCATCAGTATAGGCTCTTTTGGGGATGTTTATGTTTTAATAACACATTGTGTTTTATACTTTTGCTGACTATTAGAATTTAGTTGAAATATGCTAAACAGGAATATTTTTTCTAGATTCCATAGACCTTGGAGTTAATGATACTTTTAACTAATACTCAGGTGATTGATAAGGCCTGTGGGCCTCTTGTTCATCGACTTTTATGTTGTCTGTATAATCATTTGCACAGAAAGGTAACTTTTAAAAAAAAAAAATGAAAAAAAAAAAAGTAGTGTCAATCTATGACATAATTCTATACTTGCAGGAATAGAGATGTTGCTGGATTAGACACAGTTGTTCCCCTTGAAACAACAGCAGCGTATGACATCAAAGATGTAATTACTGGGGTAAGTGATGCTGCTTTATAGTTTAAAGTTCTACCTAGCCATAAGAGAATATCAAGATATCAGAACATCAGAGAATATAAGAACAACATCAGAGAATGAATATTAGGATCAATGCAAAGATAAAGAGATGAATGAATTATAAATATGGTACATTGTATTGTTAATGTATTAGGAGTTGCATCTTTTTTTTTTTTTATTTTCTGTCGTCTTTTCTTAGATCTTGAAATGGAACCTTGCCATACTCACATTTTAATCAGCTCAATGAATTATCTTCCTAGTTTTTAATATGAGCCTATACAGGAACTTTTATTAAATACTGGACAATTTCAAAAAGTTGTCATGAAAGCTGAGCACACAAATTTATATTAGAATACTTATTATCTTTAATGTGATATGGACTGTATCTAGCTTTTTATAGACACTTTTTATTGTTATGAATCTGTTCTTTGTATACACGAATATCTGATATAAAATTCAGTATTTCAGAATTTCAATTTGGAAATATCAACACTTCTAAAGAATTCTTTTGAGCTTTTTACCTGGGAATAGAGCAACATTTTAAGACAGACTAATATTGATTTTGAGCTTTTAACTGGGAATAGAGCAACATTTAAGACAGACTAATATTGATTTTGAGCTTTTAACTGGGAATAGAGCAACATTTTAAGACAGACTAATATTGATTTTGAGCTTTTTAACTGGGAATAGGGCAACATTTAAGACAGACTAATATTGATTTTGAGCTTTTTAACTGGGAATAGGGCAACATTTAAGACAGACTAATATTGATTTTGAGCTTTTAACTGGGAATAGAGCAACATTTAAGACAGACTAATATTGATTTTGAGCTTTTAACTGAGAATAGGGCAACATTTAAGACAGACTAATATTGATTTTTAATTTGACTATGATTATAGGTAGCGGATGATTCTGAGTTTTTTGAGATTATGCCAATGTATGCCAAGAACATTGTGGTGGGGTTCACCAGAATGAATGGAAGGACAGTGGGCATGGTGGGAAATCAACCTAAAGTGGCAGCAGGTAGATATCAGATGCACTATGTATAATATCTGTAAGTGGCAACAGGTAGATATCAGATGCACTATGTACAATATCTTTAAGTGACAGCAGATAAATATCAGATGCACTATGTACAATATCTAAGTGGCAGCAGATAAATATTAGATGCACTATGTACAATATCTAAATGGCAGCAGGTAGATATCACATGCACTATGTACAATATCTGTAAGTGGCAGCAGGTAGATATCAGATGCACTATGTACAATATCTTTAAGTGACAGCAGATAAATATCAGATGCACTATGTACAATATCTAAGTGGCAACAGATAAATATTAGATGCACTATGTACAATATCTAAATGGCAGCAGGTAGATATCACATGCACTATGTACAATATCTAAGTGGCAGCAGGTAAATATCACATGCACTATGTACAATATCTTTAAGTGACAGCAGATAAATATCACATGCACTATGTACAATATCTAAGTGGCAGCAGATAAATATCAGATGCACTATGTACAATATCAAAATGGCAGCAGGTAGATATCAGATGCACTATGTACAATATCTGTAAGTGGCAGCAGGTAGATATCAGATGCACTGTGTACAATATCTAAGTGGCAGCAGGTAGATATCAGATGCACTATGTACAATATCTTTAAGTGGCAGCAGGTAGATATCAGGTGTACTATGTAGCAAAATTTAGACTGCAACTTGGCATCCAGAATGAATGAATTTGTTAATACATATATTTAAATACTAAACGTTTTGGCCCTAGACAAAACTGAACATTTGTTAATTTTGTTACTGACGATCTATGGAAACAGTCCATAGAAGGTGTTAAGGCTTTGACAACACATTTCTGTAGACAGTAACAAACTTAATAAATATTGTTAAATTTGTTATCACAGGCTGTTTGGATATTAATGCATCAGTGAAGGGAGCCCGCTTTGTGAGATTCTGTGACGCATTCAATATTCCAATAGTGACATTTGTGGATGTACCAGGATTTTTACCAGGTATGTCATTCATCTAAAAAGTAAATCTCATTTTTGAAAATACATGATGGCGTTTACTGTGATGCTTTAAGTACCCGGTATGTCATGAGGGCATACTTCATGAAGTGCATTAGCACTTCATTAAAAGTATGCTGACGTAAAGTGCTGTTGTTCATGCCATCATATATTTTCAAAACTGATATTTTATTTTTACCTTTTACTTTCATTTCTGTCGGAATTCCCATCTGTTAGAATAGTCATACTGTATTTATCAAGATTCATACACACATTCATGAGCTGTCATTTCAATTGGTAATAATATCAAAGGAAAATCATAGGAAAAGTAAATATACTGAAAAAGAATGAATGTAAAAACAGCATGTATGGCTTCTTTGAGTTACTCATCACTTTGCTAGTGTGAGTTCTTACTACTGTGAAAAGAAATATGTGTAACCTTACCTTCTGTGGAGGCCGCCCGCGTGGCGCAGTGGTTAGAGCGTCGGGCTCAAAGATCTGATGATCCTTGAGTCGGGGATTCGAATCCCACTGTGGGACGTGGGTGCCGGTCTTTCGGATGAGACCGTATAAACCGAGGTCCCGTGTCGCAGTAGGTGTGGCACGATAAAGATCCCTCCCTGCTCAAAGGCCCTGAGTGCCGAGCATAGGCCTAAATTTGCAGCCCTGTCACCGGTAATGGTGACAGCCGCTGGATAGCTGAAAAATTGCTCAGGCGGCTATAAACAAACAAACAAACAAACAAAACCTTCTGTGGATAGAAAAATAAACAACATTTTTATGTTAATCAGTTTATTAAGCCTGAATTATATTAAAGTCACATAATTTGAAAATATTTGTACTGTCATTTGCATTATTAAAGTTGATTGCTTTTGTACAATCATTCCCAAGTTAACAAGTTGTTCATCATCACTAAAATCTAAATGAGTAAATTCACCATTCTAAATAAATAATTTTTTTTATTCTAAATTTTAAAAAAATTAACATTCTTAATGAATAAATTTATCAATCTAAATAAATAAAATCTCCAATATGAACGAATAAATATACTATTCTAAAAGAATGAATTCACCATCCTAAAATGAGTAAATTTCCATTCCAATGAATTCATTTACCTTTCTAATACTGCCAGGCAAACAATAGCACAGTCTTTCATACACTTTAATGTATCCAGAAGTGACTAAGGTTTCTGACAAGAAGTGGTTAGAAAGTGTGTTCAAACCTCACAGAGATGATTGACTCAGATACTCAGAGATGTTATTTTGTCTGTTTACTATGAAGATGAAAATTTGTAACAAAGGAGGAAAAAATTTTAAAAACGAGTGATTCATTAATAGCATGATTTTATATTTCTATTTACAAAAGGGTTGACATAAAATTTCACATAAGAAATTCACATCTTGTAAGTACAACATGACAATGGGATAAAGAAACACCTCAAACTTAGACTAATTAATTTAAAATTTCAGTCATCTTTAAGATGCTCATTTGCTGTAAAACTGAAATCAGAAATGCCTAATGAATAACACTCCAGTGAAATCATTTCATGGACTTCAAATTCACCACTGTATACAGATCTTGACTTAAATCCAAGATGTGTCATGATCTTTGGACAGGAATGTAATGGAATACCATATGTAAATGACTCGCATTTTTTCAGATACTTTATTTTTCTATAATCTTGCTTCTTTTAGGAACTTCCCAGGAGTATGGTGGAATTATCAGGCATGGAGCCAAGCTTCTGTATGCTTATGCAGAGGCCACTGTACCAAAGATAACTGTCATCACTCGAAAGGTGTGCTGTACAACCAGAAAATCATTAGCTAGTTGCTGTATATGCAGAAAGCTTGTTTGAAAACAGTTATACCAAATTCATTTCCATTCTTATTATGAGTTCTGAATCACAGTCATGTTAAAGGAATTTACAGATAACTTTCTGCTCAGTAACAATGTACAGTAAAACATGCTTATAGCAAAATGCTGGGAACGAACAATTTTGAATGTAATTAGTTATATCCAATAAGTTCATAATATGTTTTTAAACAACAAACCTACAGAGAATGAATATTACTTCACTGTAAGTGTGAATTCATTATAAGCATTTTCACTGTAACTGTGTTTTACTGTATTGTTTAAATGAGTATCACTACATAATACCATATATACTCGCATAGAAGTCAATCTGCATGTAAGTCAGTAACCCCCCCTTTTCAGAGAACTTTCGAGGAATTTAACACTAACCCTCTTATAAGTCAAACAGATTTTTCCATCAAATTCTCCACCATCTTAATATCCATTTTCTAGCATGAGTTGTGTTTCTTTGTTGTAGATATTTTCTTAATGTCGATCTCGGTTGTTTTTGACAATAACCTCATGTTCTAATACACTGAATAGATAAGAAAATGACTTTTCAATGTTTATTTTTTAAAAACATAAGCTAACTACTTATTCATTCAGCAAAAATACAAACATGGAAGAGAGTCAACATAGAATTTCAGTACTCAAAGTCTTACTGTCAGTCAATGGAAGCAAAGAACAGTTCACTTTTGTCGTTGTTATGGAAATGTCTCTGTAGTTCAGCTAGAGGAATAACATCATAATAATCAAATCGGGCTTTTTCTTCGTAAAATGTTCCATATATTGACTTTAAACACATATAAGATGATTCGGATTTATTTCATTCCTAATCTATAGCGGGAAGTATTCAGTATTGTTATTTATTGTTACCGGTAATTTTTTTTATTCCTTATAATAGTTATGACTTATGAGATTGAGCACTATTTGTTATTTTCATCTTGTTGATTTGCTACTGACTAACTGTCATTAATGTATTCAAAATCCTGTAAAGTGTAATGAGTTGTGTGAAAAGAAAAATATATATGACATCACCATGCGCTTATAAGTCGGACACAGACTCAGGGTTGAATTTTTACTTCCAAACAAAAAACCGACTTATATGCGAGTATATATGGTACTATAAAAGAACATGAAACTGATTTTAAATACATTTCGCTCCAGTATCAAGTAAAATATCATCATTACTGTAGTAAATAAAAAAAAGATTTCTTAAAGACATTTTCCTCCATATTTAAGTGTAGATAGAGAAGATAGAAAATTTCATCCAATTTTAAACTCGCGCCTGTTTTTTGCACTTAAAAAAAATTAATAGTCAGATTCAACTCATCTAAATTCAGGTACATTGTATGAGCATGAAAATAATTTACCTGTATGCAATAATCATTCTTTATGGATCATGCAAGTATTGTGATTATAGGCCTATGGTGGAGCCTATGATGTGATGAGCTCTAAACACCTGAGGGGAGACACCAACTATGCCTGGCCAACAGCAGAAGTCGCTGTGATGGGGGCAAAGGTCAGTAGTTCTCTTGTCTAAGTAAGAATAAAGCTTGGATGTGTATCAGTGTAATTTATATAAAGACACTACCTTTAAGTGTTTCAAAGTCAGTCAAGGAAATGTTTCTTTTACATTCTTTTATTATTTCTTTTGTTCTTTTATTTCCAACATTTTCCCTCTAGATGCTTTAGAATTACATGTATCTACCTTGTATTGTATTTTTTTTCTCTCAGTTTTAGGGGAGGGGGGGGGGGGGGGGCTGAATGAATTTGTTTTCTTATTCCAATAAATTTTACATGTACTTCCCAACTGTAATATTTGAATTGAAGTGGTTTTACTCAGCTAGAGAACTCCCAAACATCCAGAAATGGATGGCAGATAAAGTATTTGTTTATCCAACATGCAGCTCATTTTGGAATATCGGTTTTGGATACACATATGTAATTTTTATGCCCCTGAGACTGAAGACTGGGGTATATTGTTTTTGTCCTGTCATTCTGTCTGAAACTTTAACCTTGCCAATAAGTTTTGAACAGTAAATGCTAGCACTGTGATATTTCGCATGACTATTTCTTGTGACAAGACCTTTCCGTTAGTACCATAATTTTTGACCTTGTGACCTGACCTTGGTGTTTGTCCTACTATTTAAAAACTTTAACCTTGACCATAATTTTTAAGTGGTAAGTACTAGGGCTTTCATATGAGTATTCCTTGTGACAAGACCATTCTGTTGGTACTAAATGTCTTGACCTTGGCAGCATTTTAACCTACTTTTAAAAGTTTTTGACATTGGCCATTACATCTGAATGGTAAATACTAGGGCTTTCATATTTCAGAGGAGTATTTCTTGTGACAGTATCTTTCTATTGGTACCAAGATATTTGATATTGTGACTTTGACTTTGGTATTTGACCTAGTTTTTAAAAGCTTTAACATTGGTATGGCCTTCATTTGAATTTGCCACTATTGGGGGCATTTGTGCTTCATATCTTGATATTCTGAAGTATTGATTTTGGATATATGCATATGAATTTTATTTTGGAGTATCGGTTTTGGGTATACTCAATTGATTTTTATTTTGGCAGGGAGCTGTCTCCATTATATTCCGAGGTAAAGATCAGGAGAAGAATGAGGCCGAGTATGTAGAGAAGTTTGCCAATCCTTTCCCAGCCTCTAAAAGAGGTGAGGCCACATATACTAATGCTCAGTAGACGTGTGTTTATGTTTCTTCCAGGTCACATGAGTTACTCAGGTGACATACTGCTATTGGATTGCATCCACAATGCATTAATGATTGAATATTTTTAATTTCTTCTTAATATTTACCCATCCAGTGTTTTTTTTTTCAAATTTGGTATGAAGCATCTTTGGGACAAAGCAAACCTAGATTGCACATCTCAGGAGTGTAGGGGTGGGGCAAAATATGCTAAAAATTTACCAATGTTCAAAAATCTTTAAGAAAACCTAAATGCATAGTCATTTGTAAATTTTGATGATCCCCGGGTAGAGGTTCTGACAAATATGTTGAAATCATATGATGGTTCTTGTCATTGTGAACTGCAGTCTCATTTAATATGCCTCATCCGGAAGACCCGTGACTTAATTATGAAAGATAACCAAAGGATTAGGCACAAGTTCTTAAAACTTAGAACTCCCTCTCCTATGATAATAAGATATACAAAGTAATATGAAAGATATGATGATATATAATATGTACATATGTCAAAAAGGCAGAAAATATGCAATTTTGGATTTTAAAAAATTACTTTCAAAAATTCATTTCAGTAAATATGAACAAAAGCCTCATGTGAATTTGAACTCAGGATCTATGATTTACCAGCCTTATGCTTTAACCACTGAGCTATGATGAAACACAACCAAATCGGCTGATACAAACAGTTTCACAAAACATTTAAATCACCATCTTGTGGCGTAATATCGTTGAGAGTGTAAGGCTTGGTGTACTGAGCTGTCTTAAGGACACTTGATACAGAGCTAAAAAGTGGATGCATAGATTGATATATATTTTGGTTTCATTTGGTTGTAATAAGTACAAATTCAGAATTCTTAAAAAATATAAGGACTTGAAAATTTTCTATGATGTCAAAGTAGAAATATATCATCCATTCTGATATAACTCTATATGAATTTTCCTCACTCTTTTGGACTTAATTGAGAAATCATAGGTCCATATGGATGTATTTGTTTTACTTCTAAAAACATAAATTAAATTTTTGTTTTCATCATTTTTGCAAAGTGTTTGTTTGTAGCAAGTGTCATTAATACAACATGGGGATATGAAGTGCTCATGTTTTCCTTGATGTAACTGTAACTTTCTGCTATTGCACTATTATAACTCTCGTTTATCATCATATATACCTAAGTAATACCTTCAATGCTGACCAAATGCTGATCAATATTTAAGAATTCAAAATCAAATTTATTCTGAATATTTTTTTTTCAAAGTGGAAGGAGAATTGGAAAAGAAATTTGAGAAAAATTTAAAAAAATTTAAAAAAATCCCCCAAATCATGTCTTAGTCTTGGCAATGTTTTCATTAGTTGCATTAAAAAACCTTATCAAACAACTGTAACATCATAGCTTGCTACAAAACATAACATAGTTTAATAGGCTATGATGTCATAGTTAGTAAAGTGGTGTAGAGTTTCTGACATATTTCAATCATGTGATCAGTGTCCTGTCTATAAAAAACCCATATGTCTCTTCTTGGGATGCCCATTTGGATGTTGTTTTTATTTATTGAATGCATGTAATCAATTTCCTTTCTCTCGTTTCAGGTTTTGTGGATGACATTATTGAGCCTCGTGCCACCAGGACACAGATCTGTAAGGATCTGGATATGCTGGCCAGTAAGAAACTGGCTAATCCATGGAAAAAACATGCCAACATGCCACTCTAATCAAGCGATGGAGTCAATTTATTGATGAATGACCTTGATACTGCTTTGATGCATACTCACTACCTAATGCTATGGATACCATAGGCTTCTTGCTTGATATTAATTTATATTCATGCATTTAGCATAAACTTTAAGGATTAAAATCCTGAGTGACTGCTTTTTAAGGATGGATATTTTGGAACAAGTCTTTTGTGATAGCTCAGTTTGTAGTCCATTATAGTGGCATTATTAATGATTGTTGTGTGACGCTGTGTTGAAAGAACTGTTGTTATGATCTCTGTGGGTAGCAATACCTTTCATTATTACGGTGTAAAACATTTGAAGTTTTTTTGGGGTTTAATATGGTATATGTAATTGACATCTTATTCAATGTAAAACTCTAATATGTTTTGGGAAATGTTACTGATAGATTGATCATAAGTGACTGAAAATGTTGAGTAATTATATACCTATATATCTATGTGCATACTGTATCTAAAAAATTACTTAAAACATTGACAATGACTATTTCTTTATGACATCTGCATAGAGCACTATTGATTGTCATTTTATGTAACTCCTACTCATTGCAATTACAAATGGCAATAAATTTATACCCCATGGGCCTGTTCTGTAAAATAGCTTCACGATATGTTACTGTCGGTGATGTGTTAGTGTCCAAATATCCATTGACCTCAAATTTTTCTTGTTTGAGTGATCGAACTTTTTTGTTTGAGTGATTGAATTAATTGATAAAATTCACGTGATCAGCTAAGTACTGTGTGTAAAACAAACTGATTAACTATGTGATACCCACAAAAATTAAAGAAATCGCAATTATATCAAAGACAACAAGCATTCAGAGAACATTGCAAAAACAATACATGTGCCCTGCTGGTGTCCCCTATATATCTGAAGGATGTCATTATATGCAGACCACTGTAGTTAGAGGAGTGGGCTGTTATTTTTTTAATACTAAGAAATATAGTTTCAATCTGTTGTAAACAGATGCAGTGAATCTGATGGACTCCATTACAAATTGATATGCCTTTAATTTATATAGGTCTTTTAATAAAAAAAATATAGAGTACAAGAATTAATTCAGTCAGCTATGAGATTCAGGTTTTTAAATTTTGGTTAGAATAATTCAGTTTTAACAAATATAAATCTTAATGTGTACCTACTCATCGATAACCACATAAAACAATTCAGATTCCTAAGTAAAGGCATAGCAGAGAAAAATCCGGAAGACTATATTTGGCACAAAGTCCGATAAATCTTGTAAATCCATCCAGTCCACTGTGACGTAACTTAAAACTGATCTGAAAACATATGATTAATCATATATCAAATCTCAGCTTACAAAATTAAAGCATGATGAAATAAGTGTGAAAAACCCTAGTGGGACATATTGACTGGCAGACGAGTAGGAAACTTTCAATTGTACTCGTTCTCACCAGTTGGAGGCTAATACATGTAACAGTACTATATTTGCGTACAGAATGTAAAGAACCGTGGTGGATGATGTACTGTGTTGGACCTGCTTGAAATACAGATGCTAGTGGCATATTTTCAGTAAAAAGGAGAGTTACACGTTATATTTGAAGTTATAATATTCTTCTATACTTTTGATGATTAGTAGATAATTCAAAATGTTTATCACAATCATCAACAATAAATAACAGAAATCAAATTCTGCCCACAGTGTCAATAAAATATTATGTGTTCTGAAGTGTATAATATAAAAAAATATACTGAGGATGCTAATGTTACGGTGAGCACTTCTACACTGTACATTTACATGCATGGACACAAATTTTTTCTTCCAGGAGAGTAGGTTACGCCCCATTTAATTTTTCCAGCCACGTAACTTATACTAGGGACTAACACTTAGTATTTTATAACTGGAAGAGTATAAAAATCGGCATATATATTTTCTACTGAGCTCAAGGAAGTGTTGGGACCCCTTTATATGAACACTTTGCCTTTACAATTAGAATGTTTAACAGATAAGAAAAACTATGTAGTCTAATGAAGATAACAAAATTGGATAATAAAAAAAAATCTTTGATAATATCTATTTGATAACAGTGGTAATATCCTTAATCAAATATGATAATCCCATATAACGTCAATTTTGACATATGCTGTCCTACTGCACAGAATTCTAATAATGCAAGCTACTGTAGGGAGTTTATTCCAGCTCGAGGACAAAACAATTGGGTAAAATGTAAACTACCTGTAAAATGCAGATACAGAGAAAGTAGGCAACAACCTCTCCACCCCTCCCCCCCCCCCCCCCCCCTTCTACAAAATCACAAAAAGTAGACGCATTTTAAACCCATCTTTTCATTAAAACACCTGATTTAAAATGTTGATAAATGCATTAAGGTGAATTAAGCCATAAATTTTATTGTTGTTTAGTGGTAACTAACGTTATTTTTAATTAAATATTGTTAATGAAAATTCCTTGCAACTTGAAAAAGGGGATGACTTTCAATTAGTTGGGTTTTCTTAACTCATTCGTCCATTTTGTAAACAAGAATTCCTAAAGTTTTCATCAACAACTTCATCAATTTGAATATAATGTTCATTGCACGATAAATACCCCTCCCTGTTCAAAGGCCGTAACTTGTGCCGAGCATAGGCCTATATTTTGCAGCCCTTCACCGGCAATGATGACGTCTCCATATAAGTGAAAAATTCTCAAGCGGGACGTTAAGCAATATACAATCAATAAATGTTGAGCTCCTCATTGTCGCCCACAGATTGGCATAGAATCCTCACTTTCAGTCGACACTCTTATAAAAAAAAAAAAGAAAAAAAAAAAAAGGAAAATGTCTACAAAACGTCTTAAAATATGCCAAAACTGGTGAATATTCCTCTTGTGCATTCGTGCATTTTCATTTTTTTTTTTTTTTTTGCAACTGTGTTAATGCATTGAATCGTCCGTGACATTTTTCCATTCATCTTTAAAACTTATCAAAACAGAAATGTACAGTATCAGAGGATCGGTCCTCCATTGATTCTATATTATATGGATACATAGATAGTTCCTGATTCGCCTAATGCTTGAAATCAAGGGTCCTTAAAATCCGAGGTCCTGATCCTGATTCGAGGTAGGAGTTAACAACTTCTATAGAACCTTCAATGTTGATGCTACGGCGCTGGAAATGGGTCTAAATTTGTGGTACTTAATCTACAACGAGTATATTAAGGCAGGTCATATTCCATAAATCCAGAATCTTTATTCTTTATCATCTGTTCTAAACAAAGGGATGGAGCTCCTAACCCTTTAAAACTATTTTGGGCATGTCAAATATGATCGGTCGAGGTAGCGTTTACAAGTATCACGGGTCTTTCAGATATGACCTTAAAAAAGGAGGTCCCGTGTTGACATGTGAAAGAACCCTCACTGCTACGGCCCAGAGCACTAAACGTGGTCTAAATTTGTGGTACTTCACTTACAGTTAGCGACATCTCAATATGAGTGAAAAATTCTCGTAAAACAATCGAGCAAGCAATCATTTTTTTTCAACAAGGTCAACGATTGCGACTTGTTCATCTTCATGTTCTTTTGAGAATGAAACAATGCATCGAAAATACGCTTCTGTGTTATTTGGACGTCTTCTTTTTGAAGTGTGCTTAGTTCCAGAAACAAGTGACAGCAGCTTAGCTTTCTTGGTTCTCGTACAGCATCTGCAGCGTGCAAATCATCGAAATATTCTACCACGCATTTCAATTGACCTCTCATCTCCTCTTTCATCATACATCATTCGTATTTTGCTTTGAAAATCATCAATTCATTGATTGATTGTATATTGTGTAACGTTCCACTTGAGAATTTTTCACTCATATAGAGACGTCGGCTTTGCACTGAAATTGGAGAGCATGTCCACATAAACGATCTAACATTTAGAAAGCAGCCACAAAGAAGTCGTGCTCAGATGAATGTCTTGAAAACAGCTAAAAAGACAAAAAAGGTCAATAGAATTACATCATCTTTGAACTGATGGGGTCCGGGTTAGAATATATCCCCAGTACCCCTTCTTTGTCGTAAGAGGCGACGAAATGGTAGCGGTCCATCAGAATAGACCGCTAAAAACCGAGGCCCGTGTCACAGCAGGTGTGGCACGATAAAGATCCCTGCCTGCTCAAAGGCCGTAGGCGCCAAGCGTAAGTCTAAATCTGCAGCCCTTCACCGGCAATGCTGACGTCTCCATATGAATGAAAAATCCCCCAGCGCGACATTAAACAATATATAACCATCTAACAAACTGTATGGTTATCCTTTATTGATTTTGACGAATTTCTTTGTTTACATTATCAAGATATATGGCGCAAGCAGAGTACAACCCGTTCAGTAGGGATATTTACTCCTTCTAGGCACTGACCCCATCTCTGGTGTACCCAGGGGCCCGTGTGTGCCCTGCTCTCAATTTTGAATTATTTATAAGATTTATTAGATTGATATTCCTTATTTCCACTTCTTTTATTCATATTTGATGTTATTGGCACTTATAAAGCACAGGCGTTCGATATTTTAAATATCTATAATAAAACAAATTGTCTTCCTGTAAAATTTGTTTACAAGAGGATGTTCTCTTGTTTTTTTTTTTTATATTATAGATATTTAAAACGTCGAGATCCTGTGTTACAAGGTTATGATTGGGTATTTGTTTTTATATCCATCACTCTTATATTCGTTACCTTCCAGCGAAGAAAAAGACCCAAATAGAAAAACACAAATGATATAGCAAAATAGTCATTAACAAAAACCATTGATTGTGTGACGTTTTACGCCCTTTTAAGCACCTTTCAATCATAAAAGCTATACCAAAATGAAAACCAATTTCGGTTACCTCGATTGTCTATGGGAAAATGCGATAAATCTGGCAAAGTATGGTTTACCGCGGAACATACGGTATGTGTCCAGTGTATAGGGATGAACGTTAGTGGACGGGCGTCAGTGGATACAGGGATGAACGTTAGTGGATGGGCGTCAGTGGGTACAGGGATGAACGTTAGTGGACGGGCGTCAGTGGATACAGGGATGAACGTTAGTGGACGGGCGTCAGTGGATACAGGGATGAACGTTAGTGGACGGGCGTCAGTGGATACAGGGATGAACGTTAGTGGATGGGCGTCAGTGGGTATAGATATGGGCGTTAATGGATACAGGACTGGACGTCAGGGTGTACAGGGATGGGTGTTATTGGGTACAGAGTTGGACAAACAGAATCGTGGCGTTTGTCTGATGACTCTCCCACAGGGAATTCAAGTCATCAATATTTTTAAAGTCCTTTTGATACATTTGCAATTACAAACTTTAACAGATCATATAGTTGTCATACCACTGATTGTCTCGGGAAAGAAATCATCAAATACTGTATAACTACACCACTAGCATCTCATAAAAAGACTAAAATATAACAAGACAAATCTTGGGGGTGGGGGTGGGGGGGGGGGGGTATGTGTGTGTGTGTGCGTGGGGGGGGGGGGGGGGGGTCTTGTAAATAGCTGTGGCCCTGCTCAGCAAGAATGACATACTGTGTAAAGTAACAACACCATAGATTTCGCTTTGTTTATCATGTCACTTTATATAAATATTTAAGAACACGTTTTAAAAAATATGCATATATAAAATAGATGCACACAAATGATGAACCATGTGTTCTCATTTTGCGTATTAAGTATAAATCATCAGCATTCTAGATGTATAATTAAACACCATGATGATGATGATGAACAAAGTGAAACAAAATTTAAATTATCTAAAATTGGTAAATTCCATAAATGACAAATCATCATCTGATAGATAATACAAAAATTAAATTATCTAAAATTGGTAAATTTCATAAATAACAAATTATCATCTGATGAAGTATAAATCACAAACAATTCATTTAAAAATGAATTGCAAATTTGGTTTGATCTGCAATCTGTGATCACAGGAGACATTTAAGCTGCCATAATAGGTTCATTGGTTGTCCTCCAAAGCACTAAAATCAGTATCCCAATCTAAGGAAGGTACACCTAGGCTGTACTGGAGTGGGTTTTGTTCTAGGAATTGATCTGTGATGTTGCTTTGACTCTTTGAGAGAAGTGGCTCAATAATAGAAGGAATGAATGCAGAATTTACATCCTGTAAATGAAACAGACAATTATAGAGTAATCATTCATATTATTGTAACAAGACAGTATATGTTTTTAATGAGGATTGAACCTGGGACCTCTGGCACAACAGTCTAGTGCTCAATCTAAAGGGTAAACCTATTAACCAGAGCTAGTAGGAAGACTAAAAGGTAAATGATTAAATTTAAAATATCCTACATTTAAATTATTAATTTAGATATTAAACCTCACTTTTTTAGAAGTAACAAACTTAAACGAAGACATATGGCAGGTCAAACGTTGTAATATATGATCTATTCCATTTGTATTCTATAATTTTCTGTCTGTATTCTGTAATGTGTTCATTTATATTCAGTATTTTCTCTTGTAATATAACGTTTCATGTATTCTACATCCATTATTTACACTGTATAATTTTCATTTGTACTCTGTGATGTTTAAGTTTCTATTGTATTGGGAATTCCATTTGTATTCAACTAAAAAGATTATTTGTATTCTACATTCCATGTCACAATGAATTTCATTGGTTGAAATTTTTCAGGTATTTCATGGTAATAATGACATCTCTTACACACAAGTGCCAGGGGCGATAAGGAAAAGATGTCAATTTTGTAGGTATTACATAGAATCTGCTCTACATTAATTTACTTTTTTTTAAATTAAGTAATAGTGATACATATTTTTTAGACTAATATTTTTTAAAGCATGAGGTACATTTCTCAGTACTTTATACACAACTTGTACAGAATTTACTTCAATCAGTCTTTTGTCTTAAAGGTCTTGTCTTAATGCTCAATTTTTTAAGTTAAATTTCAAGTACGATATCAATAAAATAATAAATAATAAAAAACACACACACCCCAAACAAATACTACGGTTGTAGAGACAATATTAAAAATGAAAATCAACTCTTGTTTTTGTCACACCTTCTTTCTAAAACAAACCAAGTGCTGACCACAGGGCTGCCTTATTAGCGTACTATGTGCTATTTTTCCAATAATTCTTAGACTACTCTTTAGTGTTTCACACATGAATTAGCAAATGAATATAGTCTGATATAAGTCTTTATTCATAAATGAAAGATGAACTCGATGTTACAATCTACCGACGCCATTGTTTTTTGTTCTAATCAGTATCAAGTGTGAAGAAAGCGCACGCAATGCATGCATTATACAAATACTGCAAACTGAAGACATCCGAGAATCAAATTAGTCATTTCTACTAATTCCTTTCATCTTGGATGAAATTACATACGTTTAGTTTATGTTGCATAGATTATAACTTATAAGTACATATGTACCTTTCATGAATATCAGTCTTGAAACAAGTATGCAAACCTCTATCTAATATTTTCTATAAAATCAATTTTGAGCAGATCCTTTATAATACATAAAAATTTCATATCTTCCCCACTGCTAATTACCACATTTGCATAAAAGATGCCATCATCATGGTGAAGCACTCAATATTTTTTCCCCACCCATTGGAAAAAAAATAAAAAAATATTCAAAGTATAGAATAAGAAATACATTTTGTTATGGAATATAAATGCAATTAACATAAATACAAATTGAAACATATAAAAAATATAAATATTGTATTTACAATACAAATATCAAAGGCCTGAAGGGCCACAAAGGTGTCGAGTGCAATATCATATACATTATAGGGTTCTCAATAAATTCAGAGGGCAGGTATATTAGAGAAAGTAAGAGAAGAAATGTTTGAGTGCCACAGGAAACATTTCCTCATGTTTAAGTACATAAAAAAACATTACAATCATTTGTAAAATGTCAGTAAACTGCTTATTTACATAAAAAGAAATAAAGATGAGAGCTTGGGCTGAACTTCCTTATCCTAACAAGTTCATACATGTACCCTCCTCATGCTAGATAATATCCCCTCAAGACTAGTTACTTTACAAAGGCTATAATAAATAACTTGAAATTGCAGACGCAAAATGCTGAAAAGAATATAACTGCTTTAGAGTGAGACTACTTGTTTATAGAAGTTATGTTTTCTGTTCATGTATGATGTAACAATTATACGGTATTAACTCTGTTTTCAATAATGTCTAACAATTTAAAAGTTCAACATAATATGTAGAAAGGTTATTGGAATTCTGAACAAAATTCAATTCCCAATGAATGCTACCTAGCCTGGGTTTCTTCGCAAAATAACCTGTTATTTTCGTCGCGATGCACACGATACTTTTGTTTATTACCGAAAACAAAACTGGAAAAGTCTTTGTGTTTTTGGAATACTAACCGAACCGTGACAATGCGCGATCCAATTTAGTATTTATCTGTTTCTACTGATCTGAAATAAGGATTCTTGGTGAAACTACGAAACTATACATATAAATGAAAACCAAATTTGAGCAGTACTTAATGATATTGTGCGACACAAATTTTGCGGAAAAATCTGTTTGTAGTAAATCCATCCGCGAATAATGGACATGAATATTCTGGCCAAACAATCGTTATTTAACTATTGAACAAAGATTATAATAATTAGCAATGACATCAACAACAGAAATGGTATTGTGCCTTTCAAATATCAATTAAATTCAATGTTTCAAACTGTTGAATCATAAAAAACGTTCAATACCAGTAGGCACTATTTGATTTCGTCCATTGAGATCAGAAAGACGGGGTAGAGGCAAAATTTTGCAAGATTGCTAGAAGGCTCTCGAGCAAGCTCAATGCCTTAAAAATTAATATAATAAAAACAATGAATATAAATTACAAACAGACAATTATATAATACATATTGAAAGTTATGAAATACAAATTACATTATACAATTCAAATAGACAACAATGTATTTACAAATTAAAAATTGTACAATAAAAATTGTGAAATATATGATACCAATGGACAATATAGAATACAAATGGAAAATATACAATATTGTACCATTCCATATGTCATATATTTTAATGGCAAAACATAATTTTTATTCTCAATGTATTTGAAAAAGACAAACCTGAGGAATCATGTCACAGTCAAGAATGATGCCAGCAGTAGTGAAACTTAAAAGAGATGTATTATCCAATGATGATATCTCTACAGGTGGTACCTCTACAGGTGATGGTATCTCTACAGGTGTGGTGAAAACAGATTTTTCAGCAACAGGTGGATTTATCCAGCTATCAGACGAAGTTTCATTCTGACTGGAGTTGGACAAAATTGGAGACACAGGCATGATGTCTGGAAACTAAATATTCATTACAAAGTAAATTTACAGTCACTCCAACAAATGTTCATGAATAATATTGTGTAATATACGTATAAAGCATATATGGGATAGAAGAAAGAAAAGGCTAAGATAATTAACAGTATTCAATCTCGTTATTCCTATAGAAAATACAAATCAGAGAGATGGGCAAACACGGATCCCTGGTCATACCAGAGGTGGGATCAGGTGCCTAGGAGGAGTAAGCATCCTTGGTCACACCTGCTGTGAGCCCTATATTCCGATCAAGTAAACGGCGCAATCTGTAGTTAGAATCAGTGTGCCATGAACAGTCTACCAATTGGTATAGAAATGATTTCAATAATTAAAAAAGTGAATATATATATATATATATATATATATATATATATATATGTGTGTGTGTGTGTGTGTGTGTGTGTGTGTGTGTGTGTGTGTGTTGAATATAGACCCATATACACAAAATTTAAAGGACATAAAATCAACATCAAAGTTTGCTGCATGTATTTATAATGTTTATTTTGCTATTCTGATATTGTTTATTTGTTTTTGTTTGCTTGTTGTTGTATTTTTGGGGGTTTTGTTTTGTTTCTTATATGAAAAAGAGCAGACACACCGGAAACCAACAGGAAATCTCCAAAAGTCTTCAATACTCAACCAACATAAAATGGCTGAAATATTGCTAAAATGACATAAAACCATAATCAACCAATCCTTGCTTCTTTCAATGTTGTAAAATGAACCAACTGGCCAAGAAATGGACTTGACATGGAATATGCAACAGAGAATATGATTCATAGAATATGTGTGCCATGGGATATGTGCCTTAAACACCATCCTTCAATAATCTTACTTTAAACAATTAAAAAAAAACCAACCATTTATTGTGGTAACAGAGTTTTTGAAATTCGTCGGTCTTACCGGCAAAACCGGTAAAAATTTCAAATGTCCGGTATTTTTTTGCATATAATCGGTCGGAAGGACCGGTAATATTAAACCGATCAATTCGGAATTTACTCACTTGAACGTGTACGGTTTTCAAATATGGTTTTGAAATCGACTAAACGCTTTAAGAAACATACAGTAAATTCAAGCGCTTTTACGACCAGTAGTTACATGTGTTTTGAAAATGGCGGCAATGTGGCCGATCAAGTTTACTAAAAATGCAAAACCCGGCGTTAAAAGAAAGCCAGAAGACTCAGAAAACTCTCAGTCGAAAAGGAAAGTAGATGCTGAAAAGGTGCGCGAGTTCAAAAAATCGTGGCAAGATGGTCGTGAATGGTTGGAGATCAGTGATGATGTCGGAATGACTTGTTCTGCTTGTAAAGAAATCGGAAATGAGAGAGCAGGTAAACATAGTTTTATCACTGGTTCCAAAAATTTTCGCCTGTCTACAGTGACAGATCACGAAAAAACCCCAAGTCACGTAAGGGCTATGGAAATTCTGAAATCCCGGGAGGAAGCCAAGACGAAATCATCTAGTGCACATAAGAGCGTGTTGGCATTAAATGAATCGATAAGGAGCAAAATTGAAATGAAATTCAGAAATATACACGCATTGATAAAAAAGAACAGGCCGATTTCTGATTTTATGTGGTTGAATGAGCTGGATGAGGCAAAGGGATTTGTTCACGGAGGTACATATAATAACCAGAACGCAGCAACTTGTTTTCTCGAGTGTATTTCTGATACAGAAAAGGGCCAACTGGATGTTCTGATGCAGGATGTGAAATTTTTTTCACTAACAATGGATGGCAGCACAGACGATAGTACCACTGAACAGGAGACACTATTCATAAGATTTTGTGTGAGTGGAAAGATAACAACAAGATTTCTCTGCATAGGGGAACCTAGGTCAACAAGTGCGCATGACTTACTTAACTTTGTGGAGAGGAAATTAGAAGAGAATAGTTTGCAAACACATATGCATAAACTTGTTGGGTTTGGCTGTGATGGCGCCTCAAACATGATGGGCAGTAAGAATGGACTTGTATCCCTTATTCGAATATTTGCTTTATTGAGTTTTTATTCAGGAAATTTGTTTTAGATTTTCAGCCTTGCATAGCGTGTCTTGGACATCCATCCATTCCAGTTTCTCTGATTGTGGTGTGACAAATGTACTGCACATTATGGACTTGGTCCATAGCCTTCCACCCACCAGTGTGCTTAATGAAACAGCTTTTAATCAGATGAAATTGCTGAAGACTGACAGGCGACACAGACTAAACGAGAGACATTTGAATGACTGCATGATTATTCGTCTGGAATCCCCATCGATAAAGGATTTCAACCCCAAAGCTGCAGTGGATAAATGGATGGTAATTTCTGAACATTTTTATCACATTTTTATCAGATATCATATATTAAAATTCTAGGTTTTGATTTTAAATTATTTTTAAACAACAGCTGACAGATAAAAATGTTGGACGGAAGACTGGATACACCAGAGCCAAAAAGACCGTACCTGCTTCCTGTTCCCAGGCAGATGACTGTGTGGTCATTGTGGACGAGTTGGACAGAGAGGAAGACAGAGAGGAAGAAAGAGAGGAAGAAAGAGGGGTAGAGAGAGAGGAAGTAAAAGAGGTGGAGAGAGATATGAATGTGGAAGATAGTGATTTGGAAGAGGAGAGTGAGACTGAGTCAGATTGTGAGCAAAGTTTGCTAGAGAATGAAAACTTAATGAGAGAAGTAGTGAGAGAGATTGAAGTTGAGAAGGACTACTGATCTATCAATAAAATGCCAATGTTTTAAAGTTTTGTTTGTTTGTCAATTTTTTCCATCCAAGTGCAATGCAAAATAGTGACCGGTAAATATTTGTTTTGACCAGTAAATTTCATCATTTCACTGGTCCACTTGACCAGTGAATTTTTTTTTATTTCAAAAACTCTGTGGTAACAGCGTAAACCAGGTGTGTAGATGAATGTAAGGGTCTCAGACATGTACTTTTATTTTGGTATGGGGCCCAGTTCCACCTACTTAAAATTTACTTTATCTCCACAGCTAACAGAAAACTAAGTCCAGATTAATAGTACATACAGAGATGATTCAATCAAATTAGCATTTATGTAGAACTATCAGATGACAATACAAACAATGAAGATTTCTCAGAAAGGGGTGGGTGGGATGGGGGGGTGGGGGTGGGGGGGGCGTTGCAGAATAACTGAATGAAGGAAATATGGCAGGGGTAAAATAATGCCCAAATAGCATACTAATAATGAAAATTAGGGGTTAATTACTGTTTTCAAATAAACGCTTAGTTTTGATTGTGTTTATTACACTTTTCAAACTTCCCCTGTTTACAGGTCTTTCAATATACATTCAAGTCTGTAACAGGGTGGGGATTTTTTTTTTAAAACCTTAGATTTTTTTTCAAAATTGACTTTCATATATTTGTAAATCAAATTCCTGGAACACCCCCACCATCTTTGAAAAATCCAGGTTTCAGACATTAAAATGGATATGATATTTCAAACAAAGTTGATTATTTTCTATCATGTGTATTTTTATGATTACTTGATGATCCGTCTTCTTAAATATCTTCTAAGATTTCATTGCTCATCTGATGATGATCAATTCTGGATATTTTTCTAATTAAAGTTTGTAATCATACTTTACAATGGATCTTGCTTCATAGTGAATACTTTGATATATCTTTTCTTCTGTCTAATTACCAAGTCATCCAAAATTCCCTGTTTGTGTGGTGGAGATTCAAGCTGTACAAAAAATAAATTGGACTGTTAAGTTATTACAAAAAAAGCAACTTGAAAATATAATTTTGTTGCATTTTCATTTTAAAACTCATGGCTCAATCCTTAAAAGTATGAAATATGCAGCATCATCATAATTGCTTGCCTTAAATACTGTATGTTACATATGAAATGCCGTAAACTTCTCTTTTAGAAAGAAATTAAATAGTTTGACATGACAATACACGACTTTAATCCCATGGGAGTGGCAAATGGCTCCAGTTCATCATATAAAAATATACATTTTTAATTGACAGTTATTGCAAGGGACCTTATATTTTAACCTTGACCTGATGACAAAGCTATTGGTCAAGGGCAATAATATACAGTACTATAAGTTTTAAAGTCAAAACATACAAGATGGACAACAAGTTATAACACAGACATGCTACCCTGTGACCTCTACTTTTTATGACACAAGTCCTCAATTTATTGTCATAAACACCTTTATGGTAGTTTAAGGGAATTTTATGTAATGTCTGCAAGGTAGCATGGACATGATTTCATTACCTTGTTGTATTGTGAAATTTATCTTGATTCAGAACTGTCCGTGTCTCAATATTGTGACATACATTTACAACTGTAGGTAATGAATATGGTGTTTGATCAGGCCATTTTTCACTCATGTAGTGATGTCAAGCACAAGCTTTAAGTAATGTGACACAAACTTTGATCTATGCTTGGCAATCATGGCTGTAGCATCATAAAGTTCTTTGTTTAGCCAATGCCTACCACAACACAGGACCTCCACTTTGGAGGTCATATCCAAAAGACCCAAAACTTTCTCTTCAAATGGCAGGCACTTGGAGAATCTATGATAAGTGTCTTAGAATTGACATGGCAATGGTTTAGAGGATAAAACTAAGGCCCTCTGTTGCAAAGAGAGTGCTCTAACCACTTGGAGTGTGAAGTCACAATGAAGGAGGATAAATGCAAAAGTGGCAGGCTGACACCAATTTCCCTCCTTTGCTGTTTCACTTTCACTCCATTGCTTTACCGTTGAAACTTTGCAAACAAAGTTGTTGGTACATGCATGAAACCAGAAAAGATCAGAATTTGTTAGTTCCAGTAGGGATGTGGTAGATTTCTTTTACTGGAATAGCCCTTACATGAATTTGATACATAAACTGTACATGTTCTTAAAGCACCAATTTTTTCTCACCAGAGCAGACTTCACTTACATCTCTGTCAACACCTGGATAATAGTCCCTGCATCACTCAACAATTTATTCATGATATAAAGAACAGAAAAACATGCAGTGCAAGCCATGCAACGTGGGGAGCACACCAGTGAAAACAATTGACTGTTTTGTGTGGAAAATGTATGAGTCGTAAAATAAACCATAGTGAACTTGTAGTCAAACCCTGCAAATGATAGTACGTGTTG
The DNA here is from genome assembly GCA_024699665.1 of Ostrea denselamellosa. NCBI lineage: Eukaryota > Metazoa > Mollusca > Bivalvia > Ostreida > Ostreidae > Ostrea > Ostrea denselamellosa. Next base: position 3,458,347 of record JAMZEH010000046.1, read on the forward strand.
TCAATGTACTTGCAGAGGCAAAGGAGTGCTGTTTGTTTTCCTCCTTTGCCTTCAGTTTTTGTTCTTTTATCCTAGAAAATTACCACTTTTTCACTTCTTTCTCCTTATAGTATTACTTTGCATCTTCACCTTAATGTGAAGGAGTAAGTGGCCTTACCAGAACACCATACATGAACAACATCATTCAAGGCAGACAAAGTCATAGTCTGGAGTTAGGCAGACAGATGGACAGCTGTGTCAAAACAAATATGCTTTTTGCCTTTTGATGGAGATAAAATAACAGTTTTAATACCTGACTTTGAGTATAGAACTCAATGTGATGCATATCCTCAGGAAATCCACACGAAGTACTGTTCTGCTCAACACCCTCATTTTTCGTGATCTAGTTAAAGCAAATTTATTAAATTAAATGTTTTGTTTTCACAATATATAACAGGTTACATGATAGTTTGAGGTTAAAGGTAAGTGAAGCGACAGACACTTACGTGAGATATTTATTACTTACAGTTAAAAGTCGTTCAGAGTCATATGTTTCATTGTCATTCCCCAAATGAGCAACAATCTTTCCACTTTTCTTCCCCCCTTTTGATTTTCCCTATAACATGTATTAAAGATGATTGATTAACTATACCTTATATACCTATTATACACCTTTTGAAAATTTACTTTGCATATTTCAAAATTACTCCCAGCATGTATACATTAATGATAAATCAGATGGCTATTTACCTTTGATATTGCCTTTCCCTTTCCTGCAAATCTACATGCATACAGGCCTTTTCGTTTTTTCATTTGTTTTATCTGACAATTAAAAACAATAAGTGCAATTTCTTACATTTTTAATGGTATTACACAAATCATATACACTATTGCCTGATCACCAAAGACTTTGATGAAGGGAAATAATAAATTAACCATACTTTGTTAGCTGCTTCTTGCTTATCTATGGACAAGCCTCTTTTCTTCCCAGTTGGTAGCTACAATGAATGAAGATTAAACTTTTAACCTCGAGAAAGTTGTGTTAAATCTTGAAATGTGATGATCATGTCTAGAATCTCATGGTTCAAGCATTGTGTGTTTGTTTTTTTATTCTACATGTATTAAATTTTCTGTTTAGAGTTTGCTTACAATGAACTTACTTTTTCTTCGGTTGTTTGTTCCACTGCATTAATTAAATCATTAATGGCATCAAGGACATTGTTTAGTCCAGCAGGAGAGGATGGTAGAGATCCTTGTCTTGCCAGTTCCGTACCTCTTCGTAGAACATTAATCAAAAAGCTCTCACTCATAGTTTTCAAAATTTCCTCACTATGCTTCATTACCTTTGACTTAGAAATGTAGTTTTCTAGGGTTTCCTTTAATTTTTCTGCCTCAGGAGTCTTCTTGCGCATCTTAGAATGACTCAGACTTTTGTAGCAGTTAATCACATCTGCAATGTGGGTTGGAATTTTTTGGACCTTTTCTTCTATCAGTTTCAAAAGTTTGTCAAATATCTGGGACCCTTGCTTTTGAACATTACAAATGTTTTCAAACTTGATATCTGCATCAAATGAGCTCCATCCGGGAGGATCTTTCTCATACAAATATGTTGGTAATTTTTCATTATTCGCCTCATATACAAGTTTCACAAGGTCTGATTGTATACAGCGTGTAAATTTTCGTATAACCTCTGATCTGGCCAGTGTTTCTTGGTATGGTCCAGGGTTGGGTTCAACATCACCACAAATTATAAGCAGCAATAAAGGGGCTGTCAATGCAAGGTAAAATAAAACATAGATGCCTAGGTTGGTTGTAATATAGGGATATAAAAAGAATGGAAACTTGAAGTAAATTTCACCCATGCTACTTCTGTACCACTTGTGAAGAAATTGCCCCAAGCTTTTGTTTAAATATCAACAGTAATACTACAAAGTATATATAGATAGATAGTTACACACACACACACACACACACACACACACACATATATATATATATATATCACTAAGAATAAGAACCAACAACATTCAATATCACCAATTGCGGTAGCTCAGTGGTAAAGTGTTTGCTTTGTAAACGGGAAATAGTGAGTTCGAGCCCCGCTCATGCCATGGCCACATCAAACCTAAGACGTTAACATAGGTAGTGATCGCTCCATTGCCAGACACTCAGCATTTAGAAGTGAGAATCATGGATCTTTCGGATATGACCTTAAAAATGGAGGTCCCATGTTGCAGCAGGCATTGGCACGTTAAAGAACCCTCACTGCTTTGTCTGAGCACTATAAGCATTGATCTGAATTTGTAGTACTTCACCTACAGCTGGTGACATCTCTATAATTCTCCATGGGATGTAAAACAATCAATCAATCTCAACATCCCATGGTCAGATCTGAATATAGATCAATATGCAAGGATATATAAAGCACTAAGTTATTGTTGTTGATCATTTTAGTGACATACACATATACATGTATAAGTGCGAGTGATTTTTTTCCTTTTATGTTCTGCCAAGTTTTAATTGAAAAAAAAATTACACTGAAACATGATATACTGATAAAACTTTAATTTATATTGTTCATAGTTTAATTATTTACAAATTATTGGCAATGTACTTACCCATTCTGAAGAGCTCCATTCTTGAAACTTTTTAATCTGAACAAAAGAAGGCCAATATCATTGGAATTATGACAATTGATATGTTGGTAATATGTGATAAGAAACAACCAGATACAGAACCACAAAGCGAATCATCCCCCTTGCAACTGGATATATATTAAAAAAAACATGATATTACATTGGCGTTACATTCATCCAACCAACCACTATTGCATTATAATATCCATTTTAACTCCACTGCAAGGGGATAAAAAGGCAAATTCAAATGCACAGTATACTAGTATGTAATGATACTTACACAGAGAGTCTCTGCTCTGTTTTCAATTAGATTTCATGGTGAACAAACACTTATTCTGGAAGTCTAGGCCTGGTTCCAAGTGCACAAACCGGTAGATTCATAGTGTCCATTTAATGTTACCATAGCATCGCAGTGAAAACCTGGTATTTGAAAATTATACACAATTTTGTTTTAGATTTCTGAAATTTTTAGGAGGCATCTTGCCTAAAAAAATCTGCTTTCTTGTGATAATGAAGTGACAAAGAATGTGAAAGAGTTTCAATATTTACCTCCACTGTGCATATTTTTTTCTGCACTGTAAATGGAAAGTTTTTATAAGGGGTGGATCTGTATCTCTCTGGTCTATTCCAATAGTTTCCCATAGAGCTACAGATCTTCAGCTCATACATGGTGAAAGCTTTTATAGCTTCTGATGTTAATATACTTATAATATACGTATATATATATATACTAATATACTTATAATTTTCTGAATTAATGTCAAAATTGGATATGAATATGTTTGTTTTTTGCAAAGATTTATGAATTATTCTGTCCATGAATTTGACTTGCTTTTGTACGCATTATGTACCTGTCTTTCTACTGATTTTTTTCTGACATTTACATTTGACAGTATTTATTTGTAATTCATAATTGCATGATGTACCTGGTTATTTACTATATTGTATATGGCTTAAGCATATAAACTTAACTGGAATATACATATATAATATTTATTAATTCAAGGTCTTTTTACCCATCCCATGTTTCATTCTTACCTTTCAATTCTAATCTCTTTTGAACATCTAAGGTGCCCTACATTCTCAGATTATGCATGCAGGTTATGGCTATGGTGAGATAGCACGTTTGTGAATCATTAAAATCAGTTCACCATACTGCAGATATTCAGTTGATATATATTCACAGTTGAACATAAATATGTCCCACTGTCAACAGTAATTCAACAATGAAATGTCAGAATGAAATGCAATTAATGTTAAAACTTCAAAACAATACCATTTTTTAAAAATATCCCACTTTTCTATTAAGTTGAAAATATAATTGAATCAATGTAGACATGGGATGCAATCCCTCCTCTATACATGTACCATTTGTGGCCCCTCTTCATATACCCCTGTGTGTCCCTTCCTTTCTTCATGTACCCTGTGTGTCCCTTCCTCTCTACATGTATCCCTGTGTGACTGTCCTCTCTATATGTATCCTTCCTCCCTATGTGTACAAATGTACCCCTGTGTGCCCCTCTCTCTACATGTACCCCTGGGTGACAACCCCTCCTCTCTACATATACCCCTGTGTGTCCCTTCCTTTCTGCATGTACCCTGTGTGACTCTCCTCTCTACATGTATCCCTGTGTGACTGTCCTCTCTACATGTATCCTTCCTCCTTATGTGTAAATATGTACCCCTTTGTGACCCCTCTACATGTACCACTGTGTGACCCCTCCTCTCTACATATACCCCTGTGTGACCCCTCCTCACAACATGTACCCTGTGTGACCCCTCCTCTCTGCATGTACCCTAGATCCCTCTCTCTCCATGTCCATACATGCAAGATCACTTCTACAATAATATGTCACACCAAGGCATTTTTACAATTATGACATTGTAAAAGCCCTGTGAATCATTGAATGTGCCAGTTTTGATTGCCAATAATTTCACATAAATCTAAATGTCACTCCGAGTTTTCTATTTGATGACAGTCCAGAGTGATCATATGATTTTAAAACATTTAAATATCATGTGAGAGCATTGTATTCCAGTGGATTGAAGTGTTATCATTTCCCTTTATTCCTATGAACTTTCCAGTTCTGTGAGTCACTCCATCTACACAGTAGGTAATGAAGTGTCTCCTCTTCCAGGGACAGCAAAGTAAAAGTGTGAAAAAAATTAACATGACTACACGGTCCACTGGTTTCCTGAGGTAACTTTCATTGCATTTTGAACCGCAACTCTACATGTCTTGGTGCATTAGAACATGATTAATTCTGTACTAAAACCACTTCTAATTCTGTACTAAAACCACTTCTAATTCTGTACTAAAACCACTTCAGTGGGAGTTTCCATTTCTGTTGGTCACCTTGCACAGTGTATATAGTACCAAAAAAAAGGGGGGGGGGGGGAATTAACATGATTTATTCAGAAATAGTTGTACTGTGGTTTTTTGTTTTTGTTTTTTTTTGTTTTAATCATATAAATCTTATAATAATATAAATATATTTCCTTCAGATTAAATGAAACCTAAAGCAACTTGCCATCTTACCCAAATAGAGATCCAAGGGACCCAAACATACACCATATCAAACTTGAATTTTCTATAAACACTCGGAATTCAATCGGATAATGTACTACCATCTTCAACCTTTCCTCCATTAAAGAGGTTGCAATTTACCATTTATTGAATAGCACACACAATTATATTTGTGTGTATGCATCTATCCATATATCTATATAATGTAATTATTTTTTAATCTGATGAATGTGCTTCTGTACACTTCATCACAGGCCAATATATATATATATATATATATATATATATATATATATAGAGAGAGAGAGAGAGAGAGAGAGAGAGAGAGAGAGAGAGAAATGGAAGATGTGTTGTATTCCTTTTAATGAAATACATGTATATTAGTCTTCTTATTGATAATTATGTTACACTTTCTGAAATAGCTGATGAATTTCATTTTACTTCAGAATTAATGTAACATTAATTAGAAATAAGAAAAAGCATTACATGAGAAATACTGTCTACAACTAATGTATACAAATTTTGTGAACTAATGATATCTGCCAATATGAAAACAATAAACATGTGAAGAATTTATATTAATGTTTATAGAAAACATGCATTTCTGTCACAGTATGTTCTCCTCAATGATCAACATGCATGCCCATATCTACAATTTGTAAATTGTGCATTTCCTACATCTTGTTCTTATCCCACTGTCTTTTAAATATGTACATATGCCTCTGTTGTAATCGAACACTATAATTATGGTAAAGTTTTGTATCGCATATACCACTGTGGTCTGACTGAATATTGAATTACACCCACTATAATGACCTACAGTGATGCAACTTGAAGATAATTAAAATTAAGTACGTCCTGTTATCAATATTATTTTAATTAGTTTTTGTAATTATGATAGCAGAAGTTCATTTTGATATAGTGCCTAAATCTATTTGGATATCTTGAGCTTCATTTGGATCCTTTTGGGTAAATTAGACGACCCCCTTCTACAGTAACAAATAAATAAAATCTCACCTGATCTCGAACGTCACATCTTTGGGCAGTATAATTTACAGCTGTAGTACACAAGACAGATCTTGCTTGCCTGGCAAAGATCGACTTCCAGAGACTGATCGAAGAGCCGAGTTGTCATCGACAAAAACCTTGAAAGACCTCTGACAAAGTTTGTCAGATTTTGAGGACTTAAGTCAAACAGGAAATCCCCGTTATTTAAAAATAAATCGGGAACGATAACTCTGATTGCCAAGTTTATTTAGCTGTGCACCGAATGACCGAAATACACTACTTTAACCAAAATCCACTTAAAAAGAAAAAAATCCACCCAATGTGACGATTTTAGGGGTGAAATTTTATCATAAGTAACATTTTCATAACTTCAAATTTTGTAGGCGATTTTGAATTGGATATTGCACCCGATCTCATAATACAACCCACAATAATGGCCTACAGTGTTGCCAGCTTAGAGATAATCATAATTATTCGTTTAATTAGTTTTTAATCATGTATTTTACAATTCCATACAGCATCCGATCTCATAAACAATAATGTTTAAAGAGACAGTTTCTTATTACAATATCTAATTAAATATATACAGTGTACATGTTTATTTAAAAGTTCAAATACTGGTTACCCAATCCATTGATGAGCCTGTCTGTTTCGGGTCAGGAATGTAGTATTAATTAATTTCTGCAACTGACCACGGTGCCTCAGATCATCAGTATGGACTTGGTCGAAATTTACTTATAAGGTTGTAGAAATTGTAGCGAAAGTGTCTGTGAGTATAAATAACGGGGGGGGGGGGGGGGGGGGGGGGGGCAGAGCTCTGTGTACAGTTGCCAATTTCTGCATCATTGATATATACAGGTAAGATCATATAAATACACTTGCGCGTCTTTTCAAAGTTAAACTTTATAGATTCAAGGGCTCAATTAATATCTTATTTTTTGGGTTTATATATATATATATATATATATATATATATATATATATATATATATATATATATACTGATACTGAACAAAAAAAGAAAGGTATATATGTAAGTGTACAATTTTGTTTTACTTTCGTTCGATCGAACAAAATTTTTGACAATAAATGTCCTATATAAAAAAATCCCGATTATTCAACCGTAAAGCCCTTTAACTGACAGTGAGTACAATGGGAAGAAGCCCGTGCTATACACAGTTTGACCACTTGTATCCGCAAAATTCTTTGCAAAGAAAATCCTTGCTGTCAGTCAAAAAAGAAAATCAAAAATTTAGTTAATTAAATGCGATTTTTGAAATGCCCCGATTCTCTAAAGAAAACCGTGAACGCTGCGTAGGGATGCTCCAAGCAGGCATGTCCCAAAATGCTGTTGCAGCAACAGTCGGAACGTCTCAGAAGACTATCAGCCTTCTTTGGAGACGTTTCCAGACTATTGTATCTACCGATGACCGGCCCCGCAGTGGAAGACCTAGAGTAACCACCCCTATTATTATTATAACATTTATATAGCGCTAAATATAATTAAATTACTCTAAAGCGCTTTACATAATTATTTGAAACTGCACAATGAATATACACAACTAAAATTAATTGAAAATAACATGGGCATACAAAATATTAAAAGGGGTTTAGATATAGAAATGGGTTAAACAGTGATTAAAATATTCGTAAAACATGTTCAGCACAGATTAAGATCTAAATATTAAATTGATGAAAGGGTCAGTTAAAAAAAGCTAATTTAAAAAGATGCGTCTTAAGTAACTTTTTAAAACTGACCAGGTTGTCTTCGAAACTTAAAACGGCTGGCAGGCTGTTCCACAGTGCAGCTGCACTGACACCGAAACGCCGATTTCCATAAAATTTGGTACGTGCCTTGGGCGTCACCAGAAATTTCGAATTCTCTGATCGAAGCGATCTCGATGGAATATATACATCAACAAGGTTCTGAATGTATGCTGGTGACTTCTCTTGCAACGCCTTGAAGACAGTCAAAACAAGTTTGTATTGAATTCGAAATTCCACTGGTAGCCAATGAAGACCAATCAGCACCGGAGTGATATGATCATGCTTCTTGGTTCTTGTTATTATTCTGGCAGCTGTATTTTGAATTCTCTGTAGCTTTGACAGGGAGCCCGAACTCAAACCATACAGCAATGCGTTCCCATAATCAAGCCTTGATGTGACAAGGGAACACACTAGCGTTTTGCAAGCATTTTCCGAAATGAGTTTACGAATTCGACCAATATTTCGAAGTTGGTAGAAACACTGTTTTGAAATTGAACTAATATGGTCATCCAAAGTCAGAGTCCGATCAAAGAGCACTCCGAGGTTTCTAACGCAGGAAGCTGCATCAATAATCTGACCATCAAAATTTATTCTGAAGTTTTCAAACGCATCAGGTCTGTTTTTTGGAGAAAAGATAATAAGTTCTGTTTTGTCTTGATTCAATTTAAGCATATTGGTCTTCATCCAATCGCTGATATCAGATAGGCATGCCTCAAGTCTACCCGCTATAGTGTCCCATGTCAAGCTTGGTTTGATAACCATATATACTTGAGTGTCATCAACATAGCTATGTAAAGACATTCCGTGCCTGCGGCAAATCTCGCATATGGGTTTGGAGAACATACAGTAAAGCTTTGGTCCTAGGACTGACCCCTGTGGTACACCATAATTAAGTTGAAAATCGGCCGACACAGATGAAAGGACCGCAACTCGCTGATATCTATTGCTGAGATAAGATTCTATCCAAGTCAGAGCATCGCCACCTATTCTATAGGAAAATTTAAGACGCTTAACAAGGATAGAATGGTCAATCACATCAAAGGCAGCCGACAGGTCCAACATCAAAAGAACAGCGCATGAGTTGGAGTCTAGTGCTGTCACAATATCATGTTGTACCTTCAACAGAGCCGTCTCTGTAAAGTGATATACCCGATATGCAGACTGGTATGTATCTTGCAGATTGTTTAACACAAGATGATGCTCCAGTCGTGCATTGACCACCTTTTCCAGGATTTTGGATATGAAGGAAAGGTTGGAAACTGGGCGGTAGTTCTTCAAAACCTCATGGTCGAGTCCCTGCTTTTTTAGCAACGGGCGGACTACAGCTTCTTTGAAAGAGGATGGCACTGATGAATTTGAGAGAGACTTGTTGATGATAGTTGTAATAGTTGGTAGTAGGACGTCAATAGATAGTTTAAGAATATGTGTAGGTATTGGGTCTAATTCACAGGACTTAGAAGCTGAGCACATGATTGATTTGCGAACCTCAGTTTCAGTTGTTAGTGAGAAACAATCTAATGGTTGTCCACAAAATGCCGTGTCAGCGCATAACTCATCCAGTCCGAGGTTTTTCTTTGAAATAGCCAGCTGGTTACGGATGGTGGATATTTTCCCGATGAAAAATCTTCCGAATTCGTTTGCCATTTCCTCCTTGTTGTCATGAGTGGGGAAAATTGGACCACAGTCTCTGCCTAAAAGATTGTTTGTTATTTTGTAAAGTTGTTTCTGGTCGTTGCCGATCTCTGTGATCTTTTCAGAGAAGTTTGGCCGACAGTAGCAATCTACCCAACTCTAAAGATTTGCTCTTGAACATTTCTTTATGAACAATAAGTCCAGTTTCTCGCATGAGTCTCTCTGCACGACGTTTTTCGCGCTTTGCCAATCGAAGTTCATCAGTATACCATGGAGTGTTTGGATGAGATGTTACAGTTTTGGATTTCTCAGGAGCATGTTGGTCCAAGAAAGTGCGTAATTCCTGATCATAACATTTAACTAGTACTTCCAAGGACCTGTCAAGAACATGAAGCTTGTCCAATGATGTTAAGTCATTTCTAAATTTTGATATATCGATCTTACGGAGTTTGCGGAAAGTTATGGTTTTGCATTTTTTTTAACGGTTTGGATATCTGTAACTGAACGCTTACCGTTGTTATCACAAAGAGCAGGGTCTTTGATTGTAGGCACACTACTAAGGATGTGACTGCTGTTTCGCGTGATAATCAAGTCCAAGGTGTGACCAAGGACATGAGTAGCTCCTTTCACGTGCTGCGACAACCCATGCCCATCCAAAATTCTCTGAAACCTTCCTGCATCAATGTTGTTTGGATCATCCAAGTGGAAGTTAAGATCACCTGTTATTATCAATTCCTCGGGAATGATAACAAGATGGTCAAGGTAGCATGACCACTCCTCAAAAAACACAGTGTTCTTGAATCCGTTGGATTTAGAAGCTGGTGGGCGGTAGATTACACATAACCTCACATGGTTGTTTGATGAGGCAACTGTACACTCCAAGTGTTCAAAATGAGTGAAATGAAAGTCGGTGGGAATAGGTTTGTTACAACATGAAATATGCTTTTTATGAATTACTGCCAAACCACCTCCCCGGTGTTTTCTTGGCTTTTGTAAAACAGTGAATCCCTCAGGTGTAAATTCGGATAAAATAACATTGTCAATTTCGCTTCCAAGCCACGTTTCTGTAAGGGCTATAAGGTCAATATCGTTGGAGACAATGTAATCGTTGATTGCTACCGTTTTGTTCACCACTGAGCGACAATTTAAAGTAGCTAGGGATATGTAACCATCACATGTGCGGTGTTTAATTTTTGGCACCAGTTTTAGGTTCGATGTGTTGATGTTCCTGAGTGTACACTTTTTTACTGCTCGATGTTTCACAAGTGTTAAGATTGGGCGTGCGTTCTGTGTTTTGTCAGTTGGAATAAAGACAAGGTTGTCAGTATTAACCCCTGGAACTTGTCGTATAGTTAACCTGGGCTGCCCAACACGAATTGTATTTATGTGTCTGATAAATGTTCGACCTGCCTTTGTGCCTCTTCGCACACGAGTATTCTTCGTACAATCTAGTAGATTTGGGTGGCATGATGTTACACCGTACATTGTATCCGTTTGCTTCATCTGAGAAACAGATTTTTAACTGCGGAAGATTCAGCTCAAAATGCTTTAGGGAGGAGGATTAGCTCTCAGACTGAAGCGTTGCGGTTTGAAAGCCCGTAGACCGTACAAAGGAACAGAACTGACAGACCGGCACGAGGCCCCCCGACGGAATTGGGCGCGGCACCATTTGCACTTTCGGGGTGCAAGACTGGTCCAGAGTTCTCTTTAGTGACAAGTCTTGTTTTAGTTTGAAATTTGCGGATGGGAGAACCCGTGTCTGGAGGAGACGTGGAGAGCGTTTTGCTGGTTGCTGTGTGACAGAAGTACACAGATTTGGGGATGGTAGTGTAATGGTTTGGGGGAGGGGATTTGTAGTGGAAACCGAACAAGACTTGTTGTAGTGAACGGTACCTTAACATCTCAAAGATATAGAGATGAAATTCTCTCCCCCATTGTACTGCCATATCTGCGCACCAATGACCCGGTCTAACATTCCAACAGGACAACGCAACAGCTCACACGGCTCGAACAAGAAGGGAATTCCTAAACCAGAACAACATTGATATGCTAGACTGGCCCTCAAAATCTCCAGATCTCTTACCAATCGAACATGTTTGGGACGAGTTAGGTAGGAGAGTAAGGATGCGCAGACCCCAGCCTCAGAATCACTTGCAACTGGCAACAGCACGAGAGGAGGAATGGAATAACATCCTGGGGCATGTAATTCAACGATATGTATCATCTATGCGTAGAAGGTGTGCCACAGTATTGAATGCAGGTGGTAGCCACACATGGTACTGACTTGTGAAATTCCATTCTGACCCCAGGGTAGATCAAAAGAGTGTTCTAAGCCCGTGTGTTTCTAAAAGTGACTTTTTAAAAAAGAATATTGTCAAACATTGGTACCTTGTTATCATAACCAAATACTGTTTTGATCCTTTGACTTTAAATAAATTGACAACAAATTACTCATGCTATACCTTTCTTTTTTTTTTGTGTTCAGTATATAAATATTTGAATTCGATATTTATTTATTGTTATCAATTATATATATATGATAACTACACAATATCATCATATGATAATTCCATTAATTTCCAGATGATACTTATATTAATACATTTTCATCTGATATTTATATCAATACATTTTCATATGATACTTTTATTAATACATTTCCATATGATACTTACATTAATACATTTTCATATAATGCTTACATTAATACATTTCCATATGACACTTTTATTAATACATTTCCATATGATACATACATTAATACATTTTCATGATATTTATATTAATACATTTTCGTATGATACTTATATCAATACATTTTCATCTGATATTTATATTAATACATTTCCATATGATGCTTTTATTAATACATTTCCATATGACACTTACATTAATGCATTTCCATATGATACTTACATTTCCATATGATACTTACATTAATACATTTTCATATAATGCTTACATTAATACATTTCCATATGACGCTTTTATTAATACATTACCATATGATACTTACATTAATACATTTTCATGACATTTATATTAATACATTTCCATATGATACTTACATTAATACATTTCCATATGATGCTATTATTAATACATTTCCATATGACACTTACATTTCCATATGATACTTATATTAATACATTTTCATATAACGCTTACATGAATACATTTCCATATTAATACATTTTCATGACATTTATATTAATACATTTTCATATGATACTTATATTAATACATTTTCATATAATGCTTACATTGATACATTTTCATGATATTTATATTAATACATTTCCATATGATACTTACATTAATACATTTCCATATGATACTTACATTAATACATTTTCATGATATTTATATTAATACATTTCCATATGATACTTACATTAATACATTTTCATGATATTTATATTAATACATTTTCATATGATACTTATATTAATACATTTTCATATGATATTTATATCAATACATTTCCATATGATGTTTTTATTAATACATCTCCATATGATACTTACATTAATACATTTCCATATGATGCTTTTATTAATACATTTCCATATGATAAGACGTCTGCCGTACAGTTTTGGGTGCAAAAAGGGACACGACTGGCTGAATTAATTTACGTTAATAAAAGTAAAAGAAAAAGGTGTCCAGTGTGTTGGGAGATAAATGGCTTATGGAATTTCAAACCTAATCTTGAAATCTGAATTGTTTCCAAGGAATGGGGTTCGAATTTTGCCGCTGTTGCAACTTGCAATTTATTTCCCAATTACGTCGCTTGCGCTATATATATAGGTTTCTGAAATACAACATGTGATGGGGCTTAGCCAGTGAAATTACTGTACGGAGACGTCCAACCAATCACGGCACTGTACGGTACCGTACAAACATGATTAATCCAAACAGTGTCAAACAACTCTGCTGTACATGATGATAAACACGTGGAAGTGTTGTGAAATAAAAATTTATAATGGATTAAAACTAGGAAATGATTCTGGAAGTACTCCAGCACTGTAAGTAAACAGTTATAACTGTAAACATATTGCATTACGTTAAACAAAATGTGATTCGGCGAGCAGACGATACTGTCATCATAGAAATGAGCAACTGCATTCTAATTAAAATTTCCGTTAAAAACATCGATAAAATTAACATGCACAACTGTTTGGTAATATTTACAACCCATTTAAATTAGCATATAATCGTAAAGAGAAACAAGTTCCTAAAAGCGAAATGTGTGCATATCAACACATGGTAAAAACAATGGCGGACAGACGTACACAAAGTGTAGTCCGAATAAAGTTCACGCAGGAACAAATAGTCAGAGCGTCTTTCAATTTACAAATACATTTCTAATAATGCATATAATGTACACTGAATTGAAAGGTAAGTATGTTAATTTACATGAAATGGATTAAGTACGAAATCTGAACAACATGCTTAATAATACTACGGTGACACGAACGTGTATTTACAAATATGTATCAAACAATATTGCATCTATATGACATCCACCCACAATCATACCCAACTAATTTAAAATGTTGAAATACTGAAATTTAACTATCTGGTGTTTACAATACTTACATTAATATATTTTCATATGATACTTACATCAATGCATTTTCATATGATACTTACATTAATACATTTCCATATGATACTTACATTCATAAATTTCCATGATACTTTTATTAATACATTTCCATATGATATTTTTATTTATACATTTCCATATGATACTTACATTAGTACATTTTCATATGATACTTACATTAGTACATTTTCATATGATACTTACATTAATACATTTTCATATGATACTTGCATTAATACATTTTCATATGATACTTACAATGATTGTTTTAATTACATGTATTAGTGCATCTTGTTACTTTGTTTTCTATTTCTTTGAGGATCTGTTAACGCTAACGTCTACGAGACCTAGAGCAAATATGGCCATATAGTAAAAAGTATTAAATCTTACAAAATTGTTTTCTCTACTCCCACATATATTTGAGAAAAGCTAAATGCATGATTATGATGTCCTTGAAGCTTTCTACCTAAATTGTGAAAGTCGTGGCTTCTGGGTCAGACGTTCAGGATCTTGTGCAGGACCAATACGGCCACATTATGAAAATGCATGAAAATAATTGGGGAATGTTAAAGTGATTTATATGCTTAGAACTTCCATTTTTCCTTGTTCTGTAATTGAATAGGAATTGTATATATTTTGAAAGATCATAAACATGTGCACAGAAGACTCCATATTGAGGTATATATGGAAATATGAGGCTTCCTGTATGGGCTATGATACTCAGGTGACCATTAATGCCCATGGACCTCTTGTTTTGTTTATACTTCTTGATAAATCAATGACATGATAACCTAAATGTAGACATGTATATTACACAACAAGTATTTATATGAAAAAAAAAAATGTTTAGGTTGTTTGTATTATAAATGATGGTATATGAACAATCACGAGAATTTCCCGAATACCCAAATTTACCCTGTGATTCCATTGTTGTCTACACCTGTCATACAAACTCAACGAAATGTTTATATACAATAATACAAACAACCTGGACATTTATCCCCATAACATTTATGCATGTTGTTTCTTATATGCAGGAACAAATTTTTCTGGCAGTAGTGCAGCTGTTCAGAATACATGATAAAAGGTTTTGACATACATGTAGTATATAGATAGAAGATTATAACATATAATAACCAACATACAGACTTTTTATACAGAAAAAGCATAAATCAGGTAATATCTGATTGCATTCATCTATCTATCTATCTGCCTATTTGTTTTTTTATTCATTATTTCTTTATTTACATAGTGTACACATGTTAGTCAACAATTTCTGAAATTCATGTATTTTTACAATACTCGAATTTGTTTATTCTGTTGGAAATTACTATAATACTATGTCGATAGTACCTTGATGGATCCTATGAAAATCTGTAGGAGTGTGTTTCAAATCAAGCATATACAATTGCAAAATAGATACAACATACTTCATCACTGGATTTGGAAAAACGGTGATTTTGTGAAGCGCTTTACCCTACATCATGTGACCAATCTAAATTTCCAAACATCCTAGAATGTCACATAACCTTGACCTTTCTGTTTATCACTTCCTTTTCAAAGTTACCACATATTATGATTGAGATCAGGTGCAATGAAAGCTGTTATAACTTTTTAGAATGTACCCTGCATATAGTTGAGCATGTTCTGTAAGCTTCAACAAATTACCGTAATTCATGCAACTCCTTCGGAGTCAAACTGGCAGTAGAATTCATTATTCATAGTGTATTCTGTATGAATTTGTCCATTTTTTTCAAAATCACATTATACAACGTATAGTGTAAATCAACTTCTATTGAAAGAAATATTTGCGAGATTTGTGAAGATATATATTCCGTGATTATTTGTACTCATGAATTGAAGTCATTACGTCAAAATGCAATCAAATACTGATAAACCGTAAAGGTGTCATATGTATCCCAGATCTGTATTTTGTGCCACTGCAGCAAATGTTTTAATCAAATACTACTAAATTTAGAACCAGCCCCATCCACTTTTTTTTTTATTGTGGCATGCGTCTTCCAAATAAAGTAATACAACGCGCGGTCCCAACTTGGCTTTAGACCAAAAAAAAACCAAGGTGGTAAGCTAACATGTAGTTTTTCTGCTTTTGTTTGTTTTTCATTTAATCTCCATTCCTCCGTAATAAGTGCCTGAGTTACATGTTTTCTATTTCTACAGGCTTCGAAACACTGTCTTCTTAGACCGTTACATTTCGGTAGAGCTGCGCTAGCAGTCAAGGTTAAGAGGTTAATTTTGAAACAAGGTGAAAAGCCTACGAGAAAGAAAGTGTAAAGGAAAGAAATGTAGAAAGTGTACCATCTTGCTTTCCTCATCTCCAATTAGACCAATCCGACTACTGAATCAACCCTGTACTCATAACGAGTCCAATCGACATGGCTCTAATCTTTGTTGAGAATTACTTACAAGCTGGCCTCTAACAGTCTATTAGAAAGTGAGTGTGGTACATGTAAGTCCCTGCTTGAAGGATACCAAGTCAGGGGCCTCAGCAATTGATGCTGGTAAATGGTTCCAGGCTGGGATTATTTTGGGGAAAAAGCTGTACTTCATTGTGTCTGTTATGGTATGGTATTGGCTGAACTTTAGGGAGTGAGCTGATCTTGTCCTGCTGCTGGCGCGCGTTAGGTACTGGTCTGCTGGTATGTCTACTAAATCATTGATGATCTTGTACAGCTTCGTAAGTTGGATCTTCGTTCTTTGTGATGATAGTGTTTCCCATTTTAAGTTGTCAAGCATGTATTAGGTGGTGTTCAACAACTTGACAAACAGCAACTTTCGGCAAATCTTAACAGCAGTAGAGACAACTAAGCAATCAAAATGATGGGAAGTTTTTCTTCCTTAAGATGAGTAAATTAGGCATTTTGAGAGGCGAGCACTACTCCTATTGACAGTTATATAAATGCCAAGAAACTTATGATGATATATAGATGTATTATGGCCATTATCTATCCTTCAAAATAACATTTTCTCACATAATCAATACTGCCAGACTAACATTAAACATGTGATATAAGATCCCTTCATTAGCACTGATTTCGAGATTAGGAAATTCCATCAAGGATTCAAGTCATCTTTGTAAGCCAAGGGTTTTTGGTACACTCCACTCCCCGGTTTGCTAAGATGGGTTCAAGTTTGTCATTAGCACAATCCAGCTTCTCCATTTTTGATATTAGTATGACAATGTAAATAGAGCATTGTAAATAGGTGTAACAACAAAGTTCTCGATGCCTCTATGAAAACAGAATGCATGTTATGTATATTCCCTGCAGGTGGCAAACTTTCTTACTAGTAAGTAGCAAGTTCCTCATCTACTCTGCTTACGAACCTTTTTTTAATGAGCTACTGTCTACATGTATGTCTAATTTAAATATCCACAGGAAATTACAAAATAATAGAAAACATAAATATACATTTCAGTATATAAAATATTTATTGCATGTTAGTCTACTCTATGGAAAATAATGTATTGTCATACAAACATTTATGATTTGACAGTAGTTAGGTGATACGTGATGTGCACCAAACATGTAAAGGTCCAAACTTTGATTGTTAAATCAACATGACATTTCACTCAATCTTCTTGAGCTCATCCATTCCCGGAAAGTACCAGTATGTTCCCTTAACATTCTTGGACAGCTTCATGATGTCATCGCAGTTGCTGTCATCTCGTGCTCCCACCATGCGGTCCAACATATATTCATGGTTCTTTGGGGAAGCTGCATATCCGATGAAAAAAAGACCTGCGTCAGAGCTCAGTGTTCCAAATGGCATGGACTGGCGAACAATCTCTACTGGCTTAGCCTGCTGCCAGCCATTTCCTGAAATATGATGCAAAAATTATCAAAACATGAAACAGCTGAAAAGGTTGGTATTTATCCAATGCATGTGGCATTTATCACCCACTGGATAAACAATAGATTTATCTTACGCCCATTGAATAAAGATAACCATGGATGACATCACCATGTGTGAAGTTAAATCAGTGATGTAGACAGGGGAAGAAATCAATTGATAATATGAGAACATTATAAGACTCACAACACCATTTCAATGCATTTGAAAAAGTGAATATATAAAAATCATACATCAAAGATTTACTCTCTATAGCCAAGTAAAATATCAGTTATTTTCTACATATCCTGTTACTATAGAGAAAATCATCTTTTTATTTGATCCTCCATTAGGAATTACAAAAATTAAAACTTGGTGATAAAAATGTCTGAAGATCATCACCCAAACAACTCCATAATGTATCAAGTAAATAGGGAATCTGATTTGTTTGAATAAATTGCTTTCTTATAGGTAGATAGACTGATAAAATTACCTCCAGTCATCCTGGCTACATGGGATGTGATTGATTTACGACTTAGTTCAGTACTGTCTGGGCGAGATCTGCCTACCCATGATTCCAAGGTCTTGTCTGAAAATCAGAAACTACAAAAATAAATTATTGGTCTAGAAATGTAATGCATAGTACAAATCAACTTTATTAAGAATTTTAAAGTTTAACAAATACACTATTAAGAAGTTTAAATTTAACAAATACACAACATGAACTTAAGATTTCAAAAAATTTTCATAACAATCATGGAAGACTACATGGCTATGTTTTCTGTTTGATATATGTGTGTGTGTGTGTGTGTGTGTGAGAGCAAACTACTGGATGGACAGGCTTTTAAATGGACAGACTAATGGATGGACAGACTAATGAATGGAAAACAATTTGAAAAAAAATATCTAAAAACTATAATGCAAATTGATTTCAAAACAGAAGTTCTGGTTTGAACAAATTGTGACTGTGACTACAGAATATAAAACTTGCGAAATTGTGCTGTAATCAAGGGAATATACCATGTTCTACACAATAATAGATATAAAGATTCTGGAATCAAACTTTAAAATTCTGTACTTGCCCTTCTCTTTTTCAATCAGTGGTAGATTATGTAACCATTTTTGGGTAATCTAAATGTAGAAGAAAAAAGTGCACTAAAAGTGTTAATGATAATATAATTCAATCAATCTCAGTTCCGTTTTACCTCATTTTGGAATTGATCACATTACTGCTTTGATTGAGATCACATTACTGCTTTGATTGATTAGATACGTTTCCTGGTTAAACTATTCTTGGTACTTACTGACCACACGATTGCATTGATCAATCTCAGCATTCCCCCCATTTATCTTTACTTGGTACTAACCACAGGTAATTATATTGCTTAGGTTCAAATTTATTATTAAAGGATATAGGGTACCCAAGTTTGCCGATATCTAATGTTGAACATTCTGTGTAACTGCTTGTTGCAATGCAAACAGTCTGAACATTCTATTAAGTGGTACAGTGCCAGGGCCCAGCTAAAATCCAAGTACAAAATAATATGCACTTTACTGAATCTTGGAAAGTATACAGAATATCGGGATAAACTTTGGTAGTATTGTATATTGATTATATGTGAATATATTAGAATACAGGGTAGAATTTTATGCATGAATGTATTAAAATACAAAGCAGAATTTTATGTATGAATATATTAGAATACAGAGTATAATTTATACCATTTGGTTTATTGTTTTTTCATCAGCAAACCTGGGTACCCTCTATTTAGAGTTCTATATCTTTACTTTTTAATAATATCATTGCCAGTGTACTGACCACATAACTGCCTCCAGTTTCTTTTTCTACAGCTATCTTCTGTCTGGATTCATCATCTGCAGCATTCTCAGTCCCTGTCAAACATAGGTAACATTGAAAACAATGCCCACAGCTACATCACAGGCATAAAGTATGTACATTGGCATAAAGTATGTACATTGGCACAAGGTATGTACATATACATGGAATATGTACTGGTACAAAGTATATATGGATGTCAGGGTATGTACACGGACACAACATTTATACACTGGCATAATGTATGTACATAGGCCAGGATATGTACATAGACACAAGGTTTGTACACTGGCACAAGTATGTACATAGGCACAATGTAATGTATGTGTACATATCTTAGCATATTAAAATATTTGGCACAGTCAGAGTTGATGCACTATTTAGTGTAATCATGATTAAGTGCTTCTTCTATGTATGATAATGGACAATAGAGATTCATATTTAAGGGCAACTATAAATTACCACTCTTGTTTCACCACCAAAGCTGCTAAAATTTGAATCCCTCTAAAATAAGTACACATAAAGTATGTACACAGGTTTCTGCTCTTTAAGCAATGGTATCTAATACAACTAGAATACTGCACAAAACAATTACTCTCTGGCAACCTTTTCTTGGACTATAGTTTGAAAATTCTCATTAACAGTATATATAATTCCTTGTACATGTACAAAAACCCAGAGGTCTTATGACCAAGGTCAATACATGTATTGGTAAAAATTACTGTATTTCCATTTGTGCCAAAATTTTGATAAAAATGGCTGCATTTTTAAATTTAACATAAATATGCATGTGAAAG
Organism: Ostrea denselamellosa; assembly: GCA_024699665.1. Lineage (NCBI taxonomy): Eukaryota > Metazoa > Mollusca > Bivalvia > Ostreida > Ostreidae > Ostrea > Ostrea denselamellosa. Next base: position 3,478,991 of record JAMZEH010000046.1, read on the forward strand.
AAAGTGTAGCATGAAATAAATTACAGTATGTATATGTTATACAGTACCATCAATAAAGCCCGACAAATCTCGGCCATTCTTGTACACAAAGCTATAGATGTCTTCAAAAGACTCTACACTGTTGGGCGGCATGTTCTTCATCACAACTTGGGCCAGCTCGAAGAGTTTACTTGGAGTGTTACATTTGGCATGAATAAATACATCTCCACCTACAAAACACAAGAACCATGACTCAACTCTTTAAACAGGAATGCCCAAATCTTAATAAAGCTAATGAGAAGGTATCATTCACCTGAGAAAACAGAGGCTTCTTCTGAGGTAATGTGCTAAATTCATTTGAAAATTACTGCAACTCTGGAGTGTCACTTTATCTGATATTGCTAAGTTAAAGGTTTTTGTTCCGGAGATTGATCTTACCAGAGCTTGGCATATCCCCGAGATTTCCTTTGCGATGGGGGTAGTTAAAATCTTGCTTCACTTTTCCTCCAATCTGTAACAGGAAGTAAAATGCTCAATGTCTTGTGTTGCTTTATAACATTTTATTCTCTTCATACATAAAGCAGAATCACACGAAATGAAGCAAATTAAATTAAATTTATCTGGAGGTCACACAAGTTGAAACTTTGTGCCTCTTTACATACTGGCACTAAACTTTCTATGAAGAAGAACTGTTTGTAAAACATATGCCTCTGGTGCAAAACTGAAAAGGGTTATACACATGCATAATTCAACTGATAGTAGTGCCAAAATAATCAAAGATATTGAGTGGACAATATCTTCATATGGTAAGAGTGGATTGGTCCTTGACCATATGACCTCAAAATAATAGGGGTCATTTACTCCTTAGGATGTACCAGTGTACCAAGTTTGATGTCTGTCAAGCAAAGGGTTCTCAAGATACTAAGTGGACAATATCACCCTATGTCCAATTTGACCCCTTGACCTTTAACCATATGACCTCAAAATCAATAGGGATCGCCTACTCCTCAAGATGTACCAGTGTACAAACTTTGATGTCTGTCAAGGAAAGAATACCCAAGATATTGAGCACACAGTATCTTTCTATGTCCAAAATGGATTGACCCTTGACCTTAAAATCAAAAGGGGACCTCTTTAAAATATCATTATGATCAAGTGAATGGTTCTCAAGATACTGAAAGGATAACATGTGGTCTACTGACATACCAACAGACGACAGGTGCAAAGCAACAGGCCCCTCTTTGAAGGGGGCATAAAAATATGTAGATATTGTGTTTGACCTGCAGAAAACCAACAGAAGCAGTCAGAATCCAAGTTTGATGGGAGATCTATGGGAGCCTATGCTCTGCATGAAGCAAATGATCTATGAAAGTAAGCTTCTAGAAAAGACAATTTTCAAATAAACAAGGATTCTTTCATGTAAATCAGGTTTTTGTCAATTATGGCATATTCATTTGATAAATACAAAAACCCTGTGATTCCAAACAGATTGTTCTATTTACCACTTCAGTGACATATGAACAGAGATTTTACAATTCAAGTGATATGTTTAGATTATTTTAATCTGTATCTGTAGTACTGTACTTTTAGTGTGATGTCCCACCTGTTTGTAGAAATTTGGGCCGAATCCCACTCCTGCCCAGATCTCATCCTCTTCATCTCTCATCTTGGGGTCAGTGACCTGATCCACATACTTCTGCAGCTTGGCCACAGCTTTGGCAACCTCCTTGGAATTCGCCTCAGGTTTCACATAAATCCACAGATACAATGCATGGTTCTTACCTTGAGAGAAAACCTAAAAAAAAAATTTTTGTACAACATGAAAATTTTGTTTGTTCCCCTTTACAAGTGACCCAACTAAAATAATCAACAAAAAATTTTTATTGCCATTTCTCTCTAGATCTTTTCCCCAAAGTTTATAGTGAAATGATATAGCACCACTTAAAGTTTAATACATCTAGTGAGTCAGTACTTAGAAAAAAGTGATTCTCTCACTGAATGTTAATACAGTCAAACCTGTATTAAGAGACCATCCAATGGAGAATGGAAAAAAGGTCACATATGACAGGTGGTCTCTTAATACAGGTTGCTTATTTTCTGCTTTAAAGGCATTTAGCAAATAATATACTGAAATAATTTGTACAATAGAGAACTTACACATATTTGAAATTCGTTAAAAACATTATCCAAGTATGGTATTAACAGTTATAAAATAAAAATAACAGTTATAAAATAAAAATTACAGCAAAACATCTGAAATGCAATATGTTGTCTTATAATTTATTATTCATCAAATATTACATTCTGTTGAAGAATCTCATATATGAAATAGACGCAAATTATCTAAATCTTAAAACCATTTTGTTGTATAGATCATTTATGTATACTTGTAGCTAAATAACTGCATCAATGCTTCTCTGGTCATAAAAGAAAGTAAGCGAGGAAGTGTTCTTTCTCCTTTTGTACAATGATGCTGAAAATCTGTTATACAATTTGAAAGACATTAAATAAATCACAATATCCATTGTACACAGCAAATCTTTTAAAGTTTAGACTCGGATGTGTCAAATACTCGGGATAAGTAAACGCTAGTCCCAGTCATGTCTACACTCTGAAACCTTGGATATCTCGTACAGGAAAGTCGCAAATATTCCAGTTATCTAAGTATCCCCCCCCTCCCCTGTTTTAATATTATTTATATTGCAATTGGACTAATTTTCCACTTTAAACACAATGGCATACCAGGTGCTAGAGATTTACATCCGATCTACTCCACACACCCCTAAGTCTATCGAAATTCACATCTTTGAAATCTACGTTTATATCTTATTTTGTTAAATAAACAACTCGGGTTTTGTTAATTAACCTAACATGACCCTGTGTGTTGATTACACGATACTTAATTGATTCAGAGTGCGAACTATTACCTGTGTGTTTTGAAGTGAAAGTGTTAGGGATGAAAGTTGGAAATCGCATGGTAATCGAAAAATGTACGGTCATTTAATAAAAGTAAAATTTCATGAAAATACATGAAAATCATGGTCGTTGGTCATGTTAGACAGGTGGTCATTTAATACAGGTACAATATATAGGGTAACACCTGGGGGAGGGGGTTATGATCACATACAACAGTGAGTCACTTAATACAATGGGTCGCTATGGCAGTTTTGACTGTATTACAATTTATATGGTCAATGAATGAAGTATTCATCCCACCTATCTTTTCACCCATATGTGAAGCTGTTGGATCACAAATTCTACTGGCCATAACCGTATCATAAAAATTTTCATCTCAATGATGGGTATAAATCAAATTCAAAGTAGTTGTTTGAATAAAATAATTGCAGGTGTTGCCGTACTGACTTTGATATTAAACAACTCAAGTACCAAAGTTTAACTGTGACATGTAGTAAGGGTCTTATGCATGCAACATAAAAATTCCATAAATTGTACTGTTTTTATCAATACAGTAATAATCAAATGATTAATTACTAGGCATTTTACAATGATCTAAAAGGGTAATTTTTTTGTATAAATTCAGGATTTTCATGATATGCACCCACAGTGCTACTATTAAATGTGAAATACAACCATTTGTACAAATGTAGGATCTATCTTTTAGGATATTTTATCTAAATCACTTGTTTTCTTTAGTTTATTATTCTTAGTTGCTTATCTAGAGCTCAACAAATTTAATTTAAAAACTTACGGATGGCTGGCTCTCAAGAGCACCAGCTGCATGGAGAGAGGGAACCCAGAACTGAGCCATATTCTCTTCAGACTTCATGTATTTATAGACCCCATATCCTGCCAGGGCAGAGCCTAGCACCAGTGGAGTTAAAGATCTGCCCACTTGACCTGCTGGTTTTGTGGAAACATTGCGACCTGTAATTGTAAAGTACAGTAAAACATGGTTACAGCAAACATGCTTATAATGAATTTCCACTTACTACGAAGTGATTTTCATTACTTGTAGTTTTAAAACATATTATGAAGTTATTGGATATATTGAATTATGTTTATAATGAGTTGATGTTGTTCCTCCCTAGCACTTCACTATAAGCATGTTTTGCAGTAATTTATGTTATGTACACAAATTGAAATAGCTGTGATTTAGGATAGGATATTTGGCTGATATGGCTACTGTGTATTTATGGACTAGATGCAATTCCAAACAAAATCCACCAGCAACTTCCATAATGTACAAATATGTCTATGTAGATTGGTTGCCAAAGGTTTCGGCCCTTTTCCACTTTTGACCTACAGAGGTTTTGGTTTTATTCAAGTTGGCACTTAAATTCTGAAGGTTTTGGCCATTTTTTTTTTTTAATGTCTAATTCATATTTCACCTAACATTCCATAATTATTTTGTCATACCTTATGACAAGATTTTTTTTTTTGCAAGGTATGATGTAATAACAATTTTTATAACCTGCACCTTCTTATGCATGCATAATACCATTATTGAGATTCCCCTACGCCATGCACAGTTTATCACATGGGGAAAAGTGAATTTTTGAGGTTTTAGAAAGACTTGGCTAAACTTGTGTTACCATTGCGGAGAACCACTGGAAGACCGTTTTCAAACATTTAACATAAAAAAATTGCACTGAACGGCAAAATAGTGGATTCTACATAAGTTTTTAATACATGTCAAGCGTAAACACAGCATACTATTGTATATTGTACATATCATGTATTTATAATGAGTATTATTGTTAAAATTGTACATGCCCCATGAAGGTCATTGGTTGGTGAATATTTGAACAAGACCAAAAACTTTAATAATGCGAAAACCTTTACCAATCTGTAGATCTATATATTTTTGTTAGGGTCATGTCCCTTCCCTCTTTTAAAACTTCTTGATCCACTCCGGACCTGTTCACACCTGGTGCTCAAGGTGTTTCCTGGTATCTACTTTCACTTTAGATACAACGCCATTGGTTGCAATTACATGAATAACATGTGGCAACATATAAGTTCAGTATCTAGGCATCTAAAATACCGGGTGAAGTTAAATTAACTAATATCACTAATGTTTTCTCCTCTTCCGTGACGAGTTTACGTAAACTACACGTTATGCAACTTGATTACTTCGATAAAACCACTTAAATTTACAATTACTTGGATATCAAGAATTGACAAAAAGTTGTTATTGTTGTTTTTGCGTGAAGCATACTTTAAAATACCCGTAAAAGTATGTTCTATATTATAATCTGGAATGCTGCTCAGTTAGCAAAGTTCGACAACTCTTATCAGAAGCCATGCTAAAAACTTGAGGTGGAATGTTAAAAATGTAAATACTTACTGAATAAAGGTCTTGCGCGGCTAAAGAGTCTGGCAGTTCCTCTAAAAGCTGACATTCTGAGAATAGAAATGGATATTGGCAAGTGTCACTCGAAGAGACGATATATATTGTAATACCGGCAGTCGACTTCTCCACCGTCCTCGAAAGTTATTTAACATGCAGTCACATGACTTAGTTCCTGTAGGCGGATCTAGATTAAAATGTCTTCTTTCGTAATCTTTGAAATAAAAGATTTCATTATTTGCTGTCATGCTGTAACTATTAACAATGCTAATTTCTAATGTTTTCTTTCTCTACTTTTTTTCAGCATTTTTCATTTGAACTATAAAACTGTAGGACTCGTACTTATTTAGGCGGAAAGGGGGGAGGGGGGTATGGAGAAAAAAATTCACTGACTTTTTACTAAAATTGGAAAAGTAGGACTATTCCTATAAATCTGTATTACATAGGTAGTTTTATGATAACCGTATTCCAGATCTATATATGCACAAGTTGAATTAACGCTAGGATACTGCAAAAAACTTGCAGTTAATAGGGGTGGGGTGGGGGATATGTCAGACCTGAAAGAAAAGGATAGACAATGATGGGGTTGCGGAGAAAAGGAAAAATGGGCTGAGAAATTAAGAGAAAAATCAATTCTCAAGCACAATTAATTACAAATCTGATTTTGTGGACAGGAATGTCTGACAATTTGAGGTTTCCGGTGACAGAACGTCATTCTTGTCCGGAGCAGAACAATCATCACATGCACATTCAAGATTTTCATTCTACTCCTACAAAAGTTTTTTTTTGTGAACAAAATGTCCATTTATTAACACAATCATAGGGCAACACAGGGCACTGTCCCAGCTGATTTTGTTCAATACTACTGTTGGGCCATTCTTTATACACCGATTTTGAATACGAATTATTCCGTTTACCTGATCAAGATATAGGGCTTACGGCGGTTGTGACCGATTGACAGGGGATCTTACTCCTCCTAGCTATAGGGACTTGATCCCAGGTCTGGTATGTCCAGGAGTCCGTGCTTGCCCTATTCTTAATTTTGTATTCTTTATAGGACTTATGAGATTGATCAGCGTTCGATATCGACATCGTATTTGGTCTTTGAAAATAGTCATGTATATGATAAATTACAACTTTGAAAGATGACGATATCGACACTGTCATGCTATTGTCGATACCGCATTTGTTGTTGATTGTTTCATGTCCCGTCGAGAATTTTTCACTCAAATTGAGACGTCACCAGTTGAAGGTGAAGTACCACATTTTTACACCTATGCTTAGCGCTTACGTCCGTTGCAGTGATAGGTTTCTTTAACGTGTCAACGCCTGCCGCAACACGGGACTAAACTATGAAAAAGAAACGCATAGCCCTTTTGAAATTTTAAAAATGCAAATTATGTATTTTATCAGGTAAACTGAAATGGTCAATTGAGTAATTGATTTTTTACAGGTAAGTATGAAACTTTAAAGGTCTGTTCATTTGATTTGGCTCTCTGCCAAATTAGCTCGGCGACTCTCTAAAATTGCACATCACCTCTATCGCCATGGAATTTGGCTTACGTTTTTCACGAGAACCTTGTGCTTAATTCAACCACTACATTAAAGCGTATAAAAGGACGAAGTTTGAAGCTTGAATTCATCATAACGTTAAAATGCTGCCATGCCAAGGTTGGACCCTGCTACTCGAAATATCGTCATTGGCCGTCTCCAGGCCGGAGTATCCCAAAGTGAGATTGCACGAACTGAAAACGTAAATCAGAGCACAATTTCTCGGCTGTGGAACAGATTCCAGCAGACTGGCTCTACTAATGACCGACCGAGGAGTGGGCGACCTCGCATTACGACTCCTGGACAAGATCGCTACATCCGGGTCTTTCATCTACGGAATCGAACCGTTGCTGCAACAGCTACTGCAGTCGGAATACCTGGATTGAGAAGAATCAGCTCGCAGACAGTCCGCAACCGACTTCGACAATATGGCATTAGACCCAGAAGACCGTATTTTGGAGCAATTTTGACACCGTTACACAGACGAGAAAGAGTCCGATGGTGCAACAGATTGAGGGGCTGGACATTCCGCAACTGGCGTAGAATCTGGTTCAGCGATGAGTCCCGTTTTCTGCTACAGAAACGTGATGGAAGAATCCGTGTATACCGGCGCAGGAATGAACGTTTCTCTTCCTCGTGTGTCCAAGAAGTGGATAGCTTCGGTGGAGGTAGCGTCATGATGTGGGCGGCGATCTCTAATGACCGTAAAACAGAACTGGTACATGTCCCGGGCAATTTAACGGCTCAAAGGTACAGAGACGAAATTCTCCAACCTCACCTTATGCGCGTAGTTGACCGACAGAGGGAGTTATTCCAACATGACAATGCTAGGCCTCACACAGCCCGCTTAACAATTGACTACCTTCAGCAGAACAACATTAATGTGCTACCATGGCCTTCCAAATCACCGGATTTGAATCCGATTGAACACTTATGGGACCAACTGGATAAACGTGTGCGCCTGCGCCAACCTCCGCCTCAGACCCTCGATCAGCTCCGTCAAATGTTACAACAGGAATGGCGAACAATTCCACGCAATAACGTAAGAACATTGATTGACTCTATGCCAAGGAGATGCAGAACTGTGTTGGCAGCTCGAGGTGGTCATACACGGTACTAACTTAAACGTGACAGGAAGTGTTCTTAACTGTGATGATCTGACTTTTTTTTCACCAATATCTAAGGTTTGGACTGTAATTTTTTTCAATTGAAACAATTCTAGTGAATATCTACATTTTTTATTGTAAAATCATAATCCAAAATACATCTACTAAAATCTTAAAAAATCCATTATGCGTTTCTTTTTTTGCAGAGTATATATGGAGCACCAAATTAATATATACTCAAATAATTGAGAATGTCTTTAATTATTTGATGATATAATCAATTCAGTTGTTGCTCTCATCAAATGAATTGATTCGCACATTAATTCAATTAGTTGATTGATTGTTGATTTCCGCCACACTCAACAATTTTTCAGTTATCTGGTGCCGTCCGGTTTTTATTGGTGGAGGAGAGAACCCTGATACAATGTATTCGGGAAGAGTCCACCGACCTTCCGAAAGTAAACTGGCAAACTTTCTCACACATATCGGCGCGAGCGAGATTCGAACCCGCGCCGACTAGAGGTTAGAGGCCTTGCGATTTTGAGCGCGATGCTCTAACCACGTAATTCAATTAATGAGAGCAATAAATGCTTTGATGCACGCTTCTGTTCAATTATTGCTATCAAGATTTCATGCCTTGTTTCAAATACATGTTTTATACTTGGGTACAAAATTGCACGCATATCGAGTCATTCTTTAATATGATTGATTGATGATTGTTGATTTCCGCCACGCTCAACAATTTTTCAGTCATCTGGTGGCGTCCAGTTCTTGTAGGTGGAGGAAAGAACCCAGATACAATGTACCCGGGAAGAGACCACCGACCTTCCGAAAGTAAACTGTCAAACTTTCTCACATATATCGGCGCCAGCGAGAATCGAACCCGCGCCGACTAGAGGTGAGAGGCATTGTGACTTTGAGCGCAATGCTCTAACCACTCGACCACGGAGGCCCCTTCTTTAATAAGATATTGAATGTCAAACATGGCTAGTAATGCAAAGGCATGCTTTTCATCTAAAGTTGAGTACCGTGCTGTAATTCGGTACTTGTATTTAAAAAGGGGTAAAACAGGCAAGGAAATACACAGCGAGTTAGCCAATGTTTATGGGTCTTCTGCACCATCTTGTGCTCAAGTTAAATTCTGGGTAGGGGGATTCAAACGAGGTGTAACGTCTTTAGAAGATGAAGTCAGGTCTGGACGCCCACTGGTTGCCACCAACGAAGATATGGGTAAAAAAGTTCGGGATCTGATACCCGTTTCACAAAGCTTTCTTATGACAGAAATCTGTCTGAAGACCAAGATTTGTTATAAGTTTTTATCATGCTTTTTCACAAAGGTGACTTATCTTATGATAAACATAAGATTGTTCAAAATCTTAAGACATCCAGGTACTTGTCTATACTAAACATGGCGGCGCCGTATGTTTTGATATGAAACAGGCAGCTCATCAGGCGTGAGCATGTTTTCAGGGACAGAAACAACCCACTAGACTATATGGACGATTGTGACATCATAGACAAGTTTCGTTTACCACGACAAGCTATCTTTGACCTGTGTAATGAACTCAGTAGTCGTTTAGAACACCCACCCAAGTGATCTCATGCCTTGCCAACTTCATTGCAAGTTAGGGTTGCTCTTCGTTTTTATGCAAGTGGAAGTTTTCAAACTGTAGGCGCAGATCTTCATGGTATTAGTAAAGCAACTGTGTCAAGAATTGTTTACGCAGTTTCATCAGCTCTAGTCGCCTTGTCCTGCTTACATTAGATTTCCCTCTACTGACAGAGACATAAACAATACTATACTGGACTTTGTACATGCATGTATATGTAATGTCGCAAATGTAATAGAAGCAATAGACGGGACACATATTCCTATTAAAGCAACTTCAACTGGTGAGTACTTGTTTGTAAACAGAAAAAACTCCATAAATGTCATGGCAGTGCGTGATTCCAATTTGAAAGTTTTTAATTTGGTAGGTAAGTGGCCTGGTTCATCACATGACGCATTTGTGTGGTCCAATTCTGTACTGTGTCAAATGTTTGAGAATGGCAACATTGCCAGAGGTTAGCTAGTTGGTGACAGTGCATACCCCTTAAAAATATTTATTGACACCCTTGTTAAATCCAAGTAACCCCCAACAGGTGGCGTACAACGAAGTCCACGCAAAAACCAGAGCCCCATTGAGCGAGCGTTTGATGTTCTTAAAATGAGGTTCCGGTGCATTGATCGTTCCGGAGGGACCCTTCTTTTCCGACCCGAGAGAGCATGTCGGATTGTGACTGCGTGTGTTGCGCTACATAATATTTACACCAAGAACAATGTCCCTGTTCCCCGAAACAGAAATCGGCATCTGTTTATTCAACAACCAGACAATGTTGTGTACCAAGGCGTAAACAATGACGGTGTTAAAGTTAGAAGATTAATTCAAACTCGATTCTGACCAAACTGCTTAAATGCCATCCATCTCTGTATATATTTAACTTTTGTATTGTTCATTCAAATTATAATAAGTTATGTTAATTGTTTATGTTGTGTTTATACACTGATGAAATTAAAGGTATTTTAACTACATTAATCGTTTTAATACCTCCAAATGCATCAGTATATTACATGTGTAACAATCAACAAGAAACAAACACTAAAGTTGTGTTCTCTAACATAAGAAAGGTAATTCATATAAGAAAATACTCCAATGCTTCTCAGATTCCGGTTGTACGCTGACATTAACACTGGGAATAATACCCATTTGATATAAATATAAAATGTGTTTTTCTTTTTGTGCTTTGAAGCGTTCTTCTTCAACTTCCAGGCGTTTTCGTTCCACTCCCAATCGATCTTCCTCGACACCAAGACGTTGCTTTTCTATAAGTAGTCTTTGTTGTTCAACGTAAACCAATATGTTTGAGGAATCTTCAGACTCAGCGTCGCAATTTCTTTTCCGTTTTGCTGGAACCCCCACCATCATAGCCACTTGTTCATCTATTAAATGAAAATACAGCAAGTTTCGGAAAAAAAATTGATCAATATGAAATTCTCTCTCTCTCTCTAGCTTTCTCTCTCTCTCTGTTCACAGTGAGTTTGAAACTGACTATATCGAAACCTTTCTTGCTAAGCTACATATTAATTATTTTTTTATGAAACAGTCTTTCTTTCCTCTCTGTTAATACACTGAAGACATACTTTTAATACGACACTTCGAATGACAATTAGCGTCTGCTATGTAATTGTATGAATTTAATCCTCTCTGACTTTCCATTATCGGTATTATCTTTAAAAGATGGGGCATTTGTTGGCTGGTTGATGTTGAGGAATCATCCAACACGTCAATTCCACCCTCCACGCCTGTAATTGATGTCTGTCCAATGGTGCCCTCAATCTTCTCGTCCATGGGGCTTATCAGGACACTAGGCGGTAGTGATCATCCACCAGTTTTCCTCTGCTCTCTTTTATTTAGGGCCAATTTCTTCTTACTCTCGCTTGACATGCAAGCCCATTTCTTTTTTATTTGAACAGCTGACTGCATCTGCTTGTTCTGCAATCTCCTCCAAGCCTTTCTCTTCATTGAATTGCAAACGTCTGTACTTTGTTTGGAAATTAACGATTGTTTCCTTTTTCTACTTCCTCTGTTAAAACAGATGTCTCTGAACCGTTTTGTGTTTCGTGCCATCATAGAACCGTTCCACGTTGTATTTGCAAAAGATGTTCGCTGGTTGGTTTTTATAGCACGGCGAATACAATCGAACACTCGTTTTTACAGTAGCGTGGTGAATCTACATTTTTATATAACAAAGTCTTGCACAAAAGGTATGGATGCAACAATTATTAATATATACTAGATAAAAAAAGTTAAGGATCATGATTTCAGAATTATTTTATTCATAACAAAACCAAATAAATTATGTTAAATATATACTTAAAATGTTCAACGACAATCGAACAATACATTTTAAACCTGTTTTTACAAATTCATCAATACGTTAAGCAGCCAGAGCAACCATTGTCAGGTAACCCCCCAAAACAGTTTGAAAATTGATTTTCAAATGATTGAATCTATAAAGGCAATATCAATAGGGTGTATGTCCACCCTGAGCCTGTATAACGGCACGACAACGCCTCTGCATACTTCTGATGAGCCCGCGGAACGCAATTTGTGGCAACCTTGCCCATTCCTGCTGTAAAGCTAACGTAAGCTCCTGGCGGTTTGTCGGAAGTACAGGGCGTCTGGAAACAGCTTGCTGCAACATGTCCCAGGCATGTTCTATTGGATTTAAATCCGGAGAACAACTCGGCCAATCCATACGTTCAATTGTCTCTGTAGCAAAGTAGTCTGTCACTATACGTGCTCTGTGGGGACGAGCATTAACACAAAGTCGTTGCCTATAGCTCCCGCATAAGGTCTTGCAATTGGATGCAGTATCTCGTCCCTGTAAATTGCACCGGTAAGATTGCCGTTAATCACGTGCAAGTCAGTACATCCACCAATACTGATTCCGGCCCAAATCATCACAGAGCCACCTCCAAAACGATCATGCTCTGCTACACAGCAATCAGCGTACCGTTCTCCACGCATGCGCCATACACGCCTATGACCAGAACCGTGACTCGTCTGTGAAAAGAACAGGCGTCCAATGACGCAGTTGCCAGTTTATGTGATTTTGAGCCCAATTGAGTCGTGCTACACGATGTCTTCTCCTCAAAATGGGACGAACAGCTGGTCGATGAGCCCGAAGGTTAGCAGCGTTAAGTCTCTGTCTGAGAGTTTGTGGTGTTATGCGCACCCCACTTGCTGCATGAAAGTCAGTATTGAGTTGGACAGCACTCTGAAACCTGTGTCTACGAGCAATACGTGACATATAGCGATCCTGGCGAGCGGTTGTGGACCTCGGACGACCTGATCTCGGTCTCTCAGAAACATTACCTGTCTGCCTAAAACGATTCCACAACCTTGAAATCACACTTGGGGACACATTAAAATGTCTAGAGACAGTTCTCTGGACTTGGCCAGCTTGAAGCATACCTACTGCCTGACCAGCTTCCAGAGCAGTTAATTGGCGCCTCATGGCTTTTAATGTCAATAATTGTTCACCTAAGAGTCGATTAGAGCAATAAATACCCACAATAAATGAAAATCACAATTTTTCAATTTCAATATGCACGTTGGCACACTTTGATTTTGACCCCTTGCTTGTGTTTGGGCGAAAAAATCGTGCACTTATGACGTCAATATGAAACCAGTTAAATCTATTGTGTTAAGGACACATTGGAGAAACTATACATGTTAAAATTTGTCAAAATAATTATTTGGTTAAAAATTTTTGAGGTCAAAATTATGATCCTTAACTTTTTTTGTCCAGTATACGTTTGTAACATCTACGCGTCATTGCTGATCATTCTTTTTTATCGATATTTTGATATAGAAATAAAATATCGTAACTCAATTTAAATGATATCAGTGTTTATTTGCCTCGTTAAAATTTTATTTTTTAATTTATTCGATTCATAATAGATGTTTAGCAGTGGTTACACATATTTCATAATTAACAATTATAATAATGCCTTTTGTTGTATTCAAACGAATTTTGTAAAGTAATGCTTATTAACATAATTTACATTGCATTATATGTAATTATTGCTTTCTAAAAATATCTCAAGATAAGTCCAAGTTATGATAGTTTTGTGAAACAGCAATGACATATCATATGATAATCATAAGTCAAAACTTATGACAATCTTGAGACATGTCTTAGGATAAATCTTGTGATAGCTCTGTGAAACTGGCCTCTGGTATACTCTGATAGGCGACTTCAGGTGGAAGAAATAGTGCAGGCATTAGGCATTTCATATGGTAGCGTTTCAACAATCTTACGTGATCGTTTAGGTATGCAGAAGCTACCAGCCCGTTGGATCCCCAAATCCCTAAGCGATGAGCAAATGACAACCTGGGCATCAGTATGCAGCGCCTTGTTGAAGCGAATTAGGTCAAAAGATGATTTTCTTTTGTGTCTAGTGACTGTAAATGAGACTTGGGTTCATTATTATGAGCTAGAGAATAAAGCCCAGAGTCGTCAGAGTCACCGAGGTCAAAGAAGTTCAAGACGCAACCACCTGTTGGCAAGGTGATGACCATAGTATTTTGGGACGCAAAAGGCGTTATTATGTTGGACTTTTTACCCAAGAGAAGTACAATAACTGGGTTTTACTTTGCAAACTTGTTAGACCAACTGAGAATCGCCATCCGTGAAAAATGCCGAGGTAAACTCTCTAAAGGTGGTTTACTGCAACAGGACAACGCAAGAGTTCGCACTTGCAAAGTTGCAATGGATACTGTAGAGCGAAACGGGTATGAATGCATACCATGCCTTGCCTATTCACCTGGCCTAACTCCTAGCGACTTCTTCCTATTCGCAAACTTGAAAAAGAATATCCGTGGACGTTATTTCTGGTCTGACGAAGAAGTCGTGGCGACAGTTAAGGAGTGGATCAATGAAAAGAATCCCGACTTTTTCAGTTCAGGGCTGATGACACTTGAACAGCTTTGGTCTAATTTTATCACCAAAAGGGCAATTACAACGAAAAAGAAGAGGTGGATCTCAGCCGGAAATAAGTTAGGCTAGTTACTTATTGAGTCGCCCTCGTAATTCAATTATTGCGCGCATTAATTGAATTGATATGCGCATTAATTGAATCGATGCACGCATTAATTAAATTATTGCTCTCTTCAATTGATTTGTAGCGGTCATCAATTCAATTGTTGAGATCATCAATTCATTTGAAGAAAGCAATAATTGAATTATAGGGCGCATCAATTCAGCAGAATAATTAATGCTATCATCAGTTCAATTAACGCGCCCAGTAATTAAAATTTGATGATATCATTAATTATTTGAAGAGATCTTTAATTGAATTATTACGCGCATCAAATGAATTGATGATACCTTCAAATAATGAAAGATATCTTCAATTATTTGAGTTTATCTTAATTTGGGCTTCATATATACAACGTCTATAAGCTTATGACAGTTTGTACACAATGCATTTCTAGCGTGTTTGACTTATGTGGAGCACACGTAAACAAAAATGTAATTTATGTAGAACACATTAAAGTGTGTTGGATCGCATTTTGCGAAGTAAGAGACATCAGAGTTTAAAACAGTAGCTCTTTTAAACCTCAAATCATTATAGAAGTCAACGTGGTGAACAGTTTGTAAACCACGACTATGAGAGTTGGTACAACAGTTAAAGTGTTAGTTCTACATCGCATTAGTTTTATATAGGAAAAACTTGACGTATATAACAAATGTTAATGTTAATCCTCGTTCTAGTGTGGCAGCTACATATAGCTATTTTGTAATATCATATTACCCAAATAGGTTGGCAACGCTTCACTTCAGACAATTTTTGCGATTAACTGCTGTTTCATTTATAGAATCAAGTTCCTGATAAAATAAAGTACATGTACGTTAAGCATGCAGTGGAAGTTTTTAAACATAGAATCCTGGAAAAATTAATACTGTGTGCAGATGGCCACGGGACCCGAGTGGACATTGATGTATTGAATGAATGTCTACGTAATTACGTTTATTATGGCCATCGAGGATATTGGATGATAAGGTGAAATTTTATGTTGACATTTTATAGGTCTGCCAACATGGCTTTAAACCTCTTTGTCAATAAACAAATATACAAGTATTTACACGATCCGGAGGAGAGAGTACGGGGAACAAATTGGAATAGAAGCTGAAAATCTTCAAATCGGAATTGTATGGTTTTTTACAAAATATAAATATATGTCTATTCAAATGAGTATCCCATAAATAAATCTCTGTTTACTGTATTTATTTCCTTGTTAAACTTTATCGTTTGCATTATTCTTCCTAGGGTATACATGTATTATCTTATCTCTTATGGATTTCCATAATTTCTATGAAGGTGTATACTTAATGTATTGAACTTGATAATATTCAAACGAAATTGAAAGTGAATCAAGATGGATGTTCATGCATTTATAAACAGCTTAAAAGAAGATGGAAAAAATGACAAACTGCTTCAAAATATCAAGGAATCGATCATGACCGATAAATCTATCACGTGCGAGGAATTAATACTGGAGACACCACCATATCCCGAGGACTATCGTCTGAAGTTAAGGGCAAAATGTATCCATGGAAATATTTTCGAAGACAAAGTCTTAAAATCGACTCTTGACAACTGTACTCGGAACTTTTCAGTGGTTGGTAATAACAATGGTGATGCCCAAAGGAAAGCCGTCCGAAACTTCCAAGATTTTCAGGAAATTTTCGGGAAAATACCTTCCAAAAATTACACAAAAGCAATGGAAACAGCTGGAAGAAAAGCTTGGAATATTCTTAAGTCAAAGAGTAAAGGACATACAAACAGAAAAACAACCTTTGCGTACGAGGAATGGGTTCCAAACTCCATGTCGGAAATTTTGATGAAATCCCTGCGAGCGGATTGTGTCAGCCGAACTGGGAATTTCACGTTAGTTACTGATTTAAAATTCTCCACAATGAGCCAGAAATCGTACGAGGACGAGTACTTGATAGATGGAATCACTCAAGTCCTAATTTATGCAGCTCTGATGGACTTGGATCCAGACAACCATACCACAGGGGTCCTCGTATACTACGGAAAGGAAGGCAAGATCGTGTTTTACTCGACCGACAAGTTCTCAGACGTATCCTGTATGGAAAAGTTGTACAAGAAAGCAGGAATTCCCCTAAAACTTCTCAAAGGAAGACGGGACAAAGAAACAAGGAAAGATCAAATTGTGACGAAGAGACCGCGAGATACAGTTCACACCAGTGGGTCTTCCCGGAAGGAACAACATGTGGAGAGTGCGGACAACAGTATGGCAGAGTTTTCAGATGCGGAAACAGATCCCTCGTCGGATTTCGCCTCAAGAAATGAAAATAGTAAAATGGTTTGGACAGATGGACAATATTTAAATTTGAGAATGAACATCAGATTGCTTGAAATTTGCTTCTGTTTAGTTTGTCTATTTATTGCCATATTTTTGGTATGGAGAGAAGATTCGTAATCTATACGTACCGTAGCTACAAATGATTACACGGTCATTCACGAATTACTCATAACTCAAATGATTTCAGTCAGCACTGATGAATCTCCACATTAGATGAGTACTTTGATGATTCTTTTTATGTTCATCGGACAAAGAACTTTTCAAATTACGTGGATATATAGATGAGGAATATTACTAGCATACTGAATATAAAGGTTTTGGAATGTGCATCGTCTACCGAATGATATGAAACTAGACTTTAAAGCTGCGAAGCATTCAATAGCTATAAACCTCGTTTATGTTTTGTATACATAACTAGCAAGCGAAGTTGCGATTTACATGATCTGCATGTACATAACAGTCTTAAATGCATCTTGTGTGCCATACTTTGAATTCTGGTGCACGACACGGATTTGCATATAAAGAATAACCTCCATAATTTGATTCGATGACGATTAATATCTATGTTCAAAATTAAAGATTATTTTTATTTTGTAAACATTTAAGATTTCAACAAAATTTACTATGCTAAAATATCTCTACGTGGAAAAGGTCCGGAACATTTTTTTTGTGTATGTATTGCAAGATGGTTTGGAAACAGGGATAACAGAAGTGGAAAGGACATGGTCGTCAGTTGAGGTTTTATATTTAGGTCACTTTGGAAAATTATTAGATACACAAATTAGCAAGAAAAAGATTTTGAAATTTCCTATTTGTAAGAAGCACTAATACATATATGTACAGCAATTAAATATGGTACGTGGTTAACAACCGTGCAGGATCAGTCCATGCTGTATACAGATTTTAATGCTGTTTTAAATTCACAGTTCGATGTACACTTCGTATATGTATATCCATTGCTTTTAAATTTCACGACCTTAGCTTACTGTGAAAATAGTGAAATCAAATTACGGGTAGCGAAAATAAAGCTGAGTACAGTGTAGCGCTTTAAGCTCAGAGGTGATATTCTATTGTCATATACACCTCGGGGACAGTCTATTTTCGTCATTTTCACCTCAGGAACAATCTCATGTCGTCTCTTTTAACTCATGTCATCTCCACCTCAGCGTCAATAATTTGATGTCGCTTTCATCTCAGCAACATTTTCATCTCAGGTCGTCATTTCCACCTCAACGAAAAGCACTTGTCACTTTTTTCATCTCGGGTATTTTTACCACAGGAACAAACTCGTGTCGTTTCTTTCATCTCAGGGGCAGCCTTTTGTCATCGATGTATTGTTGCGTCAGGAAGTTATCGACAATTTAGATTTAAAATTATATACTCAAGTTGTTTATAAGTATTCTCATAAGCACTATTGAATGTTCCTGTAATGTAATGTATTACAATATTCTTATCTTCATTTGAATTTATTGTAAGGATAGTTTGAATATAATTTAAACACATATTACGTAGTATGAATTGTACACACATGCATGTATAAATTTTGATAAATTGTATTCTCTGTGAACACCCATGTATCATATGTACTGTACGTAAACTACTAAATTATTTATTCAAGAGTCAAAACGACTGGGATCAAAGAGTCAAACGACCGTGAACAAAGAGTCAAAACGACTGGCACCAAGGAGTCAAAACGACCGTGACCAACGAGTCAAAACGACTGGGACCAATTACACGTATCGACATTTTAATCGCCTGCATTATGCACTAAGACATAAAAATATTTAGTGATTGCTCCTTCGCCAAATACTCGGCATTTAGAAGTGAGAATCATGGGTGTTTCGGATATGACCTTAAAACGGGACAGGCGTTAGCACGATAAAGAACCCTCACTGCTACGGCCTTGAGAACTAAGCATAGGTTTAAATTTGTGATACTTCACCTTCAGCTCATGACGTCTCAATATGAGTGAAATATTCTTGACGGGACGTAAAACAAACAATCAATCAATCATTATGCACTGTGTAATTTGTGAACATAGATTGGGTGTTACCTAATGCTACTTCACAAGAACAGAGACGACGATGACATTATACTTTTCGTGTTTGTCCGGAACATTTGGGAATTTCACCGGTCACGTGATTTTTAAAACAGTACTGCCGCTTGTGGTGGTCGAGTAGTTAGGAAGCTCGATTCGTCACCGGGAAGCCTGCATTCGATTCTCGATCCCGACCAAAGACGTTAAACATATGTAGTGACTGTTCTTTCGACAAGCGTCCGACCCCGTGAGGATCCAGGTTGGAATAAATCCTCTTGTACCCCTTGGTTGTCCTAAAAGGCGCATGAGACCGCAAAAACCGACACACCGTGTCACAGCTGGTGTGAGAAAAGGTTGACCAAAGATTAAGGATGTTTTTACTGCAAATCTCAAAAAAGTCTGTTAAAATCTCAGTCTGATAAAAATCAAACCTTCACAAGCTCATTTCACGCAACGATCAAAATCAAATTAAAAGGGCAGGGGGTGGCTGACATTTTATACCATTATGGTCTCCTTTAAAAGAAGAGCTCCATATAAAGATATAGAAAATAATAAAATTTCACAAAATCAAAATATATGAAATTTTTCTTTACTACATAATTGTTGACAGCTTCAATAAACATATCTAAAATTTCAGCTAAATCTGATGGTTCATTAAAACTTAATTATATGAACCCCCATCCCCCAAGCCTCATTAAGGGGCTTGTGAAGGCTTAAGTTAATCAGACTATAAAAATTTTAATCAGAAACAATTTTTTTTCATTAAGCATCGGTCTATTCTTCTTCCATCTGTTTATAATTCCACATTCGATAAAGTTATATTTAGAGATTATTATGTCTAGAAGAGGATCTGCATAATTCCAATCTACCGAAGAGAGACTGATGACTGATGACTATCAAAAATTCTTTATTCAAAAAAAGAAAAAAAAAATGTAAATATAGAAAAGAGTGATATAGTAATGTTTACCTTCGTGAACCAAAATATATAGCTGCTTAGATTCAGCGCTCCTAATAAATCTATTTTATTGAAGCGTAGGACTAAACGTAAAAAAAAATATAAAAAAAATGGTGTTTTTTAAATTTACAAATTGAGTTAATATTAAATTTTACTTCCCTATAGATATATGCATGACTTTGTCAGAATATTTTGAAAGTAACAGTAGTTTGTTATTTTGTTGCTATACATAAGAACGCGTATTTCAAGAAAGGGATATCTTTCGTTTCATTATGACTAAATACCTATGATTTTCGCAACTTATCCATTGGTTCCTTTCAGCAATAAAATAATCTATTGCAAGTACTCGTAAGTGATTTCACAATTTCTCCAATCGTCGGGTATGGTAGCTTGGAGGCTAAGATGCACACCGTTCGCAAGGAATGAGGTACAAAACCCCAGGATGGGTAACCCGCACGCAGTTTACCGAAGGTTGAGCGGAGGTATATATGTTTAGGTGTAGAGTGATTGGCTAATATCAAGAGTATAATTATTTGAAATTGAGAGAAATAATAAAGATGTTTAAAATAATTGGTACTATTCTCCCGCAATCCGAGACGTCCAAATTTGATTCTCGATCCCGATGCTGTGTCAGATCTAAAACGTGACATTGGTAGTAATTATTTCTTCGCCAAATGCGCCGCAGAAGACGAGTCACGGATCTTCCGGATATGACCTAAAAAAAAACAAACCCGGAAGTCCCTTCTTTTCCCGTATAACTTATCCCAGTTTCCCATTTCTTTTAGGTAAAAGTAGTGTGATGAATTTTCCATAGAAATAAAATCCATCAAAGATATTTGTATTCTACTTGTTTCATGTCGGTAATGAATTAACGATATACCTGTTTAGCCTTCAATAGTCCGCCAACGTGGCTACATAGCCACCTTACTGTGTGTCCGGGAGTACCTACTCTGCCTCAAAAAAACCCCAAAAAACCAAACAAACAAACAATACAAACCCCCCCCCCCAAAAAAAAACCAACCCCCCCCCAAAAAAACAAACAAAACACCCCCCCCCCAAAAAAAAAAAACCAACAGTGTCAACGGAGATAATAGGCGTGATTTGCAAGATGGTAGTCCATTTGGTTTTAAGTGCATTTGATATGCAGTATCACCAACTAACGGGTCACGCGGCCTTAAAATGACTAGAGTGGATTTGTGGGTTGTCTGTGTATTGCAATGAAAGATTGTGTGATTTTAGTATTTATTTTAGGTTCAAAACTGTAAAAATCAGTTGAATGTTTATTAGTGAAAATGTTGACAGCCAGAATGCTAGAGAGAAAGATAGAGTTATCTTTCTTTTTATTTTCAAACCTTTATTATAAATATAAAAGTAATAGGAAATAAACGTCTTGTAACAATAAATTCATTGTCGCTTATATGTTATGATCCATGAAATAAATAACCATGCGTTCTTTTTCCTTATGATTTGAATCAATAAATGACTGTATTTGATATCCACATCTTATTCAATAAGCACTGTGAATTACTGAAAAAGTTTACCCAGAACTTTATTTCTATTCAATGATCAAGTGTCCGTAATTTCTATCACCTCATCGTCAGGCATTCCTTTTTCTTTGTTTCAGTAATGAAATAATTCTGATATTTAGTTGGTTGACTTTTGTTGATACAAGGATTTATTAATTCAAGAAACCTTATATCGACCAAGTAAAAAAATAAAAATAAAATGTATATTGATGTATCTTTAATTAATTGTTAATTCTTTATGTTAACCCTGACAAGAGGTAATAATTGCTTAAATATTTGACGACATTTTCATTCATAAGCATGCATAATTGTAAAATTTTCAAAGAAAACTTAAAGCAAAGAAAAAGGACAGCCGATACTGCATGACCTCACAGTGCAGAAATACACACAAAGAAAATCACAATACACAAATATTAATGTAACAGAGACAATCTAATCAACGACTATACAGACTGAAGCTTTGGACTGCTCACTTGCGATTGTAGAGATTTGTTGAAATGAATTTCTATGGTTACAGTCAATAAAATTGCAGCAATATTATGCAGTTACGCAATAGGTTTGTACGAGGCCTTTATTTACAAAAATAAGCTCTGCGTTATATTAAAAATTTGACAGCAATACTAATTTCATTATTCTTTGCAATGCAACATAATTTTGTTTTAGGCGATAAGTTACGTTTCATCCTTTTGAAACATGCTTTTTTTTTCTAAAATAGATAAATAAATGAATAAAATGGCATAAGTGTAAACTCAATTCTTGTTTAAAGGCGTGAATTAAGCTATATATGTGGTTTCCGCAATTTTGTTCATCCAGTCACACACCTCCCATCTACATTGTTTTTCATCCAGTCATCCAACTCCCATCTACATTGTTCTTTTGTCTCAGTGTCAAAATAACATCTTTGCACATCTTGCCCATCCTGCAAAAAAAAAAAATAAAAAAAAAAATGCACATCTTGTATAAACTATTTTCAATAAACACACGGTGTACTATGGACACTATTTGATTATAGTAATTGTACGATAGTAACAAAATATTTACGGGTTACTGTATTTTTTAAAACTAAGGATCCAGCATTATGTTACTAGTATGAAGCGTACTTCAAGGATAATATTACATCTACTGCGTACTTCTACTAATTCTCAGAATTATCTGGGGCCTCCGTGGCCGAGTAGTTAGAGCATTATGCTCAAAATCACAAGGCCTCTCACCTCTAGTCGACGCGGGTTCGAATCTCGCTCGCGCCGATATATGTGAGAAAGTTTGCCAGTTTACTTTCGGAAGGTCAGTGGTCTCTTCCCGGGTACATTGTATCTGCAGCTGGGTTCTCTCCTCCACCAATAAAAACTGGACGCCACCAGTTAACTGAAAAATTGTTGAGTGTGGCGGAAAACAACAATCAATCAATCAATTATCTGGATGTTATGAAAACAGTATCAGGAAATAAAAAATCTCGTAATTACGCCAAAAAAAATCGAAATTATGAAAATAGATCTCGAAATTACAAGATGATTACCTCGAAGTTACAAAAACAGATCCCAAAATATCGAGTTGATTTTCTCGAAATCACGTGAGCAAAACTTGAACTTGAGAAAATATATCTTAGAAAAAAGAGTTAATTTTTAAAAATATTGCATGTATTATAGGAGATGACGAGCCAGTACAACCAATATTTTTAAATCATCAACAAAAATCTAATGTGAATTTTGACTTTATCATTATTTCTACAATGCGTCCGGACATGCATTATACAAACATTCAACAAAATATGTGACTAAATTGATCTTGTATTTGAAAATGTGTTTGGTCTTCCTTTTCTTGTTTATCCCAACATTCCAAGAAAATGTGGGAAAAACTTTTTGTTTTTGTCAAAAGATTCCCCTTCAGACTTTTGATCTAAGGTATCTAGATTCTAATAATAGACGACATTCAAGTATAAGATGCAAGAATAATTACAGGCTTAATAATTCATTTCGTTCTAGACTCTACGATGAGCTAGGATGAGAACGTTTGAGTACGAGAAGAAAAAAAATCACAAATTAGTATTAATTTATAAAAACAATTAAAGGACATTCTCCACAATCCCTGACAGATTTATTAGAGCCTTAACACTCCCAATACTCACTCCTGCAGGCTCTGGAATGATATCAACATATACATGTATAGGATCCTACAAACAAGAACTGTGTCCTGTATGGAACATCAACAGCACAACTGTATAATACCCTTCCAACTTACATCAGAAATGCTCCCAGTGTCTCAATATTCAAAACAACGATATAACCTACTTCTGTAAGAAAAGAAATGAATGTTTTCATATTGGCGTGAAGAAATATGATATTTATTGCCAACTTAGATATCATGCAAGCATACTGAACTAGGATCTTTTTTCCATCATTTGTCTGATTTTGGAAATTTAACAATTGTAATGCACAAAAATGAGAAATACAAACCACTATAATTCTTGGAGTGTCCTGTCTATAACACAAATAGTATACAGTTATAAGTGGGTCCGAGAACAACAGCTGTTTTCGTTTGACCCAAAAACTGACCTATTGCCCAAAGTCGTAGTATGAAGGCAACAGATCTATTCGAGGGTCAAACAAAACTACTGTTTTGTTATACACTTCATTTTAAGGTTGTTTTTACTAGAGGCGCATTGTTCGTTGAATTTGAACTTTTAACAGGATAGTGTTATTAAGTACATTTATCACCATATCAACGAATTTAAAAGAAAACATACCCAATATCCTAATTAAGATTAACAGATTTTTATTGATGTATTGTTCGAAAATATTTTATGCAACGTTGATTTCATTTTCGTGTTCCTAACAGATTTTCATTGATATGATATTCTAAAATATTTTATGTAATGTTGATTACATTTTTCGTGTTTTTGTTCTCCGTTTCATCTAATAAATTCTTATTTCATCATCAGTCAAATTAATAAACCTCGCCATTATATAGAAAAGCAGCAGACCGAGAATCACGTGACTTGTGTTGCCAATAAAATTAGGGCAGACTACTGACAAGTCAACATATCGATAAGTGCTGACCGGTCAATAGACCACGAGTGTGAAAATTGGTTTAAAAATTAAAATGTTAGTTCTATATCGTATTAGTTTATATAGAAAAAAATAAGGTGATAGATTGTTTAACGGCCGACTCGAGAATTTTTCACTCATATGGAGACGTCATCATTGCCGATGAAGTGCTGCAAAATTTAGACCTATGCTCGTCGCTTATGGCCTTTGAGAAGAAAGGAATCTTCATCGTGCCACACCTAATTTGACACGGGGCCTCGGTTTTTGCTGTCTCATTCGAAGAACCGCCCCATTTAGTCGCCTCTTACGACAAGCAAGGGGTACTGAGGATCTATTCTAACAACCTGGATCCTCACGGGGAAAAATAAAATTAAGGTTTATAACAAAGAACATGACATTGAAACGCTGCTTTCAAATTATGATATAAGTATATCAAGTGATCTGTTGTTATATTAATGATAATATAAGCACATGAAAGCAAATGTTTGAACTTTTGCGCAAATTCTTTGCTTCCACCAAAATATTTGAGTATTTGTGTTACAGGTACTTAATTGTTGCAGTTCTTTCATATTTATACAGCTGCCAATGGTATGTTTCTACTCTTTATGTGTATCATGTTTAGAACTTATAATCTAATGTATAATTTTACACTGTAGGTATATATTTACATCTCCAATGTTTTGCCTTCAATTTACCAATTGAGGTGATAGCCCTTTCCTCATAAGTGTGAACAATGTGCGAATGAATTTTGATGAATAAAGTACGACCATTTTAACGGCTGTAGATTCTCCGACAGAAATGAAAATAGATTGTAAATATAAGAAATAAATTTTATGAAAATACATAAGGGTATGAACATCAACGCTTCAACCGGCATACTTTTAATGAAGCACGAACTCTCTTCAGAAAGTATGCAGGCGGAGAGCGTCGAAGTTCATACCCATGTGTGTATTTAAAAAAAAAATCTTTTTTATATTTACATTTCCATGATTTTGTATTTTATATTTTTACCAATTTGATGATAGTATTTTCATCATGAATGCGAAGCAGTGTGAAAGAAAACCCGCAGTCATGGAGTGTGTAGTGGTAAATTAAATTGTATTCAATTTTCAACGTTACGCAAGCGATTGCGAGATTTAATTAAACGAAATAGTACTCTGGAATATAATTTGTCATAACTAATTGCGTTTTTGTTTTACATCATTTTATTATTCATTAACCGTTTCTGTATTTGTTTTCTTGTTGTTTGCATGTATATAATTTTTTAAATGCTTACGAAATCTGATTTGCGATAAGTTTGCTAAATATGCAAGTAATTCTTCGCATGGTAGTGAAAACAAGGTAATGTTTGAAATCAAACATATGTAATATTCTATTTCATTGGATATTTCCTGTAAATGAATTAGAACTATAATTAAAGGTACGAGCACTTCGTTGGCAACACACGGTTTTAAGAAGACCACAAATAACAAATTACACAAACATTTTAAAAATACATTTCACAGAGACGATCTGAGATTGTGTTGCAATCGAAACTCTTCCTTGATTGATATAAAAATATCATATTCTAAACTAAAGAGTAAATTGGTAAAGGTATAACTAGAAATACCCTGTCTTCCATGTTAGAAATTTGTAAATTATGATAGTTTGGAAGATAATTCTTGTACAACTTAATTTTTTTTTCATTAGTGAATCATAACTCTCGTGCTGTGTAAGTGAAAATTTACTTCAATTTCGAAAGAATTGTAAATAAAATAATATGTTTATATGGCGAGACCTTTGAAAGGATTTCAAAATAAAATTATTTTTGTGGCAACTATCTGAAAATGGCAGAAAGCAGAAGAAAATAAAGTCCATCAAATCACCAAGCGCTGTATCGATGACAACTGCGCATTTCATTATATGTGCATTTATTCAGTATTTAATATTTTAACACATTGTTAACTTCATCATTCAATACGAAGTAGCATTGATAATCCCAATAATAAAAGTGATCGGATGCTCGAGGCATTCTTTTGAACTGTCTTAGAAATAAATTAAACATTATAGATACACAATTTTACTTTGAGGCAATAGAAATTTGTCTTGTAAATTCAAGAAGTTTTTTTTTATGATACTAACTTTTACAACAAGCATGTAATTTTACTTTGAGTAATAATTTCTTTGCATGACACATGGCATTGCTTGCCATCTTTTGATTGTATATGAAATCAGATATGTTCAAAACAAGGAAAACAACACAAATTAACAAACAAACAAAAAACCATCAACAAACAAAAAAAAACAAATAATAATAAAAAACCAACAAAAACACACATAAACATTGCTAAAATATCACAACTCTTCTAAAAAATATTTTTGTTGAGAAATAGATATCATAAAAATACTAGAAATAATGTATGAAAATTAGATTCCGTCTCAAATATATACCAAAATCATGTATGAAATAAATACATGGGCAGTAGCATCGCTTTAGCGTTTACGTTTTCTTTCTTTCTTTTTGCAAGTTAAGAAATACTTTGTATTTAGAATCGTTGAATCTCTACATAAAGAGGAATTATTAAAAAGTGTTGAGTTTTGTTAATTACATTTGAAATATCGTGGCTATGATAATTTTAATTTTAGCGTTTAGATTTAAGTCATTTCAGCGACAGCTGTTGAATTACAATATCTTTAAGCATTGTGGTTTAGAAATAGATTAATTAATCTCTAAAATATATAATTAAGAAAAATAATCGTATTTATAAGTAGAGTATTATGATTAAACAAAAACACACATGACGGCGAATAAATTACCTCTTGCTATAGCGCCAAATTCATGACGTCAAAATGGTAACCATTAAGTAGTAGTATTTTGATACAAAACAAGAATAAACAAGCAGAATGTTCTCAGCAGTGAGCTCTCGGGAGCTGATAAATCAGACATTCCTGACTCCCGGCTGGTATCTACCCGATTCAGATGCGCTGTCGAGAAGTTTTCACCACAGGCGCCTGTCCATAAGCACCAGTGCTGTGTTTATCTAATATTGACTACTACTGAGAATATTTTTAGGTAAATTACAGTCTTAATTACGGCTGGAGGCGGAGGCATTTCAGGTTGACTCGTCCCATTCTTCATCAAATTGCCGTTTTCCATTTTACTTTTACAACTTTATTGTACAATTTATCTACTCGTCTGTCGAAATCCGGATTTGAAGTCTGTTTTGGGGTTTTAGGAAGATTTCCGTCCTATTAGTGTGATCTATTTATTTGAACGGAGTTTGTACTACGAAAAAATTCAAATATTGAATAACTGTTAAGGATGAGGTATTCCTTCCTAATTACATCGGATAAAGTTTATCTAAGCTTTATATCTGAAGGAACCATTGGTTTGCTATTTTGAGGGGGTCAGAATAGGTACAATAAATTCCTCACGCTTTGAATGAACAATTGTCCCTAAACAGAACAAAATGCATTAAACTGAATGTGGTGATACAGATATCGAGCACCTTGGTCTATGCAGAAGAAATTCGGGTTTGATACGTGAAGAATGGGATCATGTCTGGCTCCAGTCCTCCTAAGGATGGAATATTTATGGACACTCTAGCCGCTAAGGACCGACTTGATCAAGATAAATGGCGCGCCGACAAACAATCGCCATAGCAAGAATACCTTTAAAAACGCTATCTAAACCTAACTCTCATGAGAAGGACTCTCCATGCTCGTTCTATTCAGATAGAATTAAAGAGGAATAAAACGCCAATTAACCCTTAATACTTCTTGTCAAATTTCCTTTCAGTTTTCTCAACATTTAAAACGCGAATAATTTGTAGATAAGAAATCAATAAATCTTAAAAACGCTGTGTTTATGATGTTTTAACTTTGGCATCAGTTCAGTAATTGAGGGGGATTTTGGGGCACTTATAGAATTATTCCAGCTATGAGTTATCAATTTAGTGCTGAATTGCTGAAGACTACTTAAAGCAGTTTTATTACGAAGAGTGATAAAAACAGTTTCTGGGACTATCTGTCCATGCATTCCACCATACCAGAAGTGTTTTATGACAATAGTCATTCAATCCTAATGACCACGATAAACTTTTCTATACTCTCTTGTGTTTGGTGTGAACTAAAAATGGATACTAACTTCTCTTGTACAGTTTGGAGACCAAAACTACAATCATTTCATCCAAATAAACACCGTTGAAGGAATTTTCATATCAAACTATTTTTGAAGCTAGCTAGCGAGCGCAATAACATGCCAATGATTATTTTTGACAAAGATGAATACCTAAACGATTACACTGTTTGAAATGATCTTAAGATTGAATTGTGGTTTGAATAAGAATCGTCAACACTTCACATCTTCCTTCAAAGCCACCGTGTTCAATTCTCTGTTTGATGATCTTCCTAAAACTGGCTTGTAGTGAGCAATTAAATGGTAAAACGGTGTTCCAATTGCCCCAATTTATACATACGGCGATGCTTCATCAAGGACCGCTTTCTCGAGAGTTAATTACTGGGTAAATATAATGTCCAATTCATTCCGGAACGATTTGTTTGATCAATTCTATCCATTTGGGAGTAGATGTTGGGGTGAAGCCGTCTGTGTTAACCTTTCTGATTTGCGGCATACCTCCGTGGTGTCGGGTATCACGATGACCGGAGATAATGTCCACTTATTCAAGGGTCACGTGTGGTCAAAGCAGGATTCCTGCCCGTTTTCACTTTCAAACACTTTTTGTTGTTCAAAGTTATTCATAGAATGCTTACTGAGGATGTTTTTGATAGGTGGTGCTCGAATTAATTTGAATAAGTATACTTGCATAAATTGCATTTGTTAACGTTTTGAATTACAGACATTACGATCCACTTTATTCAGAAGTGATATCTGATAGATCAGAAGCTAGTTAAATATTATATATGTATATGGATTTTACAAAATACGTTCGGTGTCATTCTAAACTTTCACTGCTATCGGTTTTACTGGGCACTCTCATACGAGAGCCATTTTAGCATATCTTACCGCTTTTGATTAAGTCGTATCAATAAAACAACTACGTGATATCACATATCCATTTAAGTTATATCACTTATAATTAGTCACCCGATTAATTTATATCACAATGAGAGTATTCGTTCGTCCATTTTAGTACATGAAAATAAAGAATGACCCCTCGCTGTCGCCATGAAATAAGGTACGGCGTCACCAGATTGAAACATGGAGGGTGTTAATGAAGTACAAAAAAAAAAAAACAAAAAAAAAAAACAAAACAAAAAAACAACAACAAAAAACAAAACGAAAAAAAAAAAAAAAACAACAAAAAAACAAAAAAAACCCAAAAAACCCAACAAAAATAAAAAAAAAAAACCAAAAAAAAAACCCAACAAAAAACAAAAACAAAACAAAACAAAAAAAACCCCAGCAAAAACAAAAAAAAAAAAAAACAAAAAAAACAACAAAAAACAAAAATTAAATAAAAAACAAAAAAAAAACACCAAAAAAACAAAACATAACAAACAAACAAAAAAAACAACAACAAAAATTAATTATAAGTGATATAACATAAAAAAAAAAAAAAAAAAAAAAAAAAGGGAAAAAATTATTATCGCACAAATATAACTATATATGTTGGCAAGGCGAATGATTTGAAATAACCAACCTGTAACAAAACAATGTAAAAATTTACGTTTTTCATAATAAGAGAGTGTTTTTCCATGGAAATATCGGGCAGTGAGTAGCACATCTTTCTGTCTAGAGATATAGAGGTCACCTTTCTATACAGGTACTTTTACTGAATCTCACGAGTGACTGCTTAATACAGGTTTCACTGTACTTATAAAATGCTTGAAAATATATCTCTGTTTTGTGTGATCGTAATTGTTTTGATGATGCTGGGAAAATAGAAGTTTAATTTAGGTAACTCGTTCCAAGAAGTGCGACAGAAAAAATATAGGGTTGTACTTGGTATGAAACACATATGAACGATTTGTCAATTAACACTGATCATTCTAATATAGAAGTAAAATAATCAGCATCATGATAGTATACGTTTTTCATAAGAAGTCTGCATTTCCATAAAAATATCGGACAGTAAGTAGCACATCAAATTTCTGTTCCTACCAATATTATCGATTGTTTGTGTGTTTTACGGCCCGTTGAGATTTTTCATTCATATTGAGATGTCACCAGTGTAGGTGAAGTGCCACAAATTTAGACCTATGTTTAGCGTCAGGGCCGTGGCAATGAGGGTTCTTTAACGTGCCAGCGCCTGCCTTGATACGGTATTTCCTATTTTAAAAGTCATATTCGAAAGACCCGCGATTGTCACTTTTAAATGCCGAGCTTTTGGCGAAGGAGTAATCACTACCTATATTAACGTCTTTGGTTTGACACGAACGGGGCTCGAACAAACGACCTCCCGGTTACGAAGCGAACGCTTTACCACTGAACTACCGCTACCGGTTCCAAAATTATTGATCTAGAATAAAAATAATTATTGATCTAGATTAATAATAATATTGTATGAAATAAAGTATCTTTTTAAATTTCGATTTTTACTGCAACATAAAGGGCATACTACTCTTGCTGTAGACAGTGATCAGAATGAGCTAGCCTTGTACATAAGTGTCACTTTATAATAAGTACTATCGGCTGGTTTTTTTTCCCTTCTTCTCAAAACTCTCAACTAAAACATACAATTACAACTGATATAGAAGTAAAGTGAATTATTTTATGATATTGTAGTAAATTGGTAGGACTGTGGATATCGACCTGGATGGCTCTGTAGTTATAGAGCTCCTGACAAGTAATGCAGGTTCCGGGTTTGATTTCTTCTCCAGCAATATGAATGTGTATAGTCTCCATTCCTATTACAATATACAATTCTAGGTTGAATGAAATATGTACTAAGAATTCACAAATACAGTGAATATTATTTTCCCCCAATATATTAAAAGAGATGTTCAGTTATTTTTGATCTTTTATAAGTTTTGTTAGAATGAAAAATATTACTATTTGATTCAATAGAGTCAAATGTTAGTTTAAGGGGAAAATCTCATATAGCAAAAGAAATGCAAATTTTCAATTTCTACATCTATATTCTTACCGCCAGCAAATTCTACCATTGATATTTGGACTGACAAAGGCAAATATTGTTTTAAGTTTAAATCGAGTGTTTTGAAGAGCATTGTATGATGGGAAATTCATACACATTGCGACACCCAAAGCGTTGAACACACAGAATGCAAACCAAACGTTTGGAGCAATTTGCAAGTTCAGCGCAGCGTAATGTAAAACAACGAGGATTTGATTGGAAAGCAACAAAAGTTAGTGCTAAAATGTAATCTGCATTAATACGAGAAAATCTACCACAAACAGATCCTAAGTTATACAATTCAAAGCTCGTAATCGAATCTTAAGCCAATTTGAACAAATTCTCACGCAACAACACAAACATTAAAATTTGTAATACCAACCAATTTGCATTTTGCGCCAAAATGTATCGCCAAATAGTGCATTATTTAGCGCTTGGGCGCCTGAGGAAATGTTTTCGTAGACAGTATCAGATACAAAATGGAGTTTCAGGCTTAAAAAGGTCGACCAAACATTACATTAACTAATTATAACAGAGGGTAAACATTTTAAAAAGCATCCCGTATCGTTTCACAACATTTTTATTCCAACACAGCGAACGTGTACACCAGATAATGGAGTTTTCGCATTGACTTGTCAAACAGACATATCAGGGTGAGCTTCTTGGACCAAAACGAGGTCTGTAGCTCGGGTTATTCTACCTCGTTACCTCGCTAGAAGGAAACTCTAGAGGACTGAAATGTGTAAACTTGGGTATTACAGGTAATGTGAATTAGACTGATTGAGGATCTCACTTCCACCAATTCGTGTCGTCAGACGTCAATAGCAGTTTACAGGACTGTGTGTGAAGAGAGGTGTTGGGGTTTGATGGGCTCACTTCATGGATAAACATATCCATCCGCGGTCAATTCTAGACTATGTATCGATGATTCTGACAAATATTGAAATATGCTGACAATAATATTTTGCCCTGTATGGAACGTTTGGTTGTCTCTTTTGTTAAATAGTTGTTTTTCACGTCACGAATTATCTGTAACGGAGCAGAGGCAATCAATATTTGGACATTGTAAATCGTTGGTAATATTTGTAGCTAGTAAAACTATCAAAAACACAACAGGAGGAACATCAACAAATATAGAATTAAACATACAATAGTGCAGAGAACCAGTTTTTGGTTGTTTGTTTTATGTCCCGTCGAAATTTTTTCATACATACCGAGACGTCATCAGTTGTTTTAGATATTAAATGTTCGTTGAACTAATCAGTGGCGAGGAAATGCAAACATGCCACTTTCGTTGAAATATTCATGGGGATTATCGCGAGAACTTATTCCTCAATCTTTTGAAAAATTATTTCTATAAACCATGTATACAATTTATTGGTTCAGTTATGCCCAAAATCGTCCAACTATTGCGATCCCATTAAACAGTTCCTGTCCTAGTTATAAAGACAAATCAATGACTAATAATTACAGTTATATACAGTTGTTGATCAGATTAAATTGCTGGAATGAAAGCAGTCTGATAGTGACCAGGTGATCAGACCAAGTAATTGTGTGTGGACGTGGTTTTAGTATACATTATCAGGATTTAACTCCGTGGTGTTTTGACAAATGTTGAGATACTGAATTAAATTCATATTACAGGAGATAACAACTTCGTGAAGGACTAACGCATTACAGTGTAGATACAGAGGCATGGTATCTTAACTTTTAGAAGAGGATAAACCCCGTTCCTCTCTACCACCATATGACCTAAACTGGAATTTCGGGTTTACTAAAGTACCTGATAAAATGATAGATCATGGAAGGAGAGGAAGTTAATGGTACATATTGCACTTAATTTTACTCTGACTCAGAGAGAGAGAGAGAGAGAGAGAGAGAGAGAGAGAGAGAGAGAGAGAGAGAGAGAGAGAGAGAGGACTTATATCCGTTACCGAATGAAAATAACAGATGGCATGGGATAAATGAAATTGCCTTCAATGAGAATGGTCAAGCTTGTTAATTTTAATCGTTTATTTCAAATTACACTGGGATTTTACTGTCCGGAAAAACACTTCAAAAGGTGGTATCTATTTAAGTATGTATCGATGGAAAAATAGTGGGTTATTCTTAATTCTGAAGATCCCGGAAATACCACGAGGTCATGTACACTTTGATGCAAAACATCGTAATTTCATTGGATAATAGCCTTTTAATCTCCGTTCCTGCCAAAATATTGGATATAGATAGAGATTTATGTATTGCATCAATAAATCTATGCGATTTTTTAATTCTAAAATACCATCAGCGGCATTGATGTTGCAATTCTTCTGAAACTTGATTATAATACAGTGTACCCATTTTTTAATAACTCATTTTAAAGTACATGTGTCATGAAGGTGTAATAAAAGTAATGTGAAAATATATCATTGAAATCAGATTTGTAAGTTAGAGTATATATATATATATATATATATATATATATATATGCTGAATCCATGTTCAAAATGTAGAAATATGTATGTCGATATGATAAAGTCTCATTTCTATAAAGCATTTTTATTTTACCAAAGGACATAAATACACGCATTACAATATAAATGAGGTATGCTATATCGCATGTTACAGTCATCTCATTATATTGCTTACGGTCCATCTGAACGGTTATAACCATTTCCAAGATTAATTTTGTTCCTGTAACTATCACTGAAAGTATAACTCTGTATTTCAACCACAGGTACCTGTATCTAAAACTGACAAATTTTGCGTTTGATAAATTCATCCGACAGAAAATACAGAAACATGTAGACTATTTTATTTTTGAGTGGTGTGTATTCTTTATATTTCTTCAAGAGTCTTTCATCCGTATAGAGGCATCCCCAGCCTTGCGTTTTTTAATATGTATAAGTTTAACGGTATACTTTTAATAAGCTTAATAAAAAGGTAGGGACATAATGGCCTGTCAAAAATTGCAGAAAAAGCTTTTTGTTTTAACTAGGTATTAGAATACAAGCACAACTAGAATGAATATAATGTATACATCTTGTGGTGTTTAAAAATTATTATTTTTAATTTTTTTTATGAAGGCTAAATATTCATCAAAGAAAACACCATCCTGTTTAGAGGACAACTTCCGCATTATAATAAGATTTTTAATCTTTCATTTTTAATCTTTACGGAGAATCTGGTGCCTTGACCCATTTCCCCCTTTTCAACAAAACAATTTGACAATGTTTTTTTTTACTACTCGTTAACATAAGTGTTAATGTGCAATGTTGACAAATACAAAAAAAAAACCCCAGCAAACAACACGCTGTACCACCTTAATCATTAGGAAGACGTTATTCTATGACCAAGGAAGGGAGAGTTTCCATTAATCAGCAATGTCATTTATATAAAGCAATATTCAAACATGACAAAAGAAGAATAAGAGGAGCTGAACAACTGTTTGGAAAAATAAATAATTCAATATTTAATTCTCTTTCAATATATTTCGTGTCTCAGGAAAAAAAAAGTACGTGTATGATAAGGACTAAGCACGCCTCGTGTCTTTGTAACCCCGTGTGTATTGTTACACGTAATTCGCCAAATCTAATCTTTCTGAGACTTTTGATACACTGAGTGTGTTTCTACTAAATTTATACTTAATTTAAGCTTTGTTTGATGTCAATATAGGAAATTTAGCAGTACATCCTGGACTAACAACGACCTCCGCAAGAGAACCGTCATATCGCCGTCAAAACCGGAAGTCATTCCTTTCTTCTAAATCTCCAAACCAAATAGACAGATTTGAACAATACGAATCAATTGTAACCGATTCATTGCCACCTTAGCATGTTCATTTAGACATTGACTGCTTGGCGCTGAGTGTCAACAAACGAAAGCAAACTTTCTTTCAGCATTTATTAATCGTCTATTAGATTTCTACAAATACTGCAGCCCTAAGTACCTAAATCTATGTCAATAATTGGCGCTTTGGGAACAAAAGGGGACCTTTTCGAGCCAATTTGTTACTGAGAAATTACGCTAACAAGATTGTAGGATTGCGTGAGATCTGTTGCCGATCCTAATTGGAAAGTGAATAGTCCGACGTGGATTGGGCGAAATTTGAAACGCTGACTATTGATGGTTGATCAGCGAGCGATCACAACGGTAAATGTACAGCCTGCCGTTTTGCTAAATCTTAGTTTATTTACCGGAAACTGTAAAGAACGCTAAAGAACGCTATTATCCAAACACATCCCAATGTGGGTAAACAAACACCCCCCGTATTTCTTACTGAATTCAACACTGAATTATATATATATAATGAAAGTGCAGTATTATACTGGCAATGCGGTGGACATATAATTTGAAAACATAATGGATGTTAACGTGTTTCAAAACATTGTATGTTCGCCTCACTATAATCAAGCAATGCTTATATTTACGTTATTTAGATTTCTTTAATGATGGATTCTTGTCATCATTCAGTATGTCAGAATTGTATGTACTTGCATTTTCTCCGCTTTTGGAACATGTGGGTCATGTTGCTGTAACATAACTCTTTCTTACAGATGTCACATTTAACCTGAAATGGGATCTGGGAAACTTGTAGTCTATATTTTTAGTGAAATCAACAAGTGTAATAGAATATCACTATATTCTCTCAATTAAATCGTATTAAGTTCTTATCTTTACCGCCAGTAGAACAAACTAACAAGAAGAAAGATTCTCAAAACTTTGGGAAGAAAAGTAACGGAGTATAGTAAAGGAGTATATAAGATAATCTTAGGACTCTATTTACCCTTTGACAATCGGATTTTTATTTGGTAATATCAAGTGTATTTTGTACACGAATCCCGCAGCTTACTTGGTAATTCTCAATTTGATCACAAACACGCTGCTGTTCTCCGTATTTTGCATAAAATGGCTATTTTTAAAGCCGTTTTTCTGGCAAAAATAATCGAGTGCAAGCTTATACAAACTTCAAATTCACACCATTGCTTTATCTTTCCAGCACACATTTACAACAGAAAGCAAATTTTTTTTATCCAAGCAATGTTTTCTGAAAGAAAAATGTTCACAAGAATTAGCATTTTAATTCCATTTGATTAGAATTGAAAAAATGTGTTGCTCTAGATCATAAGACATCCAAAAGCTGTATTTTCTTTTTTCAGTACCGACGAGTGATCATATTTTGATTCCAGATACATTTATCTGTCCTTTATAACAGGCCGCACAAGAGCGTTGTCTGTTCTGAAATGGGTTTTGAAAATGTACATGCGTTTCTGCGGGATTAATGTTTAATGTATTTTTAATGATTTCCCCACAAATTAATGTAATATAACTACTTAATCAGAGATTGAAGTTATTGTTAATATTAGCGTTCAAGTTGAATAACCTCTAGATATAAATCATGCGTATTTAAAGGTAACTTAAAATGCAATTAACATTATATAATTGTCAATTTGCACTACGTTGTTTCGAGTTCAATTTATTTCATCTATTTGAAATGCAAAAAACTGGTGTACAGTGTTTTGTGGATTCAAGACTATTTTTGTGGATTCACACAACTATTAATATATTAAAGTGGTCTTGAGGGGATACGGGGAGTTTAGTCCAGACAAGTGCATGTATGAACATCCCTTTTAGTCGTTATCCTTCTCCGCAAAGTTGTTTCTACTAACGAATTTTGCTTAATTAAAGTATGAGTTAACAAATAACTATTCACTCTGAAGGGATACATGTACGTACAAAATACATGTCGTCAGTGTGGTCCAATCTAAATAATAATAAAAATAATAATAATAATAAATATATAATAATAATATACCTACTTTCGTATCTTCTGCAGCTTGATACCTTTGACGATTGCATCAAGTTGATCTCTTGTCTTATATTGAACCTAAGAAGCAGACACCTTTCTTGTCTAAGACCCAGACACGTTTCTCGTATTCTATATTGAAACAAAGAACCAGATACCTTTCCTGTATTTAATACTGAAACTAAGAACTAATACCTTAACCTTATTTATATCAAAACTAAGAACCAGATACCTTTCCTGTATTTAATACTGAAACTAAGAACTAATACCTTAACCTTATTTATATCAAAACTAAGAACTAATACCTTAACCTTATTTATATCAAAACTAAGAACTAATACCTTAACCTTATTTATATCAAAACTAAAAACTAATACCTTAACCTTATTTATATCAAAACTAAGAACTAATACCTTAACCTTATTTATATCAAAACTAAGAATTTGACACCTTTACCTTATTTTTTATTTAAACTAAGATCTTTTGTAACTTTTTTCACTAGTAACTGACACAGATTCCAGATAAAGTTATTGTTCAGTACAAAACCAATAAATCTTATTAGGTTTCATTTTCTGCATGGTTGTTTTCTTCTTATCATACAATTGCTTTGAATCTTAAAAAGACTTAGAGTACATTTCGTATTTTTCATAATTTCTATACTGTATAATGTTAGTTTGTATTGTCCAAGGTTCAGATATATATTATATGTCTAAAAGTATACTTTAAGCTTTCATCTCGATGCCACCAGTATATAAAAAACCAGAAATGAAAAGGATTCCCTAATCTCGAAAGCATGAAATAATACTAATGATGATAATATCCTTTATTTATGTAGGACTGTACAATTAGTTATATATGGTGGCTCTGTATTTAATATATATAATATCGAGGACATATTTCATAAAATATGAAAATATCGCTGATAATTTATATACAGATAAGAACTTTAAGAAAATAACAATAAGAAAAAAGATTTCTTGTGATATATATATATATATATATATATATATATATATACCTGTACCTGCACAGTAGGACTGCGTGCCGTATATCTTGATACACATAATAATTTCATTCAAATCCATAATTGTATAGTATGTCAGTAAGATGTGTTAATGAAAGAGAATTGTACAGGCTAAAAATCAATATCACATATGTCGGAGGGCTGTCTTGTACACATTCTCATTCAAGGTTTGGTAAAAAAAAAAAGAAAGAGCTGGGCAGTTTCTTTGAAAATTTGTTTTAGAATTTGAATTTCAATTCTTTTCCATTTTTCAAGCGAAATTAACACACACACACACACACACACACACACACACACACACACACACACACACACACACACACACACCAACTCAGAGGACTGATATATAAAAATTAAGATATCTTTTAATTAATCTTTTATCGTTAAGACTCACAAATGTATTTTAGCATACAAAATTTTATTTGGAAGTTACATTGCAGGTGTACCTAAATGTAGCACCAGTAGCAAGTTTCAAGACTTCTTTTAAAATATAATTCAAAAGTTTTAGATAGTAAATATTTTCAATTTTAATTCAAATAGTTGTAATCGAGCATTATGATTTTTTTCCATTTTGAAAGTCCAACCCGTTTCTCAGAAAATTTTTATCAGATGTATGCAACTTCCAAAAGTAAATATACTGGTATAATTTAGTGAAATTAACCCAAATTGGGATTAAAAACAGGAAATTGAATAATATCGATAGCGCAGGCTTCAAGGGGCAAAATCCTGCAAAATCTCCACATTCATTCAATAAAAAATTAAATTTCCTTCTCTAATTGCCGTTGTGAAAGACGGATATATAAAGGCAGAATTTTTTTATCATCGTTCAAAAATTGTGTTTTATAATTCACACAAATATTACAGTTTTTTCAACTGTAAACTTTGTGGTTTCAAGTGTTTAACTGTTTAACTGAGAGTTGAACTTCCTTCAATTTCCTTTGGCCACCATGCACTGCGCACATGAATATATTCCATAGGAGTTTAGTGTGGGGATCTTCACATCCTCGCTTTGTTTGAATGAACGTATGTCCCAGAAAACGTTCTCCAAACAATATATCCTTTATTTAAAAGCTAAAATTCAAAGAGAGCTTGTTTCGAATTATGAGCACCATATAAACAGTATGTTCGTTTTATAAAAAGATAGGAAAAGATATGTTCACATCAGTTTTTTTTATAACCGTAAACGAGCATCGTACGCTAGGCGCTATATGGGCAATTTCGTCGCTGATTAGAGGGGTTGAAGGTCAAGACATACTTTATAATTTCTATATTATATAGAAAATAAATAAGTATATAAATTCATTGAACCAATGTTACCTGCTCAAATTTGATGAAAAAAATTTATACATCAATTAAATGGATAAAAAACAGCGGAACACACACACACACACACACACACACACACACACACACACACACACACACACACACACACACACAGTTCAGCTTCCAAACTCTGTAACTTAATTTTTTACAATGTAGTATAATTAAATTTCAGCAAATTCATTTGAGAGAAATAGTTTTTGAGTTAGTAATTAAATCATTAATTACATTCACACATGTATTGCAGTACTATAAAGTGTAATTTTATATTCCATACGGGCCCAACGAACTGGTATGTCACCATACACATTTATAATGAAACAGAAACGAAATTACTGCTAAGAAATGGGATAAAATATTGTTAATTTCAAAGTTTGATTTTCATAGATGTTTTGTAATGAGCGAATTTCATATTAAAAAAAAAAGAAGTTTGTCACGTGAATAACGCAAAAACAATAAAATAATGATCAATATTTTGATTTTTTTTATGCTGAGTTGAATAGAAAGACCACATTTTATCGTATTGAAATGACTCGTTTGAAACAAATATGAACTAGAATATTGTCTTGGAAATATAAACTCATACCGGGTGTGAAAGGTTTGTATTAGTACTGCGTATAATAAGGAATAACTCTTGCATGAAATAATATAATCATAAAAAGTATATGGTTATTATACAAAATGTACAATAATACATGTATACATTCACCACAATACATATAATATATATATATATATATATATATATATATATATATATATATATATCTGTGTGTGTGTGTGTGTTATGTTACTGATGGAAGAGAGAACCCAGATGGAATGTAACCGGGAAGAGATCACCGACCTCCCGAAAGTAAAGTGGCAAACTTTCTCAAATATATCGGCGGGAGCGAGAATTGAACACACACACACACACACACACACACACACACACACACACACACACCACATATATATATATATATATATATATATATATATATATATATATATGCTGTGTGACCTGTTTCATACGAACTATTAGGCTGTTCTTGGTACACTGATTTTGACTACGGATTACTCCGTTTACCTGATCAAGATAAAAAGGTCACACACGGCGGGTGTCACCGGTCGACAGGGGATGATTACTCCTCCTCGGCACCTGATCCCACCTCTGGTATATCCAAAGGTACATGTTTGCCCAACTCTCTAATTTGTATTCCATATAGGATTGTTAAGATTGATCACTGTTCCTTATCTTTGCCTTTTCATTTAACAATCAAACGAGCCTGTATCTCTGCTGTTGGACACCATGTTCCTGAGGATTCGTCTCGCTCGATATATGTTCTTCCATTGATATAAACGATAATGAGACAATATTAGCTTACACGTCGCCCGGTATAAAAAGGTGTCACTCTGTGGAGTCTATAAGGGCACTGACTCTGACAGAATGGTTGGTGTCCCTCGGTTATTCTTCGAGATATTAAAGATCCACCTACGTGTTCTTGTTCTTCGTCTTCTTTTAACTATAGTCCAACTGGACATTTCATTACTGGTAATGTTGATATATATGAAAATAAAGATCTAAAATCACTTATTTTTATAGGTCCTAAATCGTCCGTTTACTAAATTTGAAATCACAAAATTTTTCTGAAATCAACAACATCAAAACTTGACTTCTCAACATTTAACACGACCATACAACAGGCTAAACTAAAGACTAGAGATTTAGACAGTTGCTTCTTTAACAAAAATGGCAAAAGGAAATTATTCATATCTAGTGATCAGTCATCTAAAAAATTAATTTGGTAAACACCACTCAGACTCCACGCACAAGTATTCTGAAGATGATATTAAAAATATGCTAAAGTTCCTCATTGACAGTATCTTCGTGGTCTTTGTTGAACATGTCTTCCAACAGTCTGTTGCAATTCCATGGGAACAAATTGTGCTCCTTGGTTAGCTGACATGTTTTTATATTCTTATGAAGACGAATTCATTCAAAATCTACATTAGAAGAAAATATCTCTTGCTGTGGCCTTGAATTCAACATTTAGATGTACCGACGACGTTTTATCTATTAACAATGATTATTTTCATTCATATGTCGATCTGATGTATCCCAGTGAACTTGAAATAAAAGACACCACAGAGTCTTTCACCTCTGCTTCGTACTTGGATATTTTATTGAAAATAGATGCCGACAGCAAATTAAAAAATCAATATTATGACAAACGGGATTATTTCAATTTCTCCATTGTCAATTTCCCATTTTTGAGTAGCAATATCCCATTATCGTCTGCAGATGGTGTTTATATCTCTCAACTGATTCAATACGCAAGATCTTGTTCTGTATATGATCAGGTTTTAAATCGAGGCAGGCTACTGACAAACAAGTTGATGTTACAGGGGTTTGTACAGTCTCCTCTAAAGTAAGCATTTCGCAACCTTTATGGTCGTTATAACGATATAGTTTGCCAGTACAACCTTCTTTTAGGTCAAATGCTGAGAACTCATAAAAGTAATTTACAAGATCTAACAATTTACCTAAGAACTCGTACAAATCATTCACAAGATCTAACAATTTATGTAAGAACTCATGAAATTGTTAAACCGTTCTTGGAACACTGATTCTGAATGATTAATCCGATTACCTGATCCCACCTCTGGTATGTCCAGGGATCCATGTTTGTCCATCTCTCTGATTTGTATTTTCTATAGGAATTGCGATTGAATATTGTTCGTTACCATAGCCTTTTCATTTATCATATGCACTGTACAGTCGTCAAATAGTCAGCTTTGGTACAAAAACAAATCCATATACCCAAATTAAAGATCGCCATGTTCCATTGAGAGATATTTTTTATAATTTTTTTTCAGAGCTCATGTACTCCATCTCAAACTGTTTTATAAAAATTTATAAAAACTGTGATATATTGATTAGTGGAAATTAATAATTTTATCGGACGTAGCTTCCGTACCAAAACATTTGAAAATTTAACCTGTAAATCTTCTAACGTTGTCTACGCTATTGGGTGTAAGTTCTTTGGATTAATTTATGTCGGAGAAACTAATGGGTCACCAAATAAAAGAATATCGGGAAAGATATTTCAATTAAGAAGTGATGGTGATCAACTTATCTCTAACATTTTAATTCCCCAGACCATTCCATCTTGTCTATGAGGTCAGGATTCTGAAAAACAATTTACCAGCATATAAACAATCCATCTGTAAGTACCCGTTTTCGAAGACCACGAAAAGACTCTATGCACTGCATTTCCATATGGGTGCAATGATAATGTATACAATATAGAAAATGTGACTAGTCTACAGCGAAATAACGTGAATGTGATGGGACTTCTTCCATGTCTACAAAGATAATAGGCGCAGTCATGGACATCGTTCATATAAAAGACCAAATATACACAATGTCACACTTGATTCACTTTTACCTTATATCAACAGACAATATGTTCCAAATCATATTCGCATGTACTTTACTCTGTTCTATTGAGAGTTTTGAACTCGTTTTTTTTGTTATAGAAGCTAAAGCTTGTCAATACTTGGAATTTACAACACCAGAATATAGACTGAATTCTATTATCATGATGTTGCTCATCACAGGCTCTGTAAACCACCGCGAGTTATGGAAGATATTCCTTCCGAATCATGTCGCTAATTCTTGCAACTCATATTTACTAACAATGGAATAGATGCCGTCAACATTAGCAACATTCTTCGTCATAGAAAGTTCAGTATTATACTCTAGAATATTTGAAATTCGTCTGCACCCTGAATTTATACAAATATTCTTCCACTATTGCATCCAAACGTTTTGATTGATTATTTGTTGTTTAACGTCCCGCTGGAGAATTTTTCACTCATATGGAGATGTCACCATTGTCGGTGAAGGGCTGCAAAATTTAGGCCTATGCTCGGCGTTCAGAGCCTTTGAGCAGGAAGGGATCTTTACCGTGCTACACCAGCTGTGACACGGGGCCTCGGCTATTCAGTCTCATCAGAAGGACCGCCCCATTTAGTCGCCTCTTACGACAAGCAAGGGGTACTGAAGATCTATTATAACCTGGATCCCCACGGGTTCCAAATGTTTTAATTACATACAAACGTTTTAATTACAAACAAACTTTACAATACTTAAATATAGACCATTATATACTTAATCTACCTACGTGTTCTTGTTCTTTGTCTTCTTTCAACTATATCAGCTGGACGTGTCATTACTGGTGATGTTGATATAGTTGAAAATAAGTACCTGGAATCATTTATTTTAAAAGGTCCTAAATTCATAGAACCTTAGTCTTTCAATTGGAGACAGAACTTCATCTCTATTATGAATTATGTGGAAGACTATGTCTAGATTAGACGTTGGGCTACTTGATATCTTGTCGGAATGGGTAAAAAGTATAAGAAAAATATTAAAATCCCGTATTAGACACGTCAAAATTAAATTGCTTACGATCT
The DNA here is from genome assembly GCA_024699665.1 of Ostrea denselamellosa. Taxonomy (NCBI): domain Eukaryota; kingdom Metazoa; phylum Mollusca; class Bivalvia; order Ostreida; family Ostreidae; genus Ostrea; species Ostrea denselamellosa. Next base: position 3,523,112 of record JAMZEH010000046.1, read on the forward strand.
TTCTCTGAGTTTAGTAAACCAGAAGTGTTTAAAAAATTAGATTGGTTCCAGCTAACAAAGCTTGTAACAACGTTGTCTTTGTTTGTAAGGTTCATTATTACAACTGTATTTTAAACAAACTTAGCATTAATTTCAGACTTGGGAATCGTACTTATACTCAAACTGCCCTTTCAAATGATAACATTCTTCAAAACATTGCTTAATGGAATGGTTGAACATAAATTACCGCATCTATACTGGATTCCATAACTTCACAAAAATCCTTACAAAGACAAATTGCTGGATCCAGTAAAATGCTCTTCCAAGCGCCTATCTTTGCTCCTCACGAGGGTGTTGGCAACGGTGAGAGAGAAATTTCAAACGTAGTGTGCCACAACATATGCCAGATGAGGAGTAAATCAGATGTGGATTCTACAGAATTCAAAAGAACGTTTAGTAAGCTTTTCTTAATCAAAAAACGCCAACAGTATGACTTTTACACACTATATACTGTCATTCCTCACGAAAAAAAATTAAAGATCAAACTTTTTTTTTCTTTTTTCTTTTTTTTTTTTTTTTTACATCAGAGACAAAAATGGAAAAGGAAAATATTGATATCTAATGGTCAGTCATCCAAAAAATTACAGCACTCAGATTCCACGCAAAGGCACTCTGGAATTGATATTAAAAAGACTCTGGAGTTCCTCACTGACAATATCTTTGTAGTTTTTGGTAATCGGGTCTTCCAACAGTTTGTGCCCCCAGGGGATCCGGGTTGTTAGAATAGATCCTCAGTACCCCTTGCTTGTCATGAGAGGCAGCTAATTGGGTCGGTCCTTCGGATGAGACCGCAAAAACCGAGGCCCCGTGTCACAGCAGGTGTGGCACGTAAAAGATCTCTCCCTGCTCAATAATAAATCAACATTTAGATGTATCGACGGCGTTTTATCTATTCACAATAATAATTTTCCTTAATATGTAGATTCAATATATCCCAGTGAAATCGAAATAAGACACCACAAAGTCTTCCACATCTGCTTCGTACTTCGATATTTTATTGAAAGTAAATGTTAACGCCAAACTAACAACGGGATGATTTCAATTTCTCCATTGTCAGCTTACCATTTTAAGTAGCAATATTCTATCATAACCTGCATATGATGTCTATATCTCTCAATTGATTCGATACGCAAGACCTTGTCCTGTGGATGATCAGTTTTTAAATCTAGGCAGGCTGACAAAGAAGTTGATGTTACAGGGTTTCAACAGTGTCATTTAAAGTAAGCATTTCGCAAATTTTATGGTCGTTATAACGATCAAGTTTGCAATACAACCTTTCATTGGGTCAAATGCTGACGTGTTTTATACAAACTGTTAGACTGTTCTTGGCAAACTGATTCTGCCTATGGATCAGTCTGTTTAACTGATCAAGGTATAGGGCACACGGCGGGTGTGACCGGTGCACAGAGGATGCTTATTCCTCCAAAACACCCAATCTCACCTCTGGTATATTCAGGGGTTCGTGTTTGTCCAACTCTCTAATTTGTATTCCGTATAGGATTGATGAGATTGATCACTGTTCGTTGTCTTCGCTTTTTTCTTTTTACAAACGTAAATAAACTGGTATTTCTGTTTCCAGGTTATGAAATTGTAACATATATGTTTTATAGTTCCTTATTCTTTCTTCATTTACATGTATTTGTACATTGTGTATGTACTGCAGATACTGGTATTATGTTTGTATGCATGTAGCTTCCCGGATTTGTCTCATTTTAAGGATATATCTTACGTTCACTGTATACAAGTATGATGAATTTTACTTGCATAGAAATCATTTTAGTATTACGTTTTGGGGATTTCCTAAATAGGACAATATAGATCTTAGAAGGTTTTGGGTTTTGCTGATGATCGGAGCGCCTGGGTTGTGCTGATTTAATGAACATTTAAGCACCTGGGTTTTACTGGTTAATGATGATCTGGATGAAGTGGGTTTGTACCTAATATCTACGTAATTTTTTCTATATGGCAAGTTTTTCTATTACAGTTATACTTTATAGAAATTCATTGGAACTCTTTTTATCTATTGCAGAGCTAAATTATAAGCATAGCTTAAAAACAAAACGGAATAAAATAATTATTGTTATATTCTTGAATGAATTTGGTTCGTTTATGTTCCTAAAGTAAAACATAAACGGTACTAATTTTGATGCACCAGATAAGCATTTCGACAAATAATGTCTCCTCAGTATACTCAAGTGAAAAAATGTTTAAAATCCGAAATAAGAAACAAACTTTGAATAATTGAAAAAAAAAAACGCCAAACCAAAAAAAAACCAAAAAAACCCAAAAAACCAAAAAAAAACCCAAAAAAACAAAAAAAACAATACCAAAAAAAAAAAAAAAAAAAAAAAACAAAAAAAAAAAAAAAAAAAAAATAAAAAAAAAACAAAAAAAAAACCCCAAAAAAAAACAACAAAAAAAACAAAACAACAAACAAAAACCACCCAGTACTGGAGCTAAATCCGGTTAAGGATCAGAGCTATGCATGAGGGAGATAATCTTTAATTAAGCCTTAATTAAGTATCTTAAGTGTCTTGTAATCTCCAACAACCCGACTATTTACGTATAATTATGAGACGTTTGCTCTTCAGACCTCTAATTCGGAAAATAAAAAAAAGAATAAATAAATAATAAGGTTACTTATTTAATTCATTGTCTCCTCTTTCATGATAATTTAGATTGAAGACATTTGCAGATGATTAAACATCTCTAATCTTTAGAACTATTTTGAATTTGAGAACTAGCTTATTACGTCTTTGCTCTCTTCCTATCCGCGTGTATGACATTTTGGGTCCTCAGTCTAGTAATGGCGACACGATATCTCACTACCCTTTGTTTGAAACACAGCGCTTTTATTGTATCTAATGATAAGGATTTAAAACAAAATCCTCTCTTCTACATTACACAAAATAAACTTACTCGATTAATCTTCACCAGGTAATGAATTACCTGGCTGATCAATACGACTGCGGTGTAATTGAAATACGATGGAGAGAATCTCGGATAATTACGAAGCCCAGCCATAAGTTACGGGGTATCTCAGCTATTGTGTATTAGGCCACTTGGTTGCGATTCTACCGGTCTGTCATTTTAAGCCATCATCCCCCCATAACGTATTAAACATACTGACAAAGTGGCATTTTAGTGGAAAAGTAAATCTCTGAACATTATAAAAGTGCCTAAACCATATTGATTAAGCTGAGTCCGCCATCGCCACGGCGCCACGGAATTACTGAAGCCTTATAAACGAGGGTTTGATAAATGTGTGTAGAGTATTATTGGACAAGGGGGTTTACTATAGAGGACCCGCTATAAGAGACCAATAAGGGGAAAACAATCGCTAATAAACCTGAAGCGCTCGAGAGCAGGCGAGGTACAGGTAAACATAAAGGTGATTATTTTGTCATTGTGCAATCAAATTAAACACAGGTAGAAAAAAATAAGCAACTCTACGTCGTGAAGTGAGAACGATCAACAGCACGTCTCACCTACTCTAGGCATCTGATGTAGCATCGTTCGAATCCCAAGAAGTATAATTACTTTACCGGTTGTCACAATTTACCAAATAAAAAGAAATTATCATTGTGTCAAAACTAGAAGGTATATTAGGGATCTTATTGTCCAGCAAATTCGACATTTGTGCTTTTGTTTCAAATTAAGCTTATCTTGTGCGCGAATCCCAATAGACGGAGTTGTTATTCTTAGTTTAATCAAAATCCCGTACTTATGACATCACAAACATGACGTTTTGTTGCCATTTTCGATTTGAACTGACTACTTTTCCCGCAGTTTTCGTTTAGAGCAGGCTTGGACAAACCTCATATTCATACCACAGATTTATCTTTCCAGTACATATATGTGGGGGAAAAGTTTATTTGTCCAATGAATAATGATAATAAAATAATAATGCCAAATTCGACATTTGTGCTTTTGTTTCAAATTAAGCTTATCTTGTGCGCGAATCCCAATAGACGGAGTTGTTATTCTTAGTTTAATCAAAATCCCGTACTTATGACATCACAAACATGACGTTTTGTTGCCATTTTCGATTTGAACTGACTACTTTTCCCGCAGTTTTCGTTTAGAGCAGGCTTGGACAAACCTCATATTCATACCACAGATTTATCTTTCCAGTACATATATGTGGGGGAAAAGTTTATTTGTCCAATGAATAATGATAATAAAATAATAATGCTAAAAACATTGCGTGGTTTTGGATGTTATGTACTCCTAATGACTATAAATATCCGAGACAAACTGTGTGAAACTATGTTGGATTTCATTTCATGAAAGAAAGGAAGATTTAGTCTTCCTTGAAAGATTTAGAATTTTGAGTTTTACTGGGCCCGGAAAAGGCTGTTACCTTTATCAAACGTACTTCTTTACGCTTAAAATAAAGGATCATATTCATATGACATCATAGAAGAATTCCCTCGATGTAGCAATGTTATGTACATTATGTCGTGAAAGTATATTTGCAACGAGGAGACAACATTATATTTGTATTTTTCAACGGACACCAGAGTGGATACCCTCAAAGCCCAATGATGGCTTTAGAAATTTGCCGGTTGTCGTTTAGATTGATGGGTGCATGTATATGCAGCGTCATAAAGCCAGATACTACTTATTCAATATGAATGAATGTGCTATAGAGTAGGAAAACAACATAATTATGAAAAACGTGCCTCACAATAAATGGTAAAACCCATCATCTATTAATTAATTTTCACAAAAGAAATATTTTTTCTTCAATATCATTTCAAAAAAGTTGTGATACTAACTTTCTTTTGATATAATTGATGTTTAAAAAACAAACGATGTCCATGACTGAGAAAATGCAGTCCCTATTATTTTTAGTTTCCATGTCGTCTCTGTAATATAATTGTAAAATAAATCTTTGGATACTACATGTACCTAAGAAATTTAAATGTTTCAGTTTTGCTTTCTGTGTCATATGTCATGCCAATATCAGCGTAGAATAAGCTTATTTTCTTGATTGTCTTGACAACTTACTCCCCTACCCACCCAGCGTTTTCACTATTATATCTTAACACATGTATTTTCCTATTTTAAAAGATGTTCATCTTTTGTAAAATGCTGACAAAAATGACCCCGATTTCGTCTCTACCTTAGTTCTATTTCCCACTTTCAAGCAAACTAAAATCAATATGGGGTTCTGAGTCAGACTGATTTAATAATACTTCTGCTTTAATGTTTGCGTCTACCCGTCCAAGTTTGTTAAACTTTAAATTATTTTCAACGCCACCAGTGTTGCAATCAGGAGCAATGTCAGCTTATTAATTCGACTGCCATCTTTAAGTTATATATAAAATGCCTGTTTCCGTTTTTGATTAGAACTTGAGTGTTTGAAAGTCTCACTTAAATGCTGGATATAAGATAATTAATCATTTTCCGTCCTCTGTAAAACCCAATTTTTGTATCTACTTGTAGGGTAGAGATGTCCAATAGTGATAGTAAACAAACGACGAAAATATCAACGAGAAAATCATATCAAGGATTATATGGAATTATTGAATATAGATGTTCCTTTTACAAAATGAAACTCTGGATTTTAAAACGCATTAAAACGCAAATTAACGAGTTTTGCAATATAACGTTAAAACTCACTCTACATTTCTAACTACAAAAATCTGATATTACTTTTCCCCCGGAAGTTTGGGAAGAAAACTACACATAAATGAAATGTCTCCCTAAGCACGAAATGTATTGTACTATTTTTATTTCTTACCAAGAACCATACAGGCTTAACCTTTTTTTTTTTTTCCTTTTTTTTAATTTTTTTTTTTTTTACAAAGAAATAATAAACATAAATAATAAATATAAGTTATACATAAAGTAAATACACTGCAGGTTAGGTAACTGGACAAAAGTTATGTACAGATGGTTGATGCTTATGAAACAGTACTATAGTTTGCAATACAGTAAATAGTAAATATAAGATTTAAAATGGCAAAATGGTGGATAACCTTAGCATTAGCATTATAATTGATTGACTGTTTGTTTTTCCGCCACACTCAACAATTTTTCAGTTATCTGGTGGCGTCCAGTTTTTGTAGGTGGTGGAGGGAACCCAGATCCAATGTACCCGGGAAGAGATCACCGAACTTCCGAAAGTAAACTGGCAAACTTTCTCACATATATCGGCGCGAGCGAGAATCGAACCCGCGCCGACTAGAGGTGATAGGCCTTGTGATTTTGATCGCAGTGCTCTAACCACTCGGCCACGTGGGCACCTCTTATAACTGAACATTTATATAAATATTTACCTAATTTACATAACTCTGTAACATTATCTATTGATAACAACTGAATTAGTTTGTTAGTAGAGGGTTGTTTGTAATAATATTTCTTAAGAGCTTGTCTACGGAAAAAAAACCATGTAAAATATAAAGAATGAAGAGAATACATACAATAATCGTCAGTATCATTTCTACTCATCTATATCATTTGAGTATATTGTTGGAATATTTATAATATAAGGTCAATTAAACTATTTTTAAAAAAAAAATATTTATTCATTTTTATGTTTTTATTTATGGCGTTGAATTATTTTCTTTTACCAAATATTTGCCACCAACAATCCGCCTTGGTGATGAGCGCCAATTACGGGGCCTCAGTGTCACGAAGTTGGGTTACAAACAGGACAGATTCTACAAGTCGGTCAGGTATAAACAATACATTTCATTAAAAATTCTATACCAATTATTACAAGCAAACTACTGTACTTTTGTGCGAGTTCCTTCCTCTTCGGTGCAATTTACAATTACTGTCAGTTTGTATGAGCTGCATTTCACCTTTACGTGTAACGGTGTTAGGAGGGTGGGTTTTATTAATGCAAAGAATATTTCTATATTTAGATACAGTCAACATTATTGATTATATTATGATTTTATCAAGATCATTCACTATCTAAGTGTGTTTTACCATCACCACCCCACTCCTCTCAGTTTAATGTTTACTATTATTAATTTCCGGTAATGAATATAGCTGGTTCGAATCCGTTTGCATGGATTTAGAATATAAGATAATATGTTGTAGTAATAATAATAATAATAATATGAAAAATGGAAGGGCTCACAGTGTGACCGGTCGACAGAGAATGCTTACTCCTCCTAGGCACCTGATCCCACCTCTGGTATATCCAGGGGGTCCGTGTTTGCCCATCTCTCTGATTTGTATTTGTTATAGGAATTACGAGATTGAATACTGTTAGTTATCTTCACCTTTACAAGAAATGAACATGCACATTCTTTTTCATATGTACATATTAAGCATGTGGTTAAATTGTTTAAGATTACTTTTTTATCTGGATACTTCATTTGTTAAAGTTTGATCTACTGGTATATTAATTTGAAATCTATTAACACACAAATAATAATTAAAATATATTGACAATGATGATAATGTCTATAAATTCCTAACCCCAAAGCACTTTTTATTTAACCGATGCATATGACATTTTTATTGTTCCGAGGATAAGATCAAGTTTTGGGTTACATTTATACATGCATGTACGTTCTGTCTACACACAAGTTTTACATTTGAACTGAGTGTGTCAGTCTTTAAATTGGTCTAAATGTTACTATGGCAACCATGTTATTCGTTTTAGAATACCACTATTGTAACTTGAATACAACTGATCAAATGTTACATCAATTGCTTTCTGACTTGGTAATAGCTATTGAATTTGATCATTTCAGAATGTTTTCGATAACCAGTCAAATTTTTAAAACAGATTTATCATTATTGTATCCATAGTAAACAAAATCTGTGAAGAGATGCCATTCATTTGCTTTTTGTGTAGATTCAAGTATCTATAGCATAATATAAAATGGTCTGAAATTTATTTAAAATTGCATTTTGAAAGTACATATGTATTAATTTTGTTAAAGTACAACTATTCATACGATGCAGACTTTAAAAAATCATGTTTTTCGTTCTTCAAATTTTGCAATCTGTTACTATGGCAACCAGAACCCATAGCAATAATAAAAAAGATTAATATATACTTCCGGTCATCTGAGGTCAAATCATAAAGTAAGACTTGATAAAATACACATGTAACAAGGATCTTGCTTGACAAACATGTTTAGGTGGCTACGGAGAACGAAAACTATAAAAGAAGATAAAAATGCCCAATTGAAGTACTAATATATTCACTATAATCGAGAGTCCAACGACAGATTTTTGATGCATTGTAAATATAGTTCTTATCTATAAGACGAAAGTAATTTTGAATAAATTAAAGCGTTACTTTTGACTACAAGGCGATTAAAGAGTGATCATTTTTTGCAATTTACCAAATCTGGAATCGCGCAAAATTTGTGACCTTTGTGTACTTAAATGAAGTAAAATAATGGAGTCCTACTAGACAGTATGAATTTGTACATCCAGTTGTTTTACAAACTGTACCAATTTTGAAAACTCGATATTCAATAACCTGTCAGATTTTTGAAATACAAAGGGTAAAATATGCATAATTTACCCTTTTTTAAAGAACAAAATTGCTATGATTAGTAACATAGCTGCAGATCCATATTCAATGACTACACCCTTGAGAAAAATATGACAAAGTATATGATACTGATGTACTTCATTACACTCAGAATATGTAGTTGATCCGACAACCTTGCTTCCATCGCATTTTGCAGGTTTTCTCCAGCAGACAAGCTCTTAACGTTTTTCTAAAATTATCATAAAATGGACAGACCAATAAAAAGTGAAATTCGTCTACAATTTCTACATTTGAACACATTTTACAAATTCTTTCATTTCTTCAAACATTATAATATCTACCTTGTAGTAAACGTAAGGTTTCAATGTTGGCAGCTGGACAGATGATTTTTAAAATCATCATTTCTTTCAGTGAAAATGTTTGTATAATCAATTACAAGTAACGGACAAGCTGAATCAAGCCAATAATGCGTGAAATACCAAATACGGGTCTCATGAGGCATAGGTGTAGATATTTACATTGCCAATGATTTTGCTTTTGACATCTTAGCCAATATTGTAATGATAGCCATTTTATCATGAATGCGATGCAGTTGTAAACAATACGCATATGAATCTTGATTAATATACCATGGCAGTGAGTTTATTTCAACGACTGGAAATTTCGTCGTAAATGAAAGTAGAATATAAATATTTTACTTTTGAAAATAAAAAGACCATGGGAATCTGGGTTAGAATAAGTCCTTAGTACCCCTTGCTTGTCGTAAGAGGCGACTAATTGGGGCAGTCCTTCGGATGAGAACGCAAAAATCAAACGAGGCCTCGTTTCACAGCAGGTGTGGCACGATAAATATCCCTCCCTGCTCAAAGGCCGTAAGCACCGAACATCGGCCTACAATTTGCAGCCCACTACTGGCAATGGCGACGCCTGCATGTGAATGAAAGATTCTCGAGAGAGACGTTAAACAATATACATGCAAATGTACATAAAAATTACACACATAAGAGTATGAACTGCGACATTTCAGGCCGACATACGTCATGAAGCACGTTAGCAAACAATGCGAATTCAAGAATTGCAATAGGATTAGGAAAATTGAAATTCTAAACGTAAATAAATTGAAATGTGTTAACTATTTTGTAGCACGTGACTGTATATTAAATATGTCATCTTTATTATTTGCAATACATGGTATACAAGTATACTAGTATATGTGTGAGGTCAACAATGGGTATATCTATATCATTTTTTTTTAAATCGAGGCAGGCTACTGACAAACAAGTTGATGTTAAGGGGTTTGTACAGTCTCTCGTCTAAAGTCAGCATTTCGCAAATTCTATGGTCGTTATAACAATCTAGTTAAACAGCAGAACAACCCTCCATTAGACCAAATGTGTTTCATACCAATTGTTACGCCGTTCTTGGCACACTGATTCTGATTATGGATTGCTCCGTTTACCTGATCAAGATACAGGGCCCTCAGAGGATGTGACAAATCTATATGGGATGCTTACTCCTCTAAGGCATATGATTCAACCTCTGGTATGTCCAGAATCCATGTTTACCCATTTCTCTGATTTGTATTTTCTATAGGAATTGCGAGATTGAGTACTGTTCGTACCTTAGTTCTAAAGGAACCCAGTATTTGTACTGCTAAACACACACACACACACACACACACACACACACACACACACACACACACACACACACACACACACACACACAAATATATATATATATATATATATATATATATATATATATGAATTTAGAAATATTTTGTGTGAGTTTCATTCAAATTAAAACAAAATAAAATCTATTAAATCTAGTGTTTGTAAAGAAAATAAAGTATTTCTAAAACATCATATGAAACATACACAAATTATATCATTTTTAAAAAAAATTTAGACAATAATCACATAAGGCTCATTTGAGTTACCGTATTTATACTGGATTCCCAAACTCCACAAAAACCCTTACAAACAAAGATACATATCTGGATCCAGTAAATGTTCTACAAAGCCCCTGTCTTTGCTCCTCACGAAAATATTAACTACTGTGAAGCAGAAACTTCAAACGTACTTGCCGCTACATATGCCAAAAGTGGTGTAAATCAAATGTGGATTCTAAAAAATCGTAAAGAACTTTTAATGAATTTGAAATCACAAAACTTTTCTCAAATCAACAACCTCAAAACGCATGCGTTTACAAGACTTTATACGACCATACGTCATGATAAATTAGAAACTAGACTTTTTTCACAATATAAACAGTTACTTCGTCAACAAAAACGGTGAAAGGAAATATTCCTATCTAATGATCAGTCACTTTAGGCATTTGCACAATAAACCCTCACTGCTATGACCGTATACGTCATGCATAGGTCGTAATTTGTGGCACTTCACCTAAAGCTGATGACAAGTAAATAATGCTCAAATGAGACGTGAAATAACATATATATCCAGTGATCAGTCATCCAAAACGCTATCCTGATTCTGCGCACAAAGAAGTTGATATTAAAAGAGTTCCTCATTGACAAGAAATTCGTAGTTATTGGTGATCTGGTTTTCCGAATGTCTGTTGGAATTTCCATGGACACGAATTGTGCTCCTTTGTTAGCTGATCTGTTTTATATTCTCATGAAGCAGAACTCATTCAAAACCTTCCACATGAGAAGAAAAAATATCTTGCTGTGGCCTTGAATTCGACATTTAGATGTATCGACGACGCTTTATCTATTAACAATGATCATTTTCATTCATATGTCGATTCGATATATCCCAGTGAACTCGAAATAAAGGCACCACATAGTATTCAACATCTGCTTCGTACTTCGTAAATTTATCATTCACCTTTATGATAAACAGGATGATACATACTGTATCAGCTTCTCCATCACCAATTTCCCTTATCTATGTAGTAATATCCCATTATCACCTTCATATGGTGTTTATATCTGTCAACCGATTCGATAGACATGAGTTGTTCTGCATATGGTCAGTTTTTAAATCGAGGCAGGCTACTGACAAACAAGTTGATGTTGCAAGGGTTTGTACAGTCTCCTCTACAGTCAGCATTTCGCAAATTTTATGGTCATTATAACGATTTAGGTTGCCAGTGCAACCCTGTATTAGATCACATAGTCCGACGTGTTTCATGCTAATTGTTAGGCCGTTCTTGACACATTGATTCTGACTGCGGATTACTCCGTTTACCTGATCAAAATATAGGGCTCACGGCGAGTGTGACCGATCGACACGGAAGGGGTGCTTACTCCTTATAGGCACCTGATCCCGTCTCTGGTATGTCAAATGGTCCGTGTTTGCCCATCTCTCTGATTTGTCTTTTCTATAGGAATTGCGAGATTGACTATTGTTCGTTCCCTTAACCTTTTCTTGTAAGTCAGTTTCAGAAAGAATGTAATGGAAATCTTGTATCATATATGTATCGTACTTCATAAGACAATGCCATAAATTTTGATATTCTCAACTATGTCACCTGACCTGTAAAAACATTGGAATCATCCTAGGGACAGATAACTTGGAAAGAAGGGAATTTACAGGAAAGAAATATGCAATGTGTGTGTAGATTGTTTACTACTGACGTGATGTATTATACAATATCTACGTCTGTAGCTCAAATACACACACACACACACACACACACACACACACACACACACACACACACACATATATATATATATATATATATATATAACTATAAAGTCTCTTATGTTGGAGCAAAATTTAAAAACAAACACTTTAAACACTTTTCTGAACACTTTTCAGAAAAGTGTTTAGAGTGTTTTATATATATATATATATATATATATATATATATATATATAAGCAATAAATTGTTTCTTATTACTTTTTGTGTAATATAATGTGATAAACAACTTGAATAAAGCACGGTATATCAGATGTCCTATTGCTTGATTTCTTTAAAATAAAAGATTAAAATTAATCAAGTGTGGACGTTTTAATGAAGATTAAACATTTAAAACAATTCAAACACTTACACTATAACAATACACCATCGGCGGTCTATTACCGTCATGTTTATTTTTTCTGCAAGTTGAAGACGTATAAATACCATCGCATTTATAGCAGTACCTAGTGCCTTTTATATGAAAAACCAAGTATATATATATATATATATATTCATATTTGAAATTTATGATATGATAAATTTTATCAAGATCTACCAATTCCTTATCAATTGGTTTGACCCTGTCGAGTTCCCCAATGTGTCTTCACGTGATCAGATCCTGTCGAGAGCCCTGTTGCAATAAACCTCGTCGAGATCTCTGATTGGCTTAAAAAGATAGCGTCACTTTAGAGCGAATATTACCATAACACAGAACGTCTCTCGGTAGAAATTTTTGATATTTTTCTTCCTTCCCTCTTTCCTATGCACAGTATTTCTGTGATTATGGAAACTCATTCTTGTACATCAGGATGTGGATTTGGACTTCACCTGCTGCCAAGTAGATTATAGATGTAGTTTACAAACTGGATCATAAATGTAGTTTAAAAGGAGTGTTTTGTTATTTATTTTGTATGTTCTCATTCAACTTACAGGCATATTGTGTTGTATATTGTTCACTGACAGAGAGATTTCCCCCCAGGTTTTACAGGGCATCTTACAGTGAGATTTCAACATTATGAACTATTCTTCCTGACAATCGTACACATGGCAAACTATCTGATATTTGTTAAAACAATGGACTTTAATATTTAACTTTTAATGACAACTTGGTTTTAGTATCAACTTTCTGATATTGATAAAGTGCATATTTAAACCATATCATCAAAGTTATTAACTTCGATTGATAAACAAATTTCTACATCGTCTGTGTTTGATGTTGTATGTATTAGGATTCTCTCTCTCTCTCTCTCTCTCTCTCTCTCTCTCTCTCTCTCTCTCTCTCTGTGTGTGGTCGGATGAATTTTCATAGATATACCAAAACTAACGAACAAAAGAAGATAACATCATGTAACATCCATCGAGCAACGAGATACTAAAACAAAAATATATGATAAAGATGTCTAAAAACACGAATTTTGGTCCTCTCTTCAAAAACAGATAAGTAAAAATTATTTGAATAAAACCACAACTTTAAACATATTAGCAAGTAGTGGAACCAAATATTTCGATGGATATGTTTGATTTTATGCTGTTTTTGATGTATGTGAATACATAACAAACAAATTGTTTTGGTTGATTTCATTAGAGGGAAACTGCAAGGGATACAGAATATGGAATAACTGGCACAGACCAATATCCATTGATTAGCTGGAAAGGTGTCCACTGTCAATGTAGAAAAATAAACAAAGTATATTTTTAACTACAAGTAATATATCCTCAGTGATTACAACAACGGTACTCCATAGTGATTTTGAGTGTTACATCAGATATTTCTCAGTACGGCTTTTACTGTAGATAACACGAGGAAGCTCTTGAGTTGTTTCCCGCCAGTTTCATTTCAACATGAAGAACTGTGCTATTATAGTTTATCTACATATAACATATCAAGTAGCGTAAAACTCGCTACAATACTGCCAATTAAATCCATTTCTATGCAGTTTTTCACGATTGAAAGTCATACCAAATAATTTATTAACAAGAATTGCGATGACATTGTTTCAAATAACTTGAAATTATTACTATTTATAAATATGAAGATTATCTATATTGGTGTTTGGTTTGCTGTCCAAAACATTCATGTTGTTCCGAAAGAAATTTAACAGGTGTAAAATCTTACCATTTTTTGAAGATTAAGTTGTGCCTATATTTCTGACGATTGTGAATTTGGCCAAATGGATAATAACAAATATTACATGCAATTTTAGAATTTGTTGTTTAAATAGAGTAACTTATTGATCTCAAAAAATGAGACATGCATGTATATATATCGCAAGGATTCTAAATTATCATTCAATGCACTTAGTTTAGATGAATATTCATCGGACTGAACAGCAAGTACAATGCATGTACATGTATTAGTATCAGGCCATATTATTAACCGAAAATATATATCACGCAACTATTCTTATCTTTCATAAAAATAACAGAATTAATGAAAATTGTCAAAAAGTTTGATACTCTACATTACGATGGATTGTGTGCATTTAATGTTCAATTCATTCCAAGGATATAATGTTGCTTTTCTAGAAATTTCAAGCTTTGTAATTGCGGAAGTGACATTTAAAAGGTATTCAGCAAATCATCTTTCTCCTGACAGCTGTTAAAAGAACCAAGATATATTTATTTTATAAGGGTAAGCAAAACACTGATCAGATGATTGAAATATCACGTCATCAGAAGCCCCACGTGGTCGTAAATTTTGAAATGAAATATATTAAAGTTTTTAGATATGATATGTACCTGCATATACCGGTATTTTATTCCATAATGCAATACCAATGAATGAATATATTGAGTTAGCTTAGAATACCGTATCAAATCTCTACTACAACACTATATTCATTCTCCTTTATTGCAAATACTTGTGTGTATTAATGACATGGATATATATTGTATATAATGCATTACATCGGTATGTATTGTGTATACTGTACTTCATAGGCATATGAATATTCTGTATGCATTGTATTACATGGAAAATTATGGGTATATATTGTATGCAATGTATTACATGGGTGTATATTGTTTGTTCAAAATAATATGTTCTTAGTAAATTTCCATATTCTTTAGATAAACAAGAATATACATAGTTGCCCGTGTTAGGATTTCAGTGAAAAAACATTTTTTCCTGCGGAGAAATAAAAGTTCACTGTCTTAGCGCCGAGAAATCAGTGGTATTTTACCATTTAAGTTCCTGCCACTTTCTCCGCGGACTTCAAGTATTTCTCCGCCCAGATAATTTACAAATAAAGTAAAATTACCATGTCGACGTTTGTACATTTTCAATGATGGCAAAAATAAAGATATAATAATAATAATAATAATAACCTCGTAAGTACTTTCATAAAATGGGTATATATGATGCAGAGAAGCACACGACCAATGTATGGTGTAAAGAATCTGTGTCTAGCAAATAAAATACCCAATTACATAAAATGAACTTCACAGTGTAAGCAAATACAAAAACTATGATTCGCTCTCCTTTTTTTTTTCCTCCTCATTTTTATTCAGATTTCAATTAGTAATATAAAGATATACAAACACTAAATGTAAAACAATTGATCATAGTTAGATTGAATTAAGTATAGCATATTATGCAAATTGCATTAACAGTTTGTCTGATATAGCTGAGCCATAAGAAATTGAAGGGGCAAAAATTAGGGGAAAAAGCAGAGCATAAAATTATCTTTTTTTTATACATATCAAAACGAACATGAAATTCAATATTTAATGAATTTAACATAATATTCTTTTAGGCTGCTCATAACGATTCCCTTCTATGATGCATGTTCAGAGCGATATAGTACATGCATGAATTTGATTATGCAGATTTTCTGGGAAAATACTGCTTAAGATAAAAGAAACTTGGTTGATATTTGACAGAGATATATCGCTGTAGCACAGTTTCTTATACATGAAATACATTATATTCATTGTAAAATATTGCATTTTGGTATGTTTTAAATACCAATAAGATTTTTCCTTCTGAGAGAATATAAGATATATTCGTCATTCGTAGTAAATCACTACTACCATGTTTCCATATGTTTTAGATAAACGCGAATATGATTTACCCGGCGATATGATTTCAATGAAACAACTTTTTTCTACAGAGAAATACAATTTTACTGTTTTAGCGCCGAGAAATCAGTGGTATTTTACCATTTAAGTTCCTGCCACCTTCTCCGCGGACTTCAAGTATTTCTCCGCCCCGATAATTTACAAATAAAGTAAAATTACCATGTCGGCGTTTGTACACTTTAAATAATGGCAGAAAAAACATCACCTCGTACATCAAAGTCCGTAATCTGCATATTTACTTAACTTAAATCAAACCTGTACATTCTGATTATCGAGTTTGTTGTGTGCGTAAACGACAAACATTATGAATCGACCCTTGAACCATACAGTTTTGTTTACTTACTGATTAGAGACAACCAATCTTCAGAGGGAAGCACGACACTTGAAAGTGGCCCCCTCCCTCTTAATAGGCAATGGATAGATTTGTAGCTCCGCCTCCCATGAACACGAGTGAAAGTATCACTTCTGTATAACGGGATAATATTGTTATAAGACTTTATTGTGCGATTGTTCTCTCTGATTGAATGTTGTGATATGCGACAACTATTGCCGAACTATTGAGCACTTTGACTATGATCTAGGCGTCTCTTGCTTTTGGTTCTTTATAATTTGGACTATATGGAAAAAGATACCGCCTAGTGATTCGCTGGACACTCTCTACTATGAAGAGGTTATGATAGAAATTTTCTAGGAAGGTATCGAACGAGGAACATAATTTTGTGAATGACACTCGATTACAGGCAAACAATTGTAAATTGTTGGGACTCCACCATGATCCATCCAAACTCACAGCATTCAGCCTTAGTAAACGCGATGACTTCGCTGTACGGTCCCCACTTGCACCCGTCCGCTTCTCCACCAGTCGCCGCTCACTCTCAGACTAATACCTCACCTACAGGACCCTCATCCTCGTTCCGTATTGATGACATTCTGAGAACTTCGCCAAACTCTACATCAAGTGCTTCCAATTCTTTAAGTGGACTTGCAAAACCAACGCCCATCAACCCGGCAGCTCTGCACGCCTCGGGAGTGCTGACCGCCCCATCCCTGTATAAACCGATGTCCATGTACGACCACACCATGATTCCACAGTCCCCCTATCTCCCCTCTCACGTCTCCTACACCAATGCTCTCATGAGTCATATGTACCCCATGTCATACATGAGGCCAGACTATGCACTGTTAGACCGTCACCATGCATTTTCAAAAGGTATTTATTTTTGTTTTACTTCTGTTTTCGTTTTAAACATTATATCCTTCCACTTCTTTCATTTCCCTTCTATTTTAAGATATTAATAATTCATAATTGATAAATTACAGGATAGTTTGATTTTGTTCCAAAAGAGACTGTATAATAAATTATAATTCAAATCTATTGTGTCAACTTAGTTTGGAAGAACTTGCTTGAAGTAAAAAAAAATCATTGTGAATAAAGATTTATTTTCAGCTTTTAAATGATTTTATAAAATTATATATATATATATATATATATATATATATATATGTATGTATTCAATTTGGGAAGAATAAGAAATATATAAAAGGATGATTTCTGTTACCAACTGTGTACGATAATCAATAATGCATGTGTTACAGCAGGATAAGATTATTTATTCTTACGATCAACCCTATTCAAATTCCATTGAAGTATAGAAACAAATACACCAATTAGTGGCGAATTAGCCTGGCCCAATACCCGCCGGCGGATGTGGACCGCTACACAGGGATAAATCCCATTCAATTCCTAAGAAGGAAATCTACGTATTCGGAAATTATGAACGAGTCACAATTTATTATACTGATCTAATTAGACCCTTCTTAATTTAGTTAGTTAAAACCTATGTCATTCTAATAAATGTCTGGATGTGTAGATACACAGACCTTTATTCACAAGTAAATTTTTCTGAGAAAATTTCTTATTTACATCACCAACAAAAATATTTGCGATCTTTAATATTTTACAACTGCTTTGATTAATCTCTTTTCTTTCATTTCTTTTCTACTGACGTCTACAAATTTATTTCCTTTTTTTCCCAATTGTATATTTGCTAAATTTTAATGCATCAGAACATGTATATTATGATATATTCAGAATAACTGCTATTTGTGTAAAAGGCAATTAAACTCGATAGTCAACGTTTGACCCCTTACACACAAGGTTAATAGGAATTCTAATTATTGTTAACAAAAAAATAAACCTCCAATGTACGAGATATTTTAGACAAAGAAATGATTTCTAAGACTGGAAAATTATCAGAACACGGGACTAAAAAAAGTAAGTTCAAGAGGCACAGGTCTTGCACACGTATTGATAATCGGTACAAGATGTGTTAAAGTAAATAATATTAACTCCTAGTTCTAAAGAATATTGGCTATGTGTCGCCAAACCGAAAATATCTTAGGATATAGCACAGATATAGTGGCTCATAGTTAATCCAAAGTCAGATAAAAGACTGCAAATTGTAGAAAATACATCAGACTGGTTTAATATACCCTATACTTGACAATCATATCGCATAAAATGTGTCCAAAATTAACATCGTCAGGCGTCAGGTGTATATGGGTGGAGGAATTATGGGAAAGGAACACTTTTTTTCTGTTAAGATGTCCAATTCTATGTAGCTCTACTATAGATTTTCTTCTTTAAAAAATGAAAACAGTAGAATGTCGTACCAAAATCTCCAAAATGGATACAAAATTGATGAGTGTCACATATTTCTTGAAGGTAAAAATTGGATGGACCTGAATATAATAATAATAAAAAAAGTCTTTTAAATCATAAGAAAATTTTATTTTCCTTACTCAACTGACTCATAAAATCCGAAACTTCTATTATCAAGAGCTCAGAAGTTATCAAGTGGAAAAATAATTACAGACAATTGTTATTTCAATTGTCATAAACGATTTGTCTGCCAGATATGAAGGGTTTTCCTTGTGAGCTACGGTTAACCATTTGTCTATAATTAGTTTCTAGTGCTTTGAAAAATATCGACGGTATATGGAATGTACTATAGATACTTCTAATTAAGAATATCCAAGGACTCTTCATCGGTTATAGTACAGTATCTCTAAAAACATTCAAAGAAATAATCATAAAGTTAAATTTAGTGAAATGATATGGTCAACGAAAATCAAAAATAAAATAAATCTGAAATCTACCAAATAATTGAACAAAACAGGATCAACGACCAGAGAGAGAGAGAGAGAGAGAGAGAGAGAGAGAGAGAGAGAGAGAGAGAGAGAGAGAGAGAGAGAGCAATGTCTGACTCCCATTCTTAATTATTCTAAATAATATCGAAACAGTATACAATAAGAATAACATTTAATCACAAAGAAATTAATGAAGAATATTTGTACACTTTTGCACACCGTCAAAATTAAAAGGAAAAAAAGAGAAAGAAACTGCTGCTCTGGCAGTTAGCTTACAGGATGATAATTTTACTCAACAAGGATGAGTGAAAGTCACAGGATAACAGTCACAGGGTAAATAGGATAACCCGTTAGCTGGTAGGGTGAAGACACTAAGACGATTAGACGATAAGGGTATCTCACTAATCAATTTAGAATGAGAGATGGTGGTGTGAGCCTCCTTACCATATCCTATTACACACTGCAAGAGACGCCCACTAAGACAAACACTCTTCAGATATTTCTTCCATCTCATTTTGCATTAATATTATACGCATGACAACCCTCTGTTCAAATGTGAATAAATGCTTAAAGTATTTGCGAAAGGAACACTATGTATTAGCTTTGTAAGAAAGAATTGCTGAGCATTTGTTCTTAATATGTAAAAACGAATCGTTAATATGTAAAAACTAATCGTCTTCAGTAATAGCATAAGATAAATTGAACATGTATACATAATTTTGTTATGATTTATAATTAAAAACAATAAATGTATATGGTTTTTTATTATAACCACTAGAAAACTATTATTACATCTTTCTTTCTTTTCTTTTTAAATCATTCATTTTATTTGTGTTTCTGATGTCTGTTTTCGAGAGAGATTTGTATTTTTGGATGAAACAAAACGCTGAATTACTCTATATGAATAGAATTTGTAAGACAAAATATCCGATGTTTTGTTTCAGTTTGCAAATCGTGCCAACCAATATTAATATTTTGTTTGACACTTTATATTCATTTTCATCATAGATTAATTTTGAATTCTATGAATTTAAGAAAATCAAACTTTTACATTTTACAACCAAGGTCTTCCTGTCAAAAATGTTCAACGGACAAGGTACTTGAAAGACATACCAGCTGTTTATTGAAAGTCTGCAAAAATAAAATACATCAAAAACACTCTTGGTATCTTTCTGAAAATTCTGGCACAAAGAGTAAAATATCAAATACACGTAACCTCATATATAATTTTTACTTGGCCAACAGAAATATTTTCTCATAACCGATTTGCTGCCAATCACACTGGAATAGGGGGACGGAATCACAAACGAATTGTTGTCATTTTTGGCGCATTAGAAATATAATTCACATCTTCAGTTTTCCTCCTTTGTACCATGCGTGTGACCTAAGACAGTCATCGGAACGTTTCTTCACCCATAAAATCACCAAGACGCATAACATAATTCAAATATAATCCCTATCAGGCAATGTCTTAGGATAGAAATATGTCGAGTGTTTTCTCTTTCAATTGATTTAAATCGATCAAGATGAGATAAAACAATAAAGGTTTAATTTCAAGACTCAGTTGGCTGTCCAAATACTGCCGTTAAGCAGTGTCTGTTAATTCTGGCCTTCCTATTGTTTTATATCAAAGAGCGCCATTTTTGTTTCAAGTGAAGTTACGGGACGAATTCTCGAACAAAAAAGAATTTTGAAATCCTATGTGAATTGTAAATAGAATATGAAAGTTTTTATAAAAGAATGTGTCGCAGCATTCATTTGATAATAACTATCCTGGGAAAAAGGCTCGAATATGAATTTGTATTTTCTACAGAAATAGAAAATTCCACTGGTGTGTAGGGTATGTGTACAATTGTAATGTCTTTGATAAAATCTAGTTCGTCTGAATTATGCTATTTTCTATCGCTTGATGGGTTTCATCCTCTATCAAAGTTGTCTCTGATTTTCGTGTATAACGTAACAGATCCAAACTCCGAATGAAATATTAATCATTTTAACACGCACATACTAATCTTCATAACGTACAATGTACATATTTGCACAAACACAAAACCTGTATGTCGTAAAGGCTTACAAAAACACATGGACTGGATGTCTTAAAGGTTCGCACGAGCACACAGACTGGATGTCGTAAAGGCTTGCACAAACACATGGACTGGGTGTCATGAAACTAGGCTACCATGCGTGTACCTGATATTTTAATGCTGGGTTTGTCCTTGTTCAGTCCGATAGTAATTTATAATTTTACATATTGATGTATCTTTTTCATAAAAATTAGCCTAGGTTGCATGGAACTTCGACTTCACAAGAGATGGTAGTATTAAGTTATGTTATGGCCTTTCTACTTTCCACGTTGTGCACAGAAGAGTTCCGATCATAAGAGAGACCCTGTATTACACGTAGTCATGACAACCACGGGCAATAGAAGTTAATGTAAACTATAGAAGTGCGTGTTAAAAACAAAGTAAGAATATGACACTCACTTTCATAGGTAAATTTGCGTTTTGGACTCTATTGTGTTTGTTAATCGCCCTGTGCGATAAATCGTTCCCGTATATTTCCCAACGAAAGCCTTGTCCCTTTATTTTTTTTTTTTAATCATGCACACTCTATAACTGACATTAACGTCCAGTACTCGTATTACCATCCATATTATATGAACAGTAAATATAATGATGTAAATTGATGTAAATTGCATCCAATATACCGTTTTATCATTTTCTAATCATGAAAGATTATTCAGTACACAACATCCATATGTGTAGGGTTCCTACTACACCTTAATGTTGATAGATAAATTTAAGATGTTTTCAAATTCATTTTTATTAAATGTTTTGAAAGCTAATGACTTTCTCTGATAGTACTCTCAAAGTTTCCCCCTAGCTACATATTAAGGTATGAAAACTAGGCTACATTTTGTCGATAATCAAGATATTCTTTTATCATTTTAAAACAACATTTGCCAAATGCCATCATACAAAGTTCATACACTATATTTTGAAGAAGAATTAAATTTACACTGTTAAATTCATTGTTTATATGTTTTTGAGGAGAACATGGCATTTTATTTAAAAAAAAATCAAAATAAGACACTCTCAATACAAATTTATAATTTCATTCAATAGCAAATCATTTAATAACCTTAAATATTACCTAAATTTGAATGAAAAATTATAGAGTCGTGTGTCCTTAATCAATGTGAATTTAACAGCCTGTTAAAAAATAAATCGGGGTCCAAATTTATGCAATATGGGACTGTGCATTGCGTATTCTTATATTGCCAAGATTCTATCATCTTTGGATTTCACAAAATTATTTTCTTTCACTATCAAGAATCATCGCGTTATCTTAAAAATACAATCAATGCGCCACAGAAGTTCATTCACACAACAATTTCAAACATGGGCTGTTATTCCCCCTTTCAAACATTACTTCAGGCACCTGGCAATTTCTATCCGATTTTGTTTTCCGGCTCTCGATGTGGTGAACGGAAAGAAGGGACCGCATCGTAGATCTAGATAACAACTAGAAAATGTGTTAATAAAAATGAGTCTAAAAATGACCAATCAAAGACGGATCATCCGCTTCTATCATCCAATCAGCTCTCTGATTACAATTATGATTAGAAAGTTTCCTGTTTGTTGTAGTTTAATAATTTTTTATTATGATGACGTAATTATTGTACATACATATACATGTAATAATGTCTAATACAATGTCAAATTCAACTTTGAATTTTCATTTTCTTCGCGCCAAAGAAATAGAAATGAACTATGATTAAAGTTGCTATTACAAACAGATGAATGAGAGATAGACTTAAAGACAACTCACAAATATGTTGCTTGAATCATGAGTACAGTGGACTATAAAAAAGGTCCACATTTTCCCTTCGTGTATGCATTTGTTGGTTTTTTTCTAGTATTGTTTAATCAGTTTTTCCGAATGGTTTTGAATCTGGAATAATTTTGTTTCAAAGGACAAGAAATAGTTAAAAATCTATATCAAAATCAATTAATTCTTAGAGAGTGTCATTATTTACAGTATGTTATGAAACTATCTAGGTAACACGGGTATTTGTAATCGGACTCGATGCCCGATGTCCGAAATAATCCCTCCGCGGCGTCCGGCTGATCCAACCTTAATCCGGTAAACCCCCATCTGTCCGGAGACTGAGTCCTCACCTTTCTGACGAAAGGCTACATCAGGGACGTGATATTCCAAGGGTGTAAACAACGGCTTGAATTGCTGAATAGACTAGCGCTCGATAACAGCAAATACTGTAAACTTGGGTATCAATGGCAGAGGTATTTCCGTAAACAAGATTGCGGATCTTTCCGATTATCACTCTTTGTAGTGGCTGTCGTTATCTTGCATGAGCGAGTTATAATGGCCATTTACGGAATGAACAATAACTATGTTTAGTGTTGAGACAAGACAACGTTTATGTAAGGTGGACCGAAGCAAAGAACTTCTCTGTTGTGTTAAATTCGCTTTGATCTTGTTCTAAACAATAGGATCAGTACATTAATCGCGTTAATTCAAGAATGGAAGAAAAGCTTTTGTTTGTTCTGGGTATATGGAAATTTAAGATAAACAACTTTGGAGAGTTTTATCAGAACTATGTAATCTGCAAAAAAAAAAAACAAAAAAAAAAAAAAAAAACAACAAAAAAAACAACAATATTTTTACGAACTGTGCCAAGGCAATTTCAAAAACTGATTCGCTTATCTCATGCGAAATCTTCCAGCTGAAGTGTCATTGTTTTTCATAACTTTCTTGCTAGTTTCTGCTATCAATTGTCCCACATGTGGCAATTATAGTAATTTAACTTGAACCTGTTGCAGTTGTCTAACTTATACTGCTTCCGGTATTTAGATGGCGGGAAAGTAAGAGCCTCTTCACATTAAAGAGAAGGAATCGACAATCGCAGCGACACGTGTTTCCTGTGTAAGGGCCGTGGTGTCGTGTGTCTATTTCAATAATTATAAGAACAATTGTATGGTTTATTTCGTGGTTTTATCGTAGCGGAAGCATATTCCAAAATAAATGAGCTTGCGGCAGGATAGGGGAACTTTGACCACCCCTTAGGGCCCCATCGTCAGTCTTCCGAAAGCCCAGCAATCGGAAGGACTTATGCGGATACCACTTGAATTTTTTTCTTTAATTAACCCCTTTGTCGCCTTCTAAAGGACTGTTATTGTTTTCTGAATAAGAATGAATAATAGCCTGTTGACGACTCGTGTGACATGAATGGCTCGACAATTCAGTGCGAGGCAGTCGCCAGGCGTCGCAGCAGCCTGGAAGTCGCGCGCGAGCTTCACAGAATTAAAAAAAACCTTGTATTTTCCTTACTTTCCTACAAACGGAAACTATGTATGTTTTGGGTGTGTGGTGACTGATACTCAATCTACTGTTTATTACATCCGATTTTTGAAACAACTTGGTTGCGGTTGCCCATTGTATAGATTGTAGTGCTAAGGTTATGAAGATGTAATGGGTAAATCGAATAGACGATTTCTTGAAGTCGCTTTATGCACACTGGACTTTTTTGCTTTATTCGCGATCAGTCTAATATAAATTCGTAAATAACTTGCTCATCATTTTTATAATATATCGATGTACACAGTGTGTATTATTTGTCATTTTGACATTACTAAGCTTTCTCAATAATCTGATACTCTGATAACCCAAGCAGTATCATGCGCTGTTATATAATTGTATTATTCTACACACCCACGAGATCACCCACATGACTAAGAACGCTAAATTAAAGTTAGCAAGAAAAGTATCCCTCTTTGTCTGAAGTATAGAAGCAGGAAACCTGGATTATTATCACATGTTCCGTGCTCAGCTTCGGACAAAGTTCGGTTTTATATGTCGGCCACAATTTCAGGATTGGCCCTTGTGCGGTTTCCTTATGGTTTAATATGTGTTTCATTTTTAAAGTACAAGAAATAGTAATCATGCTTATTCCTAAGTGTATTTTGTGACATAAAGGGGGAGAGTGGTGGTGAGGATTGGATTTACTGATAGGACATATCATTTAATGTGCAATATCAGTATTTAAAAATATATATTGAAATGTTCTTGTATATTAATTACAATAACAAATGAAATCATAAAATGATGTTTTATGGATAGTTATAAAAATAAATGCATGATTGCGAAACCATGAAATTTACAATATTGTACAACAATACAACGTTCAGAGTTTACGAAGTGGTTTCTCGTGAGTTTAGTTTGTAGTGTAATTTTGTTTCGTAATTTTAGTATTTTCTTTTTTTTTCTATTTGTTGTGCAGTGGTTCCCAAACCTTTCCTATGGAATCATTTTATGCAGAGACCTCTACACAAAAGAAAGGGTGGACAAGTCAGATTTTCTAACGATCAGACAGTGGAACTAGAAAAGAAATTTGAATCCCATAAGTATTTGTCACCGCCAGAGAGAAAACGACTGGCGAAAACCCTGCAGCTAACAGAGAGACAGGTAAAAAGTGACGCCATTTTCCTCTAAAATAATTCAATTACGTCATTTATACAGTTTCCGATAACGTTGTGACAGTCTTCAAAATTATCTTTGCACAGAAATGTTAAGGAACAGACTAAATCTCACTGAATATATATATATATATATATATATATATATATATATATATATATATTACATGAGTGATGAGTTATTAAAAGGATCTGAAATGATATTTGAAATATTTAAGGATACGAATAATCCTTTGCAAAGTAGATGAATAACGACACTTTTTAAAAAAATATTTAAGGCTTTTGGTTCATTGCTTATTTTTCTCACCATGTATCATATTAATTTAAACAAACCAGAGTATGTGCAAAACTTATCGACATTGAAAATACCCTCACTCTGATTAGCAAGTGCCTCTTAGTGATTAGCAAGGCTCTGTGAATTTAAAACGCCCTGTTTGTGTTCGGAGTTCAATCGCTTTTTTAATTTGTGTCATAGTTTGAATTATACGACTCTTGTTGTGTATTATAATTGACAATAATTTACCAAGTACTCTTACTTTCGATAATGAAAATTTAAACAAACATTACATTGTTGACTTGTTTTTCAAAATAACCCCCTCAATCACTCACTGAGGAACTTCATCGTCTGTGAATTCTCGCAAGTACACGTGAAATGTCGTACATTAGGGGACTTCTCTCTGTGGATCTGTTTTGTTAGTCTTTAATTGACTCTGCGCCGGAGCATATGAATGGTGACACTTTTGAATTGCACCAATTCAAGATAAAAGACCTAACATTTCCACCTTAACAAACAAAGAGTCTTCAAGATTATTGGAAAAAGTTTTGTTTAACTTGCCGTTAAAATAAGATTTATAAAATTTAATCTGAGCAATACATTTCGTTTAATCGATGGACATTTTTTCTGTATCAAGCTCCTGAGCAAATTAATAATTATAATGAACATTGGCAAAAAGTTTAGTGATAAGAAAAAGGTATTTATCACGGTATGGAGTAAATCATTCCACTTCTTACAAACTTTCTCGAGAGGAATATACAAGGATCAATGTTTTTGTTTTTTTTAAAAGGCAGAATTAAATAAAAGATATTAAAATAAAATAATAGTAATAAAATCACAACAGCCTTGCTAGATTTGTATATATAATTCATGCATGTTTGATTGTACACTGTTTTACGTCACATTCGAGAATTTGTTCACCCATATAGAGACGTCATCAGTACCATAAATTCTCACCCACATATGACACTCAAGGTTGTGGCAGTGAGTTTTCTTTATCGTGCCAACGCCGAAAGTGGGCATGGGATCTTCATTTTCAAGGTCCTATACGAAAGAGCCATGACTTTTACTCGTGATTAACGTCGAGTTTGGCGCTACGGCAGTGTTTGAGAATCAAACCAGGAGACTTGCAGTCGTACCCAACCACTATGTATAATCATGTAACAAGAAAGTAGCAGCTTAAATATTTGCTATAATTAATTTCAGGTGAAAACTTGGTTTCAAAACAGACGTGCTAAATGGAGAAGGTTAAAGCAGGTTCGTCAATACTTATCTATTACGTAATAATCTCAATTGTAATAATTTTTTAGAATGCCATTGGTAAAATTTACATATTACAAATTCTTTGATTTTACTGGGTTTTTTTTTTTATCACAGGAGTCCCCTACAAATGAAAAACAAGGTGAATCTTCGGCAGATAAAAACGGAAGTGATATTGCAGAAGACTCAGAGGAAAGAAATCGGTGTACGACAGACGAGGAGGATTTTGATTTAGAGGACAGTGACGATGAAATTGACGTGGAAAACGAAAATGCGGAGAAATAGCGAAAAAATATCAAAATTTCGTAGGGTGTAGGAAATTGAAATGGATTCATCTAGAGAGGAAGCTGAAATATTATAAATTATGGTCAACAACGAATGTTTTTCCTGAATTTCCTCTGCTGTCAATGTTAGATTTTACAGAAACATGCAGAAGATATTTCCAAAACGCGTTATTAGCTTCCGTTGCGTAAAACGTTTGACTGACTTTGAAGTGAAGATACTTGAAAATTTAAATTTTACGTTAAATATGTGTATTTAGCGGCGATTTCAATGGTGCAATTGAACATTTTGTATTTATTTCCGTTCTGGTCTTCCTATGTGAAAAACTATGCAATAAAAATATTGAACAAAATACGACATAGAATTCCGGAACATAAACAGTTTCATACACATAAATTGCTGTTTTATTTGAAATAAAAGCTGATACTAGGCAATTTGGAATTTTGTTTCATCCAAGACTTGGAGATTGTGTGTACTTTAATGTGTTATATTGTATAGATAACGTACTACTTTCTTAATCCATGTAATATCTAAACATTTATTTACCAGGAAAGAAACACAAAACAATCGGGAAACCTCTTGAGTTTTCCTATTTCTATGTCGTTCTGTAAGAGATACACAACACACTAGAAGTGTCACAGAGTGGCTGAAATCTTATGTGAATGGTGACATGTGACTTTTGTACTAAAAAAAGGTAGTTAAAAATACTTATTGTTAATTGTCTAAAGAGATGTAAAGCATTTGAAATTGGTGACACATCTTGATGTGACGTTGATGATAAATTAAGGAAGCTGTCGACAGGCTATTGTACATATGATACTTTAATTTAACCGCAATCACCTTCAATTATACTCTTGTTATTGCGAAAGCATATTCTAAAGTACGATAGAGAAATCTTAGATACAACGAGTTGAATTTCCAAATACCTAAACACTAGGGAATGTTTTAGAAGTAAAACAAAATCCAAGATATAAGCAAATATCAACACAATTAACACTGCAGTAAAGAAAACTCAAAGAGTTGAAAATAATTCAGCCAGTTTCATTTTCAGTCTATGAAAATGAAACCAGATGAGACTCTCTCTCTCTCTCTCTCTCTCTCTCTCTCTCTCTCTCTCTCTCTCTCTCTCTGTGTGTGTGTGTGTGTGTGTGTGAAAAACATCTAGATATATTCTATCATTTACATAAGAATGTTGATATGAAATAACATTTTGTTTCTTCTCTCCAATTAAAGTCGCTCATGATGTGTGCCATCGCTCTGGAACCATTTTCATATTTTTGTTCGAAATGACAGCCATAGCATTGTGCAAAACGAGTCATTATCTTTATAACATGGCAATCGAATCCAGTTTATCGTGTATGTTTGTTTGCTCTATTGCACATAATTGCCATTTAAGAGAGCGGTATTACCATTTCAATACATACAAATGTGATCATTACATCTATAATCTTGGATACACACGAGTAGAACTTTGTATAAGGAGAAACGCCGTAGCTCAAACGACCAATTCTGGCAGAGAAGAATTGACCGGAAGTGGAATGTCTAGATCGTCTCAATATTTTAATTGGGGTTGTTAGTGAAATATCAAGCACATATTCTGTGTTGTTGTCTCATACACAAATCTTTATCGAGATTGTTAAATAATTTTAAAGTTATATGACCCAAACTTACTTCACGAGAACCACGTAGAAATTATTCAATTTCAACCCTGATATATTGATTGATTGATTGATTATTATTGCTTTCCGCCACACTCAACAATTTTTCAGTTATCTGGTGGCGTCCAGTTTTTGTTGGTGGAGGAGAGAACCCAGATACAATGTACCTGGGAAGAGACCACCGACCTTCCGCAAGTAAACTGGCAAACTTGCTCACATAACGCCGCGGCCGAGATTCGAACACGCGCCGACAGAGGTGAGAGGCTTTGTGATTTTGAGCCCGATGCTCTAAGCCCTCGGCCACGGAGGCCCCCACCCTGATATATATATATATATATATATATATATATATATATATATATAAATCTAGAAGGACTTTCACTTCTAAAAACATAACGGAAGATAATATTCTTTAGGTTACAGTGTTTAAAAATGTATATAAAAACGGAATCATTACAGAATATGAACGTCTGGGCGACCCACTGAAAATGATGATGTACAAAACATTTATTACCATACGTGATTTTGCCGTTCAGTGCTTGAAATGTTCTAAAAGACAGTGACACAGTTGATGGATGCATACAAAAGACGTTTCACATTCCGAGATGACGGAGCACCGCTAGGCGTGCGTCAGTAACGAAGATAAAGTCACCTCATTCAATACTCCTCGGCAATTTATAACGAACTACCTTCATTATCCGTCGTTTTACAAACCAATACTAAATGTTGGTAAACAAAAACTACCGGTATTTTACATCCCCTAGTCGTTATCACTGACGGCCCAATAGACAATGCGCAAACAAGCAACGCCATCTAGCGTACTAATGTCAACATGGCCGCCGTCTCGCGAGCGTCCGCGCACAGTTTTATCGGCGACACTGTTGTCATCGGTTTACAATTTGCTCCCGTTCAACCTTATCTGTAAAACCATTCACTTTAATTTATTTTCAGCATCTCTAGAATTAAATGACAACATTCCCTCTTTTTAGGGGTTCAATTCCCCTAATCTGATAATAACGGAATGTCGATGAGTATACCTTTTATATGGAGATCCTGGGTAATCGAGAATAAATTAAGTCCTTTGTTCCCTATCGTTATTTATTGTTTTATTGTAGATCAATTTTCTTTAAAATATATTTAACAATAAGTGCACGCCTTACCGGTTTTATCGTTTTCAAAGCATGGATTGCTGCTAATGGATATCAGACTTCAACTGTTATCGAAGATCAGAAGAAAAATATAATCTAATAAATCAGATTACCATGTTCTCATCAATCAGCACAGAATAAGGTATATAACTTAATACTCTCCCTTACCCGACACATAATCAATGATATAGCCAATGTAATTATAGGATTGTGTACCAGTGAGGTCACTCTGCTTGAACATTATCTTCCGGAAATGGAGAAGAACCAATAACTGAAGGCTCTTGGATGAAGTTCCGCATTCTTTCAAGATGATTACAATATGAATACTAAACCACAACATACTTCAAATTAATTTGCGAGCTCTCCTAATGATTAGTTTGACAAAATTATGCATTAATGAATCTGTCTTAAAATAAAAATCGCATCAAAATTCTGTGGAGTTCTATGGAATTTGTAAAACTAGTGGATATTGAAATAGATCTTAATCAAACGAATAAATGATCAATTAAAAATGTGCAAGGGTGACGAGGTTTTAAGGGGTACTATCCACTGAAGAGGAATTCGAGTTGTTTTGGTACGAACTGTCCAGCATCCTCTCATTTATATATTATTACTATCAACACAGGCTCTGCGTAGTGGATCAGTTAATGTATGTAATATGTTGTTCAAAAGAATTGAATTGGACAAGGAACAATTTCTATTTATATCCTCCCCATAGTAGAGCAATTCCCTCCCTATCTGGCACCTTCCCAAAACAAGTAGACCTTTAACATTTGAGCTTGTGACTACTAATGAGAGTATGGCTACAGTGTAATATTTACACTTTCAATGTTTTTGCTTTTAGTATCTTTACAAATTGTAATGATAGTCATTTCTACATAAATGCACTGCAGTTCTGTACAAATCTTGATAGATATAGTCCATTTATTTTCCTACAGAAATGAAAATAGAATGTAAATACTAGTATAAAAAATAATTTTTTAGACATACCATCCTAAAGTGTCGTCGCTACAGATATGCTTAAAATTCTGTATAGAAGGAATTTAAGGATTTCCCCCTTTAGTGAACTTGACCTTTTTTTTTCGAGTACTCTACATAAATAATTTTCAGGTACCATCTTGACGGTATTTTATTTTAAATTATCAAGTCAGTGAAGTATAATAATGGTTCATGTGCTGATTAGGATATGTCTATTATTCTGTTCGAGATTCGATACATGGTCCATATCCTTTTATAGATTTCGACTTTAATTTTGCATCCATAATTTCTATTTAAACTCTATAGATCTAGGTCAATATATGTGTGAATTTAGATCAACCCCATAAAACAAATTGTAGTGCAACAAAAAACGACATATAAGACGATTTTCTTTGTTCAAGAACTATGCGATACAAATTGACACTGTTTCTATTGATTTACCAATTGTAAGAGATGTGTAGTACGTAAACAATATTGTAAATCAGACTGCGACACTTGTTAACAGTACGTCACTAGACAGGGAGAATTAGTCAAAGACAATGCAGGTATAGACGTCTGACTGAAGAGGGTTGTTCTCAAAGGTCAACATTCTACGAAGGCGTGTCAAGTCTTCGCTATATTTTATAGACATCATTAAAATTGAAGATAGATGACCATAAAGTTTATTTGTTTCCTGTTTTACATTCTAGTAAAAATTTTAAACTTGTTTAGTTTTCAATTCATTCCCTAAATGGTCCTAGATAAGGGAAGATAATATAAGCATTGACATATTGAAGTGAACACTTCAGAAATATATGAAATCAAGTGTTGCCATAAATTTGAGCATGTCTGTAAAGAATATATGAAACGAAAAAGAGTAAATACTTGTACACTGACATAAGGAGTAAACCTTAATAATTATGATAGTAACACTCATTCTATCAATGTATCAACTTTCATTTTATCTATTGTTCGGCATTTCGTGATATTGTGATGTGATATATGCAGTCACAATTATTGCCCTGTATACTTTCGGAAGGTCGGTGATCTCTTCCCGGATACATTGTATCTGGGTTCTCTACTCCACCGATAAAAACTGGACGCCACCAGATAACTGAAAAATTGTTCAGTGTGGCGAAAACAACAAAATATCAATCAATCCTTATTGCCCTGTATAAGAGAGTTTTGTGTGCTTGGAATTACTATGAATTTATATGACTGAAATCTGCGTCCTAAAGGGGGGAAAACACATGTAAATGTAGCAGCCACCGTAGAAGAAAATGCAAAGCAGCACATGACTTTAAATCCGGTGCAATACAGAGGCAGTATTATCAATTTAAAGATTATATATATTACTCTGTTGTACATTTAATTAAACGTTTGTAGAGGAGTAGACTGATTGATTATCGGAAATCAAACTGGCATTCCTTTTTATCCATTTATTAGCTTACAAAATAATGGATTTCACTTCTTGAAATAATCGAGTATATATACGCTTAATTTGCAATGGGACGGACAAATCAAGATGAAAAGCGAATCTTCAGCAAATGGATTAATAGGGTACGCTTGAATTGCAAAAGGACAGACAAACCTAGAGGGACAGAAAATACCTCTAACCAATGAATTCTCGGGTATGTTTCATTGACAGACAAACCTATAGGAAAACGTACCTTTAGTCACTAAATTATTAGGGTACGCTTAAACTGCAACAGGACGGACAAACCTAGGAGATTCTATAGTAGACTGAATTACTTGGACAAACCTATGGCAAAAGGGTACCTTTAGCCAATGAATTACTCGGATTTGATAATTTGTAATAGGATGGATAAAACTATAGGAAAGGCGTTCCTCTACCTAATCGATGTGCACGGGTAAGGTTAAATTACAACAGGAGGACATATTTATAAATGTGGTATGATAAATCTATTCTTATTTACTTCTTATGTATTAATTTTTCAGTTAATCATAATTTCGTAATTAGTAAGAAGTATCGTAAATATCTATAATCATAAGTTTTCCTTTCGAATTGAGTATGGCTTCTATGATTTTTTTTATGCGCATTAGATTGAGTTGACTATATATGGTAGCACGAAAAAGTGAAGATAACGAACAGTGATCTCACAACTCCTATAAGGAATACAAAATTAAAAGTTGGGCAAACATGGATCTCGGGACAAACCTCTGTAATATCTTCTTTTTCAGTAGCCTACCTTGATTTAAAAAAAAAAATGATCATACGCATTAAAGCTCTTACGTATCGATTCAGTTGATAGACATAAGTTTACATATTATGTAGGTGATAATGGAATATTGCTACATGAATATCGGAAGTTGAAGTCCCGTTTGTCTCGTATAGCTGAGTTTTTAGTTTACCGTTAGCATCTATGTTCAATAGAATATCTAAGTACGAAACAGATGTGAAAGATTCTGTGGTGTCTTTCATTTCGAGTTCACAGGAATATATCGAATCGACAAACAAATTAAAATGATTATTGATGATAAAACGTCGTCGTTGATGTATCTAAATGTCGAGATGGAGGCCATAAGAGAATTTTTCTTCTCATGTAGAAGCTTTTAAATAAATTCTGTCTCATAAGAATATACAAAAAAAACCCAGGTCAGCTAAGAAAGGTGTCCATGGGAATTCCAACAGACTGTTGGAAGACCTGATCAGCAAAAACTACGAAGATACTGTCAATTCCAGCATCGGTTTAATATCAGTTTCAGAGTACTTGTGCGTAGAATCAGGTTGATGTTTAACAAAGTAATTTTTCGAAGAAACTGATTACTAGATATTTTTTCCATTTTTGTTGATATATATATATATATATATATATATATATATATATATATATATTGAGGAATGGTCATGTAAAGTGTTGAAAGGTTGTACATTTTGATGTTGATTTGAAAAAAAGTTTTGTGACTACAAATTAACTAAAAGTTGTTTAATATTTTACACCACTTCTGGCATATGTAGTGGCACAATACGTTTGAAGTTGCTCCTTCACAGGTTTTAATATTTTCGTGAGGAGCAAAGATGGGGGCTTAGTAGAACATTTACTTGACCCAAAAGTGTATCTATGTTTGTAAAGAAATTTTTGAAGTTTAGGAATCAAGTATAGATACGGTAACTCATATTCATTCGTCCCATTGACTGGGATATTAAATGTGTTTAAAACTAAAGCATGGATATGAAGATTTTCATCTTTTGTAAGGGCAGTCGGAGCAGAGGAAGGATTACCAAATGTGGAATTAATGCAAAGTTCGTTCAAAATACAGTTGTAATAATGAACTTTACAAACAAAGACAACGTTTATGCAAGCTTTGTCAGCTGAAACCAAAACATTTTCTTCATGTAACCTATCTAAATCTTTATCATTTGTGGTTTATCAAACCAGAAGGATAGATGGTACTCACGTTTGTTTTATGTGTCTAATACGTGATTGTAGTATTCCCCTTATAAATTTTAATTCATTCTGACAAGGTATCACGTTCTTTATCAT
Organism: Ostrea denselamellosa; assembly: GCA_024699665.1. NCBI lineage: Eukaryota > Metazoa > Mollusca > Bivalvia > Ostreida > Ostreidae > Ostrea > Ostrea denselamellosa. The sequence continues at coordinate 3,558,096 of JAMZEH010000046.1, forward strand.
ATTAAGGCATAATCTTCAACATAATTCATAATAGAGATGGCCGCCCGCGTGGCGCAGTGGTTAGAGCGTCGGGCTCAAAGATCTGATGATCCTTGAGTCGGGGGTTCGAATCCCACTGTGGGACGTGGGTGCCGGTCTTTCGGATGAGACCGTATAAACCGAGGTCCCGTGTCGCAGTAGGTGTGGCACGATAAAGATCCCTCCCTGCTCAAAGGCCCTGAGTGCCGAGCATAGGCCTAAATTTGCAGCCCTGTCACCGGTAATGGTGACAGCCGCCGGATAGCTGAAAAATTGCTCAGGCGGCTATAAACAAACAAACAAACAAAAAAAAAAAAAACATAATAGAGATGAAGTTCAACTGCCAGTTGAAAGACCGGGATTCTCCTGATTTAGGACCTTTTAGAATTAGTGATTTCAGATCCTCATTTTCAACTATATTAACATGTCCTGCTGGGCTATAGTTGAAAGAAGAAGAACAAGAACACGTAGGTAGATTATGTAAAAGATGGTCTATACATGTATTTAGACACTGTACATTTTGTAACTGAAAAGTTTGGATTCCAAAGTAGAACATTTTTAGGAAATACAGGGAACTTGAAATATGCTGAAACACAAAGACAGAACTTTTATTTATTGCGAAGAATGTTGTTTATATTGACGGTATCTATTCTCTTGTTATTAAATTTATATTAAAGGAACTGATGGACTCATTATCATCTATAACTTGTGGTAGTTTAAAGAGCCTAGGCAACTACCATAATCACACAATTCAGTCTGTATTCTGGTGTTGAAAAATCCAAGTATAGACTAGGCTTGACTTCTCCAAAAACGTGTTAAAACTCTCAGCGGAACAGAGTAAAGTTTTATGCCAATATGATTTGGACCTAATCGTCTGTTGACGTAAGGAAAAAGTGAATCCAGTGTGGCGTCGTGTAAATTTGTACTTTTATATGAACGATGAAAAAATCAAGATATTCAGTATTCAATATCGTAATTCCTATAGAAAATACAAATCAGAGAGATGAGTAAACAAGGACCCCTGGTCATGCCGGAGGTGGGATCAGGTGTCTAGGATGAGTAAGCATCCCCTGTCGACCGGTCACACCCGTCACGAGCCCTATATTCCGATCAGGTAAACGGATCAATTCGTAGTGAGAATCAGCGTGTCAAGAACGGTCTAACAATTGATATGAAACACATCAGACAGCATTTGACTTAATGGTAAGTTGTCCATGACTGCGTTTACGTCTTTGTTTATTCGGAAAAGGTCCTTTTACATTCACGTTATTTCCTAGTGGACTTGTCAAATGTCCTACATTGTATACGTTGTCGTTGCATGCATATGGAAATGTAATGCCCATAGTCTTGATCCAGTGATCTTCTCGTCTACGAAAAGGGGTAATTCAAGTTGATGTGTTGGTATGATGGTAAATGTTTTCTAGAATTCTAACCCTCATGGTCAAGATGGAATAATCTGGGGAATTGCAATGTTTGTAGGGAAGTTGGGGCATGAAATGGCATTTGTTATTGAGTATCATGCAATAGTGATTCACTTTTAAGTAAGATAAAGTACCGTTCGGATTGTGTAAGACAGAGCAGTGTACAATTTGTTTGTCAAAGACCTATCCAGCGTGTACCAGGTGTCATATTTGTTCATGTGTTTAACTTGCTTTACGACAATAATCTTGGGTATGACACTTATTTTCAATTCCAAAGTTTATACCTGATCGCATTTTATGCTATTAAAATTGTATATTATACATATTATATATGTATATGTTCAGAATTTGTCATTTCAAAGGTCAATTTCAGTATAGGATTTATGAGATTATCTTCATTTTTCATTTTACAGAATATATTTGATGTTCTAGTATAATCAAATGCTGTATTATTGGTACATTTAATGTCAGCGTTTTATGAAATTTGAACTGTGAAATTGCACGTTGTGCTTAATTCATATTTTTTGAAATAGGTCAATGCCTTAAAATTTCCATAAAATGAAAGAACACAAAGTTGAATTACAACTTATTCCTTGCTGCTCGGTTGCGTAGGGAAGCGGTACCTTTAGCGAATGGATTCGGATTTCTTTGTTGTAGAATGGAAAGATCCTATATAATTCTATGAACAGGAAAACAATACAAGTAAGTATTTTCTTATTTTACCCAACGAATATCATTTACAATGATCTAGATTAACATTAACAAGTTATCAGGTTAAAACCACGTGTTAAAACAACATTAGGTCTCCACCCTGTTGAAATCTTTGTTGTTTGAATATCAATAAAGAATGCCAATCATTCACGTGAACATGAATATTTCATACAAGAGTGCTTTTCTCGTTAATTCATTTATCACAAACATTCAACCTATATTTCGCTTTATCCAGTCAGATATTATTTTTTTTTCAAAACCCGTAATCTTTGTTTAAATTTTCAAATATTTCAAAATGAAATAACTTCTTTACCTGCTACCGTTGTACAATATTTTTGATTTGAAAATACTTCTTTAAACATCATCTTTATAAGTATTTAAAGCCCCAGTGTGGGTCACCTCTAGTTCTAGGAATGAAGTAAAATTAATCTACACTACAGGGGTTCATTTTACGAAAAGTCTAAGTTACTAAGACGAAAATTCTAACACGTCTATCATACGATTTTGAAAATATAGCTTTATGTACTTCTACAATTATCAATATTTCAATCTGATATACATTTCTAAGTATTTAAAAATACTGCCCATTGATTGGTGAATATTAGCCAATCTCAAAAAACTGCCTGGTTGCATAGGCTACTTAACGTCTAATCTAATAAAGATAACAAATATGAATATTTATACATCTATACACGATATCATATGATCTTTAAAAATGCTATGGTAGCTAATGATTATGGAAGACAGAACAGGACAATTTTAATTATTATGATTAAGTTATACTGTTTTGATGTGGTTATTAACTAATGTCTACTATCGTTTTGAAATAAAAAGTGGGTAAAATTACTGTTATTGAAGAATAACCTGTTGGAAACTCTTTTAAATATTCTGTTAACACGTTTTCTACAAGAAAATATATTAACATGAAATCAGAGTTGTCATTTCCTAGAGTAAACGATTAATTCTAAATACTTTCCATTTACAAGACAATGTAAAAACATAAGATGAGAGTTTGTCATTCCTTAGAGAAAGTGAATATTATTTACTTCTTTTACTCCTGAAAATTAATTCGAAAAATATACTTTCATAACCTGACCACATCCTTGTATTCATTATGAATCATTAGAAGTTACTTTCACAGTACTGTTAATTACATTTATTTTTCAATGAAAAACCCTGATAATCTGCATAGTGGTGCTTGACTGTGCAATAGTGAAAGCGGAAGGTCATGGATTCCGACTACCGCGTCAACTCTTAGACTGTTATGTTGAGTAGTGACTATTTTTTTTGCCAAGTGTTCGGCATCCGGAAGCGGAAGTCAGAGGTATTTTGGATTGCCTTACATCTACCAAGAATCCACAAAGTTCACGGGCTACTTTGCTTAAACAGATATTTAGCTGTAAAACCATTAGAACTACATAACAATAAACAAATTCTGTTAGTATATAAGATCATCTTCTGCATTACATGTATCCACGGCGTGCATATTATTTTGATATATTTTTTTTATTTTGATAAATTGAAATCGTTATATTGCCGTTGGAAAGCATTGGTAGCTCAGCAGTGAAGAAATCTATATACTTATGTTCATCATAGACATTTACATACAGTAATGTGAGTATAGAATTCTTTAAAGCCTCCATATGGGTCAGCTTTGGTTCTAAAAATGGAGTAAATTGAATCTACTCTAGAGGGTTCCATTTTACGAAAGGTCTTACAACGAAAGTTCTGATACGTCTACCATATTCCATTTCCGTTAAAATTTAATGAAAATAAATGTACTTATAGTATGCTATTCTTCAGATGTGCCATGAATTTACTTACTTATGCTAAAAGTGTAGCATTAATTACAAGATTTGTAAAAGGTACCTTTCATCTTACGTCGTAAGACCTATTGTAGAATGGCTCCCAGGAGGACCTACGTATTTAATAACTTTAAAGTTAACTGAAATATAAAGATTTTCTGAATTCCTAATATCATGAATGTGAATGTGAAGTGAAGTATCAAGCCCTTTTTGTGGCCCTTCACAGAACTCATAGACCTGAATTATAGTATCTTAAATAATCAAATTATATTGGATGAATCATTGATATATTGTACTACCCTTGAACATTACATCACTATGTCAAACCTTATTGTTCGTCGAGAATTGAGACGTCACCAGTTGTAGGCGAAGTATCATAAATATAGACCTGTGATTAGCGCTCTTAAAGTCGTTATTATGTCACACAAGTAACCATTGAATTTTCTAAAAGTTTGATATATGTTTAAGATGAAGCTTTGCTATAAAACAAATCAAGGTAGGTAATCGACCTCGTTTTTGAGAAATATGGTGAGAGCCCGTCATTCGACCGTGTTTACAAATGTGTTATAGGCCTATACATGAGTGTGATACCCATTTACAATTATATCGGCATGTAGGAATTATTTTATATACACTAGCACACATGGAATACATGTATATAGATGCATACAAAATGATACACCTGTTGTAAGTCGTGTGTTTAAACTTACAGATGTTATTATAAATCACGTTGTGAGATAGCAGAGGAAATGTGAGTTGAATACAAATTTGATTTATGACATTTTTTTCAATTACCATAATTATGTTTTCGTTATCCAAGTTGAATGCATGCATCGAGTTCTTCTTCTCAGAAGATACTTTGTTTAGACTATCTTATGACGACATCAATAGTATTTAATCAAACTCGCAGCACTCGGACATTACGATGTATCAACATCTTTGTTTACGTAGCTTTGCTACGCATGGTATGATGGTGGTTTTCATTTCGTTTGGTAAAAAATACCACACGGATAAAACATTTGATCAGCCATTATTTTCCATTCACATAAATCCCGTTTACTATTCCTAATTTAAACTATTGCTAATTTTCTCTAGCGACTATCGAGTCAGTCACAACAAGAAACTTTTGGAGCCCCTCTTTGTTTTTCAATTATTCTACGACGGTGTAAGGAATTTCGAGAAATAAATTCGCGTGAAATACCCAATTTTTACTGATCACATGGTTGCTATCCGTCTCTACCTTAAAGTCGTTATCCTCCGCAAAGTTGTTTCTATGTTTTTAATTAAGTTTGCTTACTATAGCAATTACAATATCATAATTCGTAACTCTTCATCACGACAAACGTTGACAAGGTAAAGAACCCCCACTGCTACGACATTGGGAGTCACGCATGGGTCAAAATTCGTAAAATGCCTCTAGATGAGTTTTCGAATGGGACGAAAAACAACATCCAGATAAACAGTTCCTATTGTTCTCCAACCTTAACCCCAGACGACATGGCTAAAAAAGAATCAACACAATTTACATTTCATGGGTATGTATGAATATCATTATATATTATATACAATAAAATTCCATCTGGAATGAGTCTGTCTTCTTGAAACACTATTATAACGCAGGGATTGTCTTCATTAGAGATCTTTTCGACAGCAATGGGGATTTCCTAACTCTAGATGATGTACTTATGTTTCATGTAAAAACTAACTTTGTTGAATATGCTGGACTTAAAAATGCAATATTATCTGTGCTTCCTAATCACATAGGGAAAAAATTAATAGGACCAATCCTTCCAAAGTCTATCATACTCTTCTATAAAAATAGTAAAGGTTGTAAAGATATGTACAGCAATCTTTTGCACAAAAAGAGGGAAACAATTACTTCTGTAATAAAATGGAATGAAAATGGATATACCTTTCCTGAAATCAATTGGAATAAGATTTTTGAGCTTCCCTTTAAAGTCACACAAGAGTCAAAATATCAATGGCTGCAGTTTCAAATACTTCACAGAATATTTCCTACCAACCAATATTTATTCAAACTTAAAATTAAAGACTCCCCAATATGTGTTTTTTGTGGAGTTGATATAGAAACTTTAGAACATCTATTTTTTGACTGTCAAAAAATAAGGGAACTATGGTGTGAGGTAGAAGAATGGATTTTAGACCAGTTTCATATCCCTGTAAATTTTGACAAAATTACTGTGTTATTTGGTAAATACCATAATAGACATATATATAGATTTCAAAATTTGATTCTGCTGATAGTTAAACATTACATTTTTTCTAGTAAATATCAAAATAAGCCTCAAGTTCATATATCAACAATTACAAAAATAATTACAGACAGAATTATGGTTGAGAAATACTTGCTTTTAAGAAATTGTAGATATGATGAGTATGAAAAACACTGGCAAATGGTATGTGAATCTTGTATTATTGATCATGTAAATTAATATGTTATACTTATAGTGTATATTTCTTCCGTCACTTCAACATGTTCAATTTCATTTATTTCCCTCCTCAAATTTTGAATTGTTCTAAGTATTTTTATCAAAATCTGTTGCTAAGACAATGATACATTTGTACACCTCTCTCTCTCTCTCTATCTCTCCCCAAAAAGACCTTTCACACCATAAATATATGCTTTCATACATTAATGATTTTATCACTGACTTGTTAGCTGAATGTGTCATCTGTTTGTTTGTATGTAGTGGAAGGTGTTAAAATAAAAAAAAAATAAAAAAATAACAAATTCCATCTGGATGCAAACGGGGACTTATTGCATCGATCTACAAGAGTTCTCACAACAGTTACAGTCCCGTGTTACTTTCATTTATCAGTGCAAATCGTTGAGAACGTTGTCCATGCTAGAATCATAAATATTGTTGACCAATTCCAAATCCTAAATGCTCAACAGCAAAGATTTTGTACAGGCCTAAGCCAGAAACTGTGAATTCTAGTTTCTTTTTCCCTTAGATTGAAGTTGATTGGCAACGACATAATAATTTATATGAGAAGTGAATAGAATTATCTTGGAATATTCTAAAATCAAGATTTTTAATTCTTAGCATAATAAGGGAGGAGTGCAATAAGGAAAGAAGACGTGTTTGCCTACTTTCTTAATTTTGTATTCTTTTTAGGAGTTTTAAGAATAATCACTGTACGTTATCTTCACCGTGTCATACTATGCTATCAGAAGTCGATCATCCAACGATTTCAATCCCTGAACTACAGCCGAACTGTGAAAAAGTGACAATACTCTCCACGTTATAGAGTTGTAAAATACAGAATGAGTTGAAGAATCAAGATTTTCGAATTCTTGACAGATTTCAATACCAATAATTAAAAGTATGTAAGAATTTTAGAAAAGAAATCAACACGGTCTGATATTACATTATGTGAAAGCATACTAAACTTAAACCAGTTCATAGAAAAATTATGCAACTCTCCATTTTAATTTCTGTGCAAGATGATATTTTCAATGAGACTCTTTACTATCCTCTTTCCATTGTTGAAAGATACTCTGACATAGTTCCTCATGAAACACATAGACGCTGGAGTCATTTTGTAAAAACCTTATAAAGCAGGCAATCCACAGTTAAGGGGATCAAGCACAGGCTCTTAGGACGACAGATAATTTTCTGAGATTTAGACAGCTACTTAAAGTTTTTGGGAACTTTTTAGCTAACCTGAAACATGTTCTAAGATTTGTTTAAGCATGTATTATGCGCATGTCTATTCTTCTCTCCTCTTCATATCTTTGGGGATACTGTTGTCAGCAGATAATAGACAAGTTTAGTTTAGATTTTATAGATGTTTGTGATGGATGTTGTGCGCTAGATGAAGATATATATTTTTTTCAAATCCCTTATATATGTTCGAATTTCCTTCTCAAAGTATCAGCCCTGTATTAATAGGTTATAAGTCTATAATTTTATCATACTATGATATGTATTGACCATTTGACTTTTTTATTTTCATGTGCACCGGTAGCGGTAGCTCAGTGGTTAGAGCGTTCGCTCCGTAACCAGGAGGTCGTGAGTTCGAGCCCCGCTCTTGCCATGACGAAAAATAGGTAGTGATTGCTCATTCGCCAAACGCTCGGCATTTAAAAGTGAAAATCACGGGTCTTTCGGATATGACCTAAAACACGGAGGTCCCGTGTCACGGTAGGCGTTGGCACATTAACGAACCCTCACTGCTACGGCCCTGGGCGCTAAGCATAGGTCTAAATATGGTAATTCACCTACCGCTGGTGACGTCTCAATATGAGTGAAAAATTCTCGATGGGACTTAAAGCAAACAAACAAAACAAACAAACAAATTTTCATATGCCCTGTATATGCGTTGTATATACGTTGTACTTTTTCTATAAGATTTACTACATCTGAAAAAGGAAGAAAAATAATGAATAAAGAGGATTATTTATGTATAACTGTACAAAAAATTGAACATCTAAGAAGTACAAAATCATGATGTGAAGAAATTTTAATCTATGTTATGTGAGGATGCTTGCATGTTTATTTGACAAATCGTACTATTAGAAAGAATTAAAAAAAAAAATTCATTCTATATAATAATAATAATAAATTTATTTTGTAAAGCGTAAACTCCATACTGCTCTAAACGCTATTTAAACAACAATAAAATAAGTGAAATGAGGTATATAAAAACAGATCGTAGTAGGTCCCAGATTAGTTGTAGCATGTGAACAGATGAGTCTTTAATTTAGATTTGAAGGTACAGAGACTGGTGGCAGTTCTGATATCATACGGAAGAGCGTTCCACAGTTTAGGGCCAGCAACACTAAAGGCTCGAGTTTGAATCACCGTTGAGGTGGTAAATGGCACTCGTAGTAGGCTCTGGTCACTGGACCGCAGTATTCTGGAGGGAGTATAAGGTGTTATGAGTTCTTGCAGATAGGATGGGGCTGTGTTGTGTACTGTTTTGTACACCAACACCAATGTCTTGAAGATGACTCTTTGCTGAACTGGAAGCCAATGGAGAGAGCGTAGTACAGGTGTAATTCTGTCATATTTGCTGGTGCCTGAGATGATTCTGGCAGCAGCATTTTGGATAGATTGAAGCCGCTGGATCTGCGTTGATGGTAAGCCGCAAAAGAGAGAGTTACAGTAGTCCAGCTTTGTTGTTATAAAGGCATGGACAACATATTCTAACGATTCCCTGTCTAGATATCTTCTCAGCTGGCTCAGGTTCTTAAGGTGGATGAAGGCACCTCTGCACACTATATTCCTATATGAAGTTTATAAGAATTTAACCCCCTATTGTGCACGTGATTCTGGAACTGAAAAGGGGAATCGATGCCAACACCCGTCAATACAAGGCTCACAATATATTCATTTACCCTCCTACATGTGGTTCTGAGGCTCATTTTTTGAAAATTGAATCCCTTTTACCCAAGGATTCTTAGTGGAAAATATGACTGAAATTTAACTGAATTAGTCTTGGCTGCTGAGGTGAGTGTCGCGGTAGGTGTTGGCGCAATAAAGAACCCTTACTTTTACAGTCATAAGTGTCGTGCATCCGTCACAGTTTGTTACAATTCACCTACAACTTTCACGTATCTATATGTGAACATTTCTCAAATGGATTTGACGTACATTTTATGCAAAACTCTGATCAAAGTTTAAAGGAATGTAATCATGTTAATTTCCGTGAAAAATGAAATGTGACGACTGTTATTAGTATGCATACTAAATAAAAACTCGATAAAATTTGATTCGTTTGTTTTGTTTTACCTCCCATCGAAGATTTTTCACTCACATTGAGACGCCACCAGCTGGGATTATATGCATTGAATATTATTGATTGATTGACTATATATTGTTCAACGTCCCGCTCGGGAATTTGTCACTCATACAGAGACGTCACCATTGCCGGCGAAGGGCTGCAAAATTTAGGCCTATGCACGGCGCTTATGCCTATTGAGCAGGGAGGGATCTTTAACGTGCCACACCTACTGTGATGCGGGTCCTCAATTTTTGCGGTCTCATTCGAAGGACCGCCCCATTTAGTCGCCTCTTAGACACGCAAGGGGACTGAGGTTCTATTCTAACATCCCGGATCTTCACGGGGATATACATTGAATACAGAATAATAGAATAATATTTCTCAAATTGAAAACGGCATCTTTAGAGTATTCAATACTGCTATATGTTAAAACTATGAATGACTATTCTTTATGTACGATGCGACGTCAGTCTATTCAGCGATTTCCTGGCGCCAAATACATCACTGCACCCTCTGAACCTGCATTGGTTAAAGCATATCTCTAAAATACAGCATGTCTATTCGGGATACTTCTGAGATAGCACTGCTTCCTATAAATTCAAATTAGGTTTAGTTGTTCAAATGAGGCCAAGTTTTGATCAGGTCAACGAGTTTCATTATGGAAAGAGGTAAATTGAGAAGGTTAGCAAGTACGTGTCGAAGAATGCTATCATCATAACATCGTTAAAGTTGCATGAACTTTCGTGGCAAGTCAACACCTTTTGTTAACTGAATTTTTCGTATGTATGATTTCCCCTAATTTTCCCTATTGTTAAGAAAAGAAAACTATTTGATATCATAAAAATGTCTCGCTGAAAGTCAACGTCTTCGAACATTTGGGATGCTTTTAGCTGGAATAGCTCAATACATCGCCACAAGCCACTGGAGTACATCGAAAACACCATTCAATCATTATTCAACAAACTGGTAGCGGTATCGACCAAGCACAGATCAGGTCATCCGTGTGTGACGTCACATTGAAGGACAACCACATTCTATAACCACCAGAGAAATCGAATTTAAAAAATCTCCTAGCATTCCTGGAGTTCTACCAATAAGTCCAAGAACTGTACATAACCATCTGTGCGAGCACATCAAATTTGCTTGGACGTCATCGTGCCGCAAGACTAGCTTGGCGCAGACGACATCTGGGATTCAGAAGACAGGAGTGAGTGATCATTCTCTTCAGTGATGAATCCAGGTTTCACTTGGATAGCAGTGATAGCCGTTCCAGAGTGTGTCGTTGTATTGAAGAGCGGTACCAGGAGACTTGTGTTGTGCAGCGGTGACAATTTAGAGGTGTCACAATATGGTGTAAGCTGGGATCACTACACATGAAAGCCCCCCCCCCCCAACAGATCAATCGGAATTTGACAGGTACACGCTATTAAGATGAAATTCATCGCTATGTGATGCCGTTTATACCGAGAAGGAAATCAATCACACTGCTGCAGGACAACACAATGCCACATATATAGCACGTGTAATCAAGGATTTTCTAACTCATCAGGATATTGATTTCTTGCTCTGGATAGCTGTTTTCCCCGATTTGTCACCTATCTAGCATGTCTGGGATGAAATGGAGAGACGTTTACGGCGTTAAACATATCCACTATTGACATTAATTCATCTAAGCCAGTTTACAATGTTTTAGCGTCATCAATGAAACGTGTGTGAATGTGTTATTAGTTTTTTGGTATCCCATCCAAATACCGTTATGAAAATGACGTTATAGGACATTTATGATTATGAAATGTAATGGTTGTGTATTGTTTAACTGCTTTGTACTTAGATATTTATTGAAAATAGATGCTGACGGCAAACTATCAACTCATCTTTTTCATAAATGGGATGATTTCAATTTCGCCATCGTAAATTTTCCTTATCTATAAAGTGATATTCTAATATCACTTGCATATTACGTTGTTCACATCTTTAAACTGATTCGATTCCCAAGAGCTTGTTCTACTTATGATCAGCTTTTGAATCAAGGCAGGCTACTGAACAACAACTTGATGTTACAGGAGATTTTATAGTCTTGTCTCTATGGTCGCCATAATGATCTAGTGTGTCAGTGCAACCTTCTATTAAGCCAAATGCTGTCTGACGTGTTTCATACCAATTTTTAGGCCGTTCATGACACACTGATTCTGACTGCTGATTACTCCGTTTACCTGATCAAGATATAGGACTCGCGGTGGGTGTGACCGCTCGACAGAGCATGTTAACTCCTCCCAACACCTGATCTCACCTCTGATATGTCCAGGGCTCATCTCTCTGATTTGTATTTCTATAGGTATTACGAGACCGAGTACTGTTCGTTATCTTAACCTTTTCGTTAAACTGTGGCCAATCCTACCATCAGTATTTTCTCGTATTGTCCTCATATCTGTTAAGTTTGTCATTTATGTGAATTTTCGAGTTATTTGTGTAGGTGAAAATATGCTCAAGACCTTTCTGAGGCATCCATTATGAATACCTTAGAGTTGTTTGTTGTTGGTTTTGTCAATCATCCTCGAATACTCTGCTCTATACAGCAAAACTGATAGTACACAACTGTTATAAAGTTTGACCCTAGTGTTTCTACTGATGCCATTTGACTTTCATATTTTCTTGAGCTTAATGGAGGATCCTCTGACTTTTCCTAATCTTGCTTTAATGCCACTGTCGGCGTCATCATTTGATGCAACTGTGACAGCAATTCTAAGATATTTAAAGAATGACGTATTTTCTTAATTTACACATTCAGCCGTATTTTTGAGGCCTTTTCTGTACAAAGGGACATTACTTTTGTTTTCTTTATGTTAATGTTCAAACCAATTTTGCTAGCTTTTATTTGCAGTTTGGATCTAGAGACGTTTAGGATGATGGATGAAAAAGCCTCAATTATTTTAAAATAGTTTTGTGTCATTAATAATGTGTCATTGTCAAGTATGTGTGAATGCAAAGGGGGTCATTCGCGTTATTAGTTTGCGAAATCGCATCCGAGTACATGTATTTATGACGTGTCACGAAAACGACGTTATTATCGTAATCATTATTGTATGACCCCGTAACCAGGAAATCTAAGTTCAAGCCTCGCTCATCATACCTAATGCATAAAAATAGGTAGTGATTGCTCCTTAGCCAGACGCTCGGCATTGATAAGTGAGAATCACAAGCCTTTCGGATGGTTGGTTGTATATTGCTTAACGTCCGGCTTGAGAATTTTTCACTCATATGACGACGTCACTATTGGCGGTGAAAGGCTTCAAAATTTAGGCATATGCTCGGCGCTTACGGACAGGAAGGGATCGTTATCGTGTCACACATGCTGCGACACGGGGCCTAGGTTTTTGTGGCAGGTATTGGCATGTTAAAGGACCCTCAGTGCTACGGCCCTGAGCGCTAAATATAGGTTTGAATTTGTGGTACTTTACTACAGTTGGTGACATCTCAATATGGGTGAAAAATTCGCGACGGGGCGTACATCATGATATATATATATATATATATATATATATATATATATATATATATATATATATAACCTGTTCATCTAAACATTAATGGCTAACTGACTATCAGAACAGTCTGCATTAAGCTTTTAAAGTTTAGCAGAAGGGATTCGTCAGAAATTGTGAAACAATTTTATGACCTAAATTAGTGATAAACGTTAAATCAATTACAGCTGTGAAAACAGCAGCAGGGACGGAAGATGGGCCGTCAATCGCCAGGTACCAAATCTTGCATAAAAATACGTTAGAATAGCTAGATCTTCCCTTCTTCACAGCGTTCACCGTGACGTTTCCCTGTGCCCTACCTTCAATTACATTTACGTTTAACATTAGGTTTATTTTGTCTATGTATGTCTATGAAGAGTATATCAAGGAACACGGAATAACACTCCGAATCTGGTTGAATGATGTGTTTATGTAACCAGGTAGTATTTTGAAGGAATAATAAAGCAATATGTTATTTTCTACTTGACTGGTTCAATGTTACTATTAGATGACTATTCCTATCATACAAAAGAAATTTATATTGGACCGATCTCAACATCCAATGATAAATACAAGGGATTTTTGATCTTTCCTCGCTGAAGTGAGAAAATTATAGCATTTGCCTTTTTTGGAGATTTAAGCTTATCATATCATAATATTTAATGAAGAACAGAGAATACGAATGAAATCACAAGATAGTTCAAATTTCTCTTTCTTTTTTGAAAAGCATTTATTTAGATCAAAATTGAGGTCATTAATTGAGGCAGCTAGTTTCTTGAATTAATTTCGTGCACTCATTTATCATACATCTTTTTAAAATATGTTTTCAATAAAGAATATGTTTTTAATATTTCCATCGTCCAAATAATAAGAAGAGTTACTTACATTGTATACCTAAAAAGAACAGTGATCAATCTCGTAAAGAATACAAAATTAAGAGTAGGGCAAACACGGACCCCAGGACACATCAGAGGTGGATCAGGTGTTTAGCTCTTAGTCTGCTGTAAGGATAATTCATACTGAGATGTTACACCCTTTGCGTTCAATACGGACTGTCTGCAAAGGGATCCTCAAACTCCATTGATTAATCATAATTGTGTGAAAATACGTTCTATTATTCAGCATTGGTGGCTACGAGTAATACAAACTAGCTATGGAATACCTTCAATAATGATCACTCGTATTGTAAGCATTGTATAGAAATTCTGATGAGAAGTTATTTTGAAGTGGAAGTCAATCTGAGGGATACTCAGTGCCACTGAGGAAGTGCAAAGCAGGAACAGTCTTTAAGTGATAATGAAAATAGTGTCATACACCGCTGGGGATTTCATGGTTATATTTAGTTCATTTTCTTTTATATTCAAGGGGAGTTGCTGTCGTTGTAAATAATTTGATTTCAAGGTACTTACTGAAGAATGTGGTGATAATGGAAACTACTTATTACTTAAGTTATCTATAAAGAGACATGGAGTGTTGTTATGCAATACACTGGTACACTTTAGGTGTTTCAGAATGTACGGACACATATCAATGGCATGCAATATTGCAGCATCATATGGTATGTGAATTTCAATATGGTCTTAAACCCAAATCCAGACTGTTATAATTATAAGAGTATAAAACACTCAAATGCTGGAAACAAATTTTAGAAGGGATATGGAAATCCAATCAGACAGCTGCAAGAATATCTTTGTAGATATGCACGGAGAAAAAAATATCTTCTGAAACAAGGTAGATTAGATTTATTTTCCTCTCCGAGTCACTGTTGACCTTAGGCACTATATGGATCAGACTATTCTGTAACATGTTGTCATTAACTGACCTTACGAAAATATGAGGGCAAAGAAAATTTAACAACCTCTTTCTTTATCATGATTCTATACTTAGAATGTATTAGAGATATTAATTTTATTATTCAGTGGTCAATAAACAATATGCAGTACCAATTTACCACATTGAAAATATACACAAATCGCCAGGTGAAAAAACAATCAAGTATCAATTATTCCTTGAAACGTTGGTTTTTTGAAATAAGAGGTAAAAATATTTCTTATTCATCATAAATCGGAAAAAAGAAGAGGTAGGGGAAAATGCATTAATAAAAGAAATTAATGTTATAAAAGAAAATGTTTTTGACGGCAATGTAGGTAAAGTATATAAGAATTAAAATATCTTAGAAACACACATTGTCGCAATCCCCGGCTGAAATGCACGCTACTTTACCTTTTCATCCGTGTCTCTTTGCGTGAAAATTTTCTCGTTTCTCATAAATATTCACGACAAGAATGATGTAATTCGTTGACCAATAGAATTCACGCTTAGACTAAAATTGAAGATCTGGTTTAGCATAGCCGCGTTTAACTCAATAATGGCTGCGGCCATGAAAACGTTTTTTGTTTTATGCAACGAAACTATCTTTGACAAGAAATCATATACCCCAAGATGTCTTTTTCTTCATTTGCTAACTGTTCAATGTTAAAATCTCCACATCTGTGTACATACAGGATATGTTTTGGTTAGTTTACCGAAGAAGTAGCAAAACAAGCATTCTGATTGCTCAAGAGTAATTTGCTCTTATTCTGTATAAAGTTTAAATCTCAGTCTAACCTTAGCGCTTTCCCCATGTCGTTCAGCTCTTCTGAGCGTAACAATTCAAAATACAAATATAAAAGAATAAAATGTATTTGTTATGACATTGTAGTTAGGTCGTCGTTATTCTGACGTCACTATATATATATATATATATATATATATATATATATATATTGTTTAACGTCTCGCTCGAGAATTTTTCACACATATGGATACGCGACTATATATATATATATATATATATATATATATATATATATATATATATAACACTTTCTGGAGGGGAATCATATTAATTTGAGGACAAAATTACTTCGAAGCCTCAAATACATTTTAAGATATGTAAACTAATAAATCACCAGGAACTAATGGTTCTTGTACTGAATTTTCAAAAGGTTTTTAAAAACAATATATTGGTATATTGTTGTTCGATCTATTAACTATGGATACAGAAAATGTTACACAAAGCCGTATTATTGTTACCCAAATACATCATCTTAAAATAGTTGACCTAGTACACTCTTGCAGCCTGTGTATAAAAGTATATTTGGGTCCACTGTAGCCAGATTCAATATACATTCTGTGTAATAGGTCACATGTTTTTGAGATGATGCTTTTTGTTTATGAATGAAAGTAAACAAAGTCTTTTAGAAGCTCTTAATACTCTACATAAATTCTCAGAAACCAGTTTTGTGTATCAAGTAGTTTAAAACTCACACAGATGTTCTATTTCCCAATAGGAAACTGAATCGGGAAGCTACTAAATCAACTCTGTTATGAAGAAATGTTGATGGTGATATGCAATAAATAACAAAATTAAATTATGATCCAAAGCTACTAAAACTAAAATATATTCTTAACCAATGAGAAAAGGGACACTTAACTCCCAATGGTGAAATTACAGTTAAAAAGACACCAGTTTTACTGATGTTAAATTAAATCTTAATATCTAGACCTTATCCGTCTTTTTGGCATTGTAAAGAATAAAAAAGCTATTTGTTGCATGTTTATGGAATGCATGGTTCAACCCAAAGAGTTAAGAAGGATGTTTTGACCAAGAAGTACGAGGATGACAGTTTAAAGATGATTATAATATAATTTATACACGTATCTTCAATTTCACTATTTTTGGGTAAGAAGTATTTTCCCTACAGGGTGTTGAACAATTATATACCTAAATTCAATCAAGTTGAATACATCAATATATTTTGAAATCATTAAAATAAATTATAAATTTTGGAATGATTTCTTCAAGGTATGAATTCTTGTACAAAGTCTGATACTGCTGCAGATTGACCTTCATTTCATAACTCTATGACCCATACAGGTAGAACATTTTTCGATGAAAAGGCCAAGATAACTAACAGTATTCAATTTCGTAATTCCTATAGAAAATACAAAATCAATAAACAATTATTTGATATTAAATTAAAATATCTTATTGATATTTTTGTATAAGATGATACTATCTTGCTCTGAGACGTTTAGAGATGTATATTCGAGTGTGAAGATTTACTTCTTCGTGTATACAAATATCCATGCCATAAGCACCTGGGTTTAAAAAACTCAGACGAATTCAGAAATTTAAAAAAGAATGAGATCAAATATATAAAGTGTGTTGAAATATATATAAAAAAAGTTTTTTATGAACATATGAACAGAAACTCGTCTGTGACAACATGTAAAACTTTTGGAGTGAACTATCAAATAAATAATAGATAGAGAGAGAAAAAATATAATTCACAAAGTACCCGTCATAAGAAAACCAATCAATTCCATTGGTTTCAATACAGAATAATTGTTAAAATATTAGCAACAAAATTCTTCGTATCGAAAACTATAAGATATGTACCTTTTTGGCACAGAGAGGATGAAACAATAAAACATACACTATGGAAATGTTATTGCGTTCAATCATTCCTAGATGAATTTAATTAAATATAGAAGATAAGAGAAACTTTCAGAGAGGATATTCTTGAGAAATTCAGGTATATTCAAAGTACCCTTTTCTTATATGGATAAAATATTATATTTATACAGAAAGATGAAAAAGTGAAAGGAATGAACAGTGATTAATCTCACAAATCCTATAAATAATGCAAAAAATGAGAGTAGGACAAACACGGACCGCAGACACATCAGAAATAGGATCAAGTGTCTATAGCTAGGAGGAGAAAGCTTCCCCTGTTGACCGGTCACACCAATCGTGAGCCATTAGTTAAACGGCGTAATCTGTGTTCAACTTGCGATGTAAAGAACGGCCTAACAATTGGTATGAAACACATCAGACAGCATTCAGTCAGGTTGTATATGTTAATTAGATCATAATAACGACCATAGAACTTGTGAAATGCTGACTTTAAACGAAACTGTTGAAACTATTATAACATCAAGTTATTTATAAGTTGTCTGCCTCGAATAACAAAAAATAATAAGCATAACATACTCTTCCTTATCGAATCAGTTGAGAGACATAAACACAATATGCACGTGATAATGGAATATTGTACACAAATAAGGAAATTTGACTATGGAGAAGGTAAAGGCATCTCGTTTATCATAAAGTTGTGTTGTAGGTTTGCCTATCCATTTATGATATGATATATAAAACAAAGTATGTACAGGAAGGGCTAGCACTAGTACATATCTTAATTATGTAGAACTTTTCCGTTTGTCCAGAGGAGGTGACAGATCGCCTCGAAAATTGACAAAACAATTGTTCTTGTCGTTGGGCATTTCAGTGCTTTATATATTTTTTATTTCTAACCTTGCATCCATGTTTTGGATCCGACACCTTTAGATATGCGGTGTAGTTGAAACTGTTGTGTATTGTTGAGTGCTCTCTCTCTCTCTCTCTCTCTCTCTCTCTCTCTCTCTCTCTCTCTCTCTCTCTCTCTCTCTCATGTACAGTCTGACAACTACACATCACTTGAATTATGAAAACAACAATCGAAACAAGAATGTATAGTTTATTTCATTTAGTGAAGTACTATTCAATATAGACATCAATTGTTACATAATTTTCAAACGTTAAAGTTTCTGGCATATGTTATTTTCAGGATGCTCGCCTGCCATTTGCAAATTTTCCAAATCCTCTGTCATTGTACAGTCCAGATTTTCTAAGTTTCCATTAGTTCAACAAACATGTCAACGTGATCAAACAAATTAAGTATTCATAATACCAATTTGATATGGTCAGAACATTGATTAAAATATCTGAATTCAACAAATCAGATCTTTTATTATTGGTGTACCATTTATAACATTCCATGGTTCCGGCTCCATGTATGGTTCTAACTGATACACTACCTGTCGCCTTTTACAGGGGGATTAACGCAATCAAGATAACTAATCTGGACAAATAGCTGAGAAAATACATAATATCTATTCACTGATTTCTGATAAATTACACAATCAAGAAAAGAGAGAGTAAATATAGCACTTCCAAGCACCCTCCTGATGGCGGGTTAATGTGGCGTAATTACCCTGACGGCTCCACAAGGATCTGTAATCAGAGCTTCTCTATGTATGACTGGAAGCGGTTGTCAGGATCTACAGGGGTTTATTGCTCACATAATGTTGTTCTAAAACCCCTCACTGATAACACAGTGATCCGGAATACAATTGTTAGCCGTAGGTTGACTGCTGTGTATTAAACACCTATCATTATTTCTGGTTTAATAAAATACATCACGGGGGTACCCGAGCAATAAGTGACCAGCCAACAATGGGAATTCGGGGGTATATCTAATGCTATGTATCGAAATTACATTGCTCATCTAACTTGGCAGTTGTAATAAATTAGGTTTTGCTTTTAAATGGGATTATGTCGCGATATGCTTTTAACAAGGAAATTTGTTGCCAGCGTTAAAAGTTTTCATTAATCTCTGTATAAAGGGTTGAACTCTTCTGTCGCTTTAACACGTGTCACGAAGAAAGGTAAAACTTATCTAGATAGCTGGTGATAAATGTGTATTAACACCGAACTTTGTTTATAAACATTCCCAATTCCTTGTTCATTTAGCCCGATTACTAATGTTGAGCTACTCAGTAGCAGTGATAAATAACCAAACATGGATTTACAATATATTTCAATATATTTAAAGTCATGTCACTTGAGTCCATACATGTTTTACAAACTACTTTTGTTTTCATTTATACATGAAATAAGACCCTGTTTAAAGTTCACATATAAGCAATTTTTAGAACATAAACTTGTATTACTATTGCAAGTACTTTTGTAAAAAAGCCTTACCCTTGTCCACCCACACCTCAAAATAAACATTCAAACTTAGTAATCGATAATGTTATTCATAAAAACGTTGTTTTGAATATATGACATCAGCAAATCCCCAGAGAAATTACTACCACTGTACCCAGTAAATAAAACCAAACTATCCTGAGACATTGAGGTGAAATATTTATTTCAAAATAATTCAAATTCAATTATCAATCTGCAATATGACTAGATGATTCACATCAATCGTAAACATTTATACATATATCTAATTTGATTAATGTTAAACAGCCAGTCAAACTGCATGTTGATAACTGAATTTGAATTATTTTGAAATAAATGTAGAAGTATATTTGTAGGAAGGGCAGGGTATAGGCTTGAACTTGAAATATGTTGACGAAGAATGTTGCTTATGTTGTCGGCATCTATTCTTTGTTAGTCGATTTGAGTTTTGTCGATCACGACTTATTCCTATAATTCTGAAAATATTTTCTTGCTGTGTCTTGGAGACAAAATTGAGTACTTCAGATATTTTGTAGCCGAGTAAATAAAGTGATATTTTACTAAGCCACCATTGACTCTACTGAAAATATAAGCCCCTATAACCCAAGTTCTTCAGACGTTATTTAGTGTTTTAAGTGCAAGAAAGAGAAATTTGGCTTCATTATCAACACATTTTATAAATGAAGAAAATATATGCAAAAATCGCGCATAACATCTGATTTATCTTAATGACGACAAGAATCTTTAATGTTTAAGAATCTTTGATATTACTATCTTTTTTATTAAATACAATTTGGAGAGATGAAAACAGGTAAATTGAGCAATTCGTACGCGTAGTCAAATGCAGCATCTAAATAATGGCGGAATGATTTATATGAGACACGTCAGGTAGCAGGACAGGTTATAATTGTAAATTAGATCATTCCATTTCTAAAGATATTTTTCAAATTCATACTTCACGTTTAAAAACTTTTAATATTCCACTCAATGGGACGAATAAGTAACCGTACCTATACTGGTTCCTAAACTTCATAAAAATTCCATTGCTGGATTCAGTGAATGTTCTACGAGCCCCTATCTTTGTTCAGCATTAAAATATTAACTGCTGTGAAGTAGAAACTTCAAAAGTGTTGTGCCATAACATGTTCTAAAAGTGGTTGAATCAAATGTCGATTCTAAAATAGTCCAAAAAACTTTTAGTGAATTTGAAATTTCAAAATTTCTCAAATCAACAACATCAAAACGTATGACTTTTTAACACTTTACACGACCATTCCTCATGATAAGTTAAAGACTAGGCTTTTTGATATCATAGGCAATTGCTTCTTCAATAAGAAGAGAAAAAAGAAAATATTCATATCTTGTGGCCAGTCAGCTGAACATATTACCATATAATCTGCTGAATGCTGACTTGAAGCAAAACTGGTGAAACGAAGCATCAACTTATTTGTCAGTAGTCTCATCGAACCAGTTGAGGGACATAAACGCTATATGCAGCGATAAGGGAATATTGTTAAAAAATATGGGAAGTTAACGGGGAGAGGCCCATCCCATTTGTTTTAAACATAAAGTTGAATTGTTAGTTTGGTATTAAAATCTACGTTCAATAAAATATCTAAGTATGAAACAGATGTGGATGACTCTTTGGTGTCTTTTATTTCAAGTTCCTCTGCGATATATCGATATATGTTCATTATGTTAGGTTTTTCATGAATGAAAATGCGTATAGTGTAGATATATAAAACGTCATTAATACATCTAAATGTCAAGTTGAAGGCCACAACAAGAGCTTTTTGTCTATTGTCATCGTAGCTTTGGAATAAATACTGTCTCTTAAGAATGCAAACACAGTTCAGCTAATAAAAGTGCATAATCCGTGCCTTTGGGAATCCCAAAAGACACTTGGAAGACCTGATGAACAAAGACTATGCAGATATTGTCGATGAGGGACTCTAGCTTCTATTTAATATCAACCTTAGAGTACTTGTGCGTAGAATCAAAATGTTTTTTAACAGAATATTAAATTGTGGATGAGTTACCAATCTATTTTACGTGTTTGTATTTATTTCATAAATGATGTATGTTCATTTGAGTGAGATAAATATGAACATAGGTGTACATTAAATCTCCTTTTCTATGTATATTATATCCATATGTCCTGTCCTTCCTATTCATTATCTCAAGTTAAATAAGTATTTGTTGTTTATTTCAGTTACCATCATCGACATTGCTATATCGACATCGTATTTTTTTTTTACCTTACTTACATCAGCCACATTGCTATATTGGCAATGCAGGTATCATAGTTATCATGTCCTCCACCCTATACATCGGCGACGTTGCAATGTTGACAATATCATATCCACATCGCATCCTTCTCTAACCTGTTTAGATTGTCGACAGTGTTAACAATATTGTGTCGATACTGAACAATTCTCTACCAAACTTCTGTGTGATATAAATAGATTGCATACATATAACTATAATGAGTCAAGACCCCGGTTTCGAGATGAGAGCTCTTCTGTGTAGGAGGTGCATTTAGTGGAACTTTGAATGCCTAAGTGAGACATAGCGGACTTGCAGTCAGTGAGGAAGATGATAAAATGTATTAAAGGGGATTCTCTTTAAATATATAAATTGCAGAAAATACAAAATAATATCGAAATAAATATTTTACTATAATGGAAATATTTAAACAATGTCATATTTGTAAGTAATATCCTGGATATAACGCCTACAATTAACAAAATAACGTGATATAATAAGACTTTCGTGTATTTAATTACTCTTTGAATACTTATTATTCATCTAGTCTGTTTATGAGTCAAACTCGGGTGATGAAACTGTGTATGAGAAACTTACTGAGCACATTCACTTATTCAGTGATGAATATTTGTCCCACTTCCGCTAGTAAACAAAGTGTTTCGCGCCTTACTATGTTCAAGAGTTCTCCAAAGGGAAACAACTCCGAAGTATCTCGATACCGGGATATTGCAAAGGAATTTACATACAACATTGATGAATAGTTGAAAATTAATCAATCAAAATACACTATATCAGCTGTTCTTTATAGGTGTACGTATAAATACTCGTACAATGTAATTATGTGAAAAATGCTGTTGATTGGACATAGAAATATTTCCCCAAGGTAGGTGTATAATTTTCAAACTTTTTGTACTTTTGATACTTTTAACGTACATTCGTTTACATTTTCGGTAGCATACGAAGTATATCCATCAATTCTCATTTGTAATGGGATGTAACTGAGTTACATAAGCAAATGTGACGCCACTATTTATCTAAATAGTACTAGTACACGGGCATTTATAGTGTGTGCTTTTACGGCTCAATAAAAACCCAGGTAATCAGGAGTGGAAGATCAAAATCTGTAATCATTAGTGTTAAACTGTATACATGCAACATCACAATGTGATACTTCCAGCAATGACAATATCTATGCGAGGTATCCTTCACATATCATGTACAAAATATGCATATGGTTACTTCAAAGAATCTCATTTCTATGCCTCTCCATGTAAATCGAACGTCTCCGTTATCAAGTTCTAATAACATTAGAATGAACTTTTTAGCACTGCATCACACAAACAATCTTAACTTTTGAAGAAATAAAAGCAGGGAATCTAAGTTTCAAAAATATACGAGGAACAAGTGAAGATCGTAAGCAGTGTTCAATGAAGTAAAGATAACTATCAGTGATCAATCTCATAAATTCTATAAAGAACATAAAATTTAGAGACCAAACACGTACCTCTGCACACACCAAAGGTTCGGTCATTTGACTAGGAGGAATAATCATCCCCTGTTAATCGGTCACATCAGCCGTGAGACCTATATTTTGATCACGTAAACGGCGACTGTTGAAACCACCTACCATCAACTCATTTGTCAGTAGCCTTCCTCGATTTAAAAAAAATATCACATGCAGAGGATGCTCTCGTGCATTGAATTATATTTGTTTGTTTATTTGTTGTTTTGCGCCACACTCAACACTTTTTCAGTTGTCTGGTTTTTGTAGTTTTTGTAGGTGGAGGAGAGAACCCAAATACAATTACCCGGGAAGAGATCACCGACCTTCCGAAAGTAAACTGGCAAACTTTCGCACATATATCGGCGCGAGCGAGAATCGAACCCGCTCCGACCAGAGGAGAGAGGCCTTGTGATTTTGAGCGCAATTCTTTAACCACTCGGCCACGGAGGTTGAATCATTAATATATATATATATATATATATATATATAGAGAGAGAGAGAGAGAGAGAGAGGTGATTATGGAATATTGCTACACAAATATGGGAAGCATTGGAGAAGTTGAAGTCAAATCGTTTGTCCTATAGTTGTGTTGTTAGTTTGCTGTTGACATATATGGCCAATGAAATATCTAAATAAGAGGCACTTAAGAAAGACTAATGTCTTTTATTTCGAGCTCACAAGAGATATATATTCGACATATGAATGAAAATTAGTATTGTTAATAGATAAAACGTCCACAATATCAACATGATATGGTGTCGTTATTTTTTGTTAAAGTATCTTCTGTTCGACACTAGGTAGTGACAATACATATGACATTCTATGTCGTACATTTAGTGTACACATCGCACTGTCGCGGACGTTGACTAAAGGTCCCGACAAAGTGACAAAAGGTCCTGCGAAAATGTATGATGCAAACAAGGTATCGTTTGGACAGCGTACACGTTGGGATATTGACAATTATTATTGATTGATATATTTTACCTGGTTTCGAAAAGTTCATACATGTTTGTACTTTTTAACCAACAGGAAGAAAATGTAAACTGCTCCAACGGAAAGGTTACATCAAGTAAGATAGCCAAAAGTTTATGGAATTTTACCTTCGTTCCTTAAGTAAACATTACTCCAAATTATAATTTTCCTTAATCCCGGTTATATCTGTTTTGTTGAAAAATAAATTTCAATTTTGGCGATACATGAGAGCATGAACTGCGAGCTTCAAGCCACTATGCTTCATGAAGCTTGTTCCCAACTGCAACGCATTCATGAAGAAATGACTATCAATTTGTAAAATATGAAAGGCGAAAACATTAGAAATTAAGATATTTATTAATACACACAACACAGATTCATATTGTTAAATAAGGAAAATAAGTGTTGCAGTCTTGCATGAAGAAAACTTGAGAAAACGTATTTCGATTTGTTCTAAATCATTGTACGCACTATTATGTTCGAATGTTATATGGCATTGAAAACCCCTTCAACATAATTTGAATTACCTGATGGTTTTGTACAACAAGGCAAATATAAGAACACTATTTTGAGCCAGTTAAATTGAATTCATTCTATATCCTTTCTTCGTTGTTAATGTTACAGATCACTTGCATTAGAAGAGGAGTCAGGACAGCCTTTACAAAATACTCGAAAAAGGAAAGAAAAATAAAGCTTAAAAATTTTTATAAAATACTCGTAGTTTTGAAAGAAAACGTTCTCATTAAATTTACTCTAAACTTTTGGTCTTGAAAATGTAAATGTTAAAAATATGATAATAATGCGACACTTGTTACATTTTGATGATAACTATACAACAACACAAAGAAAGACAACCCTAGATTAACGTAACTGGGAGTGGACGGAATTTTGCAGGCAAGTACAAATGTCTATAAACAATAAAAGTGTAACGGACGGAGTTTGATGACAGGAATATTGTAGCATCACTTATTGTTCGTGGTTCGAGAGAAAAAAAAGGCATGTTGATGGGGACTTCTTTGTGGAAGACAAAAAGTTTATGGACGTAGCCATGTCATGAAAACAACGCAAAATAAAGCCTACCCACACACACACGAGAATTAGTGACTTTACAATATTCATAACTATTAAGATATCAAATTGGTTTATACAAAATAAAAAGACAAGATATTGAAGGTATAAAATACAACAAATCAAATCTACAAATGCCAGAATTTCAACATGAAGCGTATCTACAGAGTGTAACTCTCAGTACATATAAAAATGTTACAAATATATAATACAGTTGAAATAGATATGCTGTACATGTGAGCTACAAATAAAGTTACCTCGCTATCTCTCGTTTAATTATATTTATCGCTCTGTTTGTGGTTACATATCAGATAACAAAATCATGTACCATAAGAATTAAAGTTTTGTTCATTGTGGAAACACATAAACTATCTGTTCTCAAAAATACGAATAAACGAATTCTAAAACATGCACGAAATGTGATCTCTACAAAAATTTATAAAACCACAACAATAATATGCATACATGATATACAGATATGTATATGAACTTTATTTTGATTCTTAACGTCTTCCTAAACAAAGCAATCGTGCTCTAATTAGTCCTAGTGTAAAAACATAATTAACATTAATCTTCAAATGATTTCATTTCATTCCGTTGAAAAAGCTATAAATAATTTGATAGTCTACTGGTGACTATTACGTTCAATGTGCGGTGTAGACACACACTTACAGATGAAACGCCAAGTATGCATTTAATGCATAATTATATATTATATCTAAGCCAATCACTTAATTAAGTAATTCATCAAATTTAAATATTCCACCTCATTCAGATAAAAACCTTTCGAAAATTCTTAATACACAAGATATAATTATAATGTGCCGATTATAAAGCCTCCCAAACTTTTTCGAAGTAGTAATATTTTCTCCTATATTGATTATTCCCTTCCACAAAATTGATGCCAGTTTTAATCTTATTTAAAACAATCTAGATTACAAAGACCTGATTTTAAAAATTTTCAAAAAGTCCCTTTGTTTCAGTAAGTAAAATTAGCCCCACTTCACCTAGCTAGTTTGTAGGTCCCAACATCCTCTCATCATTTCTCAAGATTCCATGTCTGTAATAACTCAATTGTGTTACTTGACCTTGATACCAATCATGTTTTATCTTCATGGTCAGAGGTCAAGGTCACTGGAGTTTCTTAAACTTGATACTAGATTGTAGGCACTGTCATTCTCTTCTAATTTCCGAAGACCCCAGGATTCGATCATATTTGTTAAGTAATATTTATTGAATTTTAGAATTAATTTTCCGTTACAGAGTTCTGTGTTAGACTCTATCCCCCATTTGACACCCCTACCAAAATTGTACCCTACCCCATCAATCTTAAGAAAATAACTTTTCTGCACAACTGCATACATTGGCTTATCATATCCTTGGATATCTAATGCGTTTATCAACGGGTTACGGACAACAGTTGTGGACAGTTTTAAGCGCGAGAAAGAAGCAGAACAAGAAGTGGAAGAATAATAAAAGCCGAACAAACACAAACACAATAAGTTCGTTTTGGAGACTTAAAAGGTAATATTATTCTTCGGTAAAGCTGTGTTTAAAATGACGTTTTATAACGTTCTCTTGATAGTAGAAAACCTTAATCTAGTGGGTAATCTCTATTTGTTACAGTTTTCAAGAATCCTTCTTCCTTTGAATCCATTGGAAGACTATGTCGCACTAATTCAGATAATAATTGTTCTTTTCACTTAAAGTTTCGTGTGATATTTTAATCTTCATCTTCGTCTTTATGTTCCACTTGGTTCCTAAAATAAAACGTTGAATTTTCGTGGTGTTTTATGATTGCTTTTTCATTACATGTCAAATGCATACATATGCATAAGTCGAATTTATAAATTACAAATGGAAACCTAGACTACTCACACAATTTTTTTTTTACCTTTTTGTGCGTGTACGTCCTCCACTCCTATAAAAATAAAATTAATCTGTTTTATTTTAAGAAATAAAACCATTGTGATGATTCATTGCAATCATCTCAACAGAAACATCATTGGTGTTAGTTGTATTTCAAAAGGAAATCTAGTTTTAACTAAAATTATCCAGTCCAATAAGGTTAATACTTTATTTCAAGTGGTTACTTACTCAGCATCGTGTTTGTTGTCATACACATATTCAACATCACGAAGAAAATTTGAAAGTTTTGTCCCTATAACTGCCCCAGGGAGTAAGAAGAAAATGCACCAGCCAATCGAGAACCAGAATCCATTCTTAAAGAAAAATTAAATCATAAAAAATGCCGACAAGAATTTCAGGATTAACAGTAAAATCTGGGTTTATTTCAACAAGGGCTCCGAGAATAGTCCGTTAGGCATTGTATGTTCCCTACTCGCTATCCGATTGCCAAAACCAATTTTATAGAAAGGGTCATAGTTCATGTAAAGGTACAATCACCATGAAGTCAGATTTGGTCTATAGTTATTCATGAGAAAGGTACAGAATGAGTTTCATATCAAATCTGTTAAAGATCTCTGTTAATGAAAATGTGCTAAATGTGAAATTTGTACAAAGGGTTACAATTCTGCTAAATGTAGACTATTTTGCACCCGCTCTAGAACAGAACTCTTACCCCTGGGATCCTGAAATTTACAATTTTAGTAGAGGCTTTTACTTTAATCTAGTGTAAGTATAAGTATAAAAGATGGTGGACTGTAAGTCCCCAAGAAATGTCACCAGCCCAGTTGCTGAGTACTTCAGTACTAGCATGATAATTCGTATAAAAATTTGCTGTGATAAAATTAAGAAATTCTTTTCAAAATTAAGGATTATCTCCCTCATGCATAGCCCTGGTCCTTAACCGGATTTGGCTCCAGTATTTGATTTTTTTGGTTCTTTCAGCTCTTCCAAGTTTGTTCTTATTTCGGATTTCCAACAGTTTTGACTTGCGCATCTCTTAAGAGACATTATTTGTCGAAATGCGCATCTGGTGCATCAAAATCGGTACCGTTTATATTCTACAATATAATGTAATGGACATTAATAGTATATGGCTATATTGACCCCGCCCTTGACTTGGAACCTTTACTCCTGGTGTTGCATAATTCACAATTTTAGTACATAACTCCTAAATATTTCCTAAATATTCAGTTAGTTTTTATATTGTATAAATAAAATTGAAGAAGTTTATCAAATGGTAAAAACATTTAATCACTACTAACTATTTAGCATGATTCCCGGGTCGAAGTTGTGACTCCTTGGTATAATCCACGGGATTGAGGTTCTGAATGTAAGGTATAATTCCTGGGGTAGAGGTTCTGGTTCCAGGGTATGGTCAAACTTGGCATATAGTGTTTATATGTAAAACATTTAAATACATCTTCCATAATACTATTGACACGAAATCGAAACTTGATGGGTATTTAGAAGGAGCACATA
Organism: Ostrea denselamellosa; assembly: GCA_024699665.1. NCBI lineage: Eukaryota > Metazoa > Mollusca > Bivalvia > Ostreida > Ostreidae > Ostrea > Ostrea denselamellosa. Next base: position 3,587,351 of record JAMZEH010000046.1, read on the forward strand.
GCCCTTTACCAAAATTAGGAAAACCAATAATACAAAAGCAGTATAAGAACTAAATGGGTATTTAGGAAAAGCAGAAATGAACATATAAAAATAGTGAATTTCGCAATCCCAGGGGTAAAGGTTCCAAGTCAAGGGCAGATCAATACTGTTGATGTCCATTACATTTAATAAACTACTGACACTAAATAATATCAATACCATTAAAGAAGATATTATTTTTGTTTTACACATAGTTGGACTTGCCTTGGAGTCAAAACGTCTATCGCGAGGATCATATTCTACACGACTATTTAATTAGTTTTTCTTATAGAGGTGCTGTTATATAAAATTGTTTTGATCAATTTATAGCAATTGTTATCCTGTCCCAAAAGCCCTGGGTACGGGAGTCAATATATGCCCTCCATGTCCCAAAGATGCTTAATACGAAACTTTAAAAGATTTAGAAGAATAGTTATCAAGATGTCAATTTAAAAAAGTTCAATTGTTACCGCAAGACGACGTACGCAGACATATGATAATAGGCAACTCAAGTGACATAAAAATATGAGAAATAATTTCATAAACAGAGCCACAACTATTGTCAAGATTGAAGTAATCACAAAGAATATAGAAAAATAAAAAAGGTGCCGAAATGAAGTGGGATACTAGAGCGAGTCAATAAGTAACCAGCCTAACTTGTTTCCGGTTGAGAACCACCTCTTCTTTTTCGATGTAATTGCTCTCTAGTGTGATGCACTTAGACCAACGGTGTTCAAGTGCCATAAGCTCAGAACTGAAAAAGTCAGAGTCCTTCCACTGACCCACTCTTCAACTGCCGTCACGACTTCTTCAGCATCTACAGCATCCATTGCAACTTTGCAAGTGTGGACTCTCGCGTTGTCCTGTTGCAGCAAAACACCTTTCGAGAGTTTACCCTGGCGTTTTTACCGATGGGGGTTCTCAGCTGGTGTAGCAATTTGGCATAGTACACTCCAGCAATTGCACTTCTCTTGGGTAAAAAGTCCAAAATAATTACGCCTTTTGCGTCCCAAAATACTGTGGCCATCACCTTGCCAGCAGATTGTTGCGTCTTTAGCTTCTTTGGCCTCGAGGAACCCGGTCCCATTCACTGACGACTCTGAACTTTTTCCCCTGCCTTATAATAATGAACCCAAGTCTATTCTACAGTCACCAGACGCAACAAAATCATCTGTTTACCTAATACGCTTCAACAAGTGCTGCATCTGATGCTCTGGTTGCCATTTACTCATCGCTAAGGGATTTGGGGACCCAACGGGCTATTAGCTTCCGCATACCTAAACGATAATGTAAGATTGTTGAAACGCTACCGTGTGAAATGCCTAATGTCTGCGCTATTTCTTCCACCTAAAGTAGCCAATCAGAGTATACCAGTTCGTCGGTGGCATCCAGTGGGTGTCCAGACCTGGCTTCATCTTCTAAAGACGTTATACCGCGTTTGAATTTCCCTACTCAGAATTTAACCTGAGCATAAAATGGTGTAGAAGACCCATAAATGTCGGCTAACGTGCCGTGTTTTACCCATTAAATACGTATACCAAATTACAGCACAGTATTCCGCTTTAAATGAAAAGCATGTCTTTGTATCACTAGCCATGTTTGACATTCAATATCCTACTAAAGAAGGACTCCATATGAGAGCAATTTTGTGCCCAGGTATAAAATACGTATTGAACCATGACATGAAAATCGTGACCATCTCGGTCAATGGGAAATGGGATAGGCTGGATACTTATTTACTCGCTCTCGCATATTGACTGATAGAGACAGAGAGACGGCGAGGAAACCGATAGCCTTTTCCATTGTCATTGGTAAGAAATTAATAAATTGTGAACTGAAAAGATTTTCAACACAAATTTAGGAATGTCTGTTTTGGACGTCTGCTCATGGTCTTCGTGCCTGATAAAGTCAATATTTCAAATTTTGATAACCATATGGAAGCATAGAGAAGTTGAAATTATCAAAGAGATTAGTAAAATATTCAAAACACTTTTATGTTTGTATATATAAAGAAGAAAAGTACTAAAGATTAAATGACTACACACCTGCTATTCGGTACGTTGTTAAACGACATGTATTACATTTGTATATATGTAATGTATATATATATATATATATATATATATATTATTTGTATAAGTTCTACCCACCGCTTGTATAACATCATACTCACAAAAGCATCCACAATGTATTCACACAGAGATATCTTAACGATAGAGTTGTACAGATTCCACAGGGGCTGACAGCGTCCTATTTCATTGTGGACCTATAAAGAGATAAAATAAATAGCAAACACCATTATGGTAAGGAGTATATGAGGCTGTAAATTCCATCAAATTGTTCGAGGACAAAGCACTTGCTATGTTTTAATTAGATATATCTCGAATTCGATACAGTTTTACGATCAAATCTGTCAATTAGAATAACTGTTTATTTCCAACTGATAGGAAATGCACTTACTTTAAACTTAACGTCTTTGAAGTATATATCGACGATCTCAACTGTCTCGTTGATAAACGACTGAGCAATCTGCAAGATATTGAAATGTAGGATTTTAATAAGTGTGGAATTTCATTAACCATTTCGATACTTTAAATGTGACATCATGTGTTTATGACATACATTTGTCATTCCATTCGTTTTCATATTTGCGGTCGCTTGATTCAACTGTATTTTCACATTGTCCACTGCAGGCTACAAAATATCATCAACAAAGAACAAATCATAGAAGTGTCGGGAAAGCTTTAAAACTAGATTCAGACTCCAGAGATTGTACATGGAAAGTCTATGAATATTTATCAAACTAGGAAGCTTTCTTTTTTATACTTGGTTCTTTAGTTCTAGACGCGTGTTGTATAACATTGAGTTTTCCTTAATTCTTGATACTTTGCCTTCGATTCGAAGAGATTTATTTCAGTTCAAAAAATATAAATATCTAATACATTGTAACCAATTCTTTCAATAATTCTAGAAAAAAAGATTCCAAATTTTACAAACACAAAAAGTTTTCTTGTGTAATTAGAAATAACGCATCACTCTTCCGAATACACATATTTAAAATCCTTAATAAGGGTTATGGAAAACTGACTTACCGGAATTTTCGATTTTAGATTGGAAAGCTGAGATTTTGCTGCTTTCATATCTTCCTATATAATGAAAAAGCATATTGAATAATTCAACTACATCTGCAAGTGTATGATCTTTATTCACCAACATCTGTTGTTTGCAATTCAAAACTGTCAATGACTATGAATATCTAGAGCAGAATTACATTTTAGGAACAAACAGAAACTTTTAACTTTACATTCTTATTTCCATTATTATCATAGGACAAGTTGTTATCATGATTCTTTAAACAAACTAGGATTTTTAATGCAAATAATATTTTTTTCAAACACGGTTCATAAAAGGAAATGTTTAAACATGAAAGGTATTTAGAAATGCAGAAGAACTGTCAGAGTCACCAACAAAATGTGTGGATTCTAAAAATTGTCGAAGAACTTTCAGTAAATGTGAAATCATAGAACTTTTCCAAAACCCTCATCAAAACGAACGACTTTTCAATACCTTACACCACCAATGACTAATCTTTTTGACATCATAGACAGCTGCTCCTTCAATAAAACTGGATCACGGAAATATTCATACTTTGTGATCAGTTATCCAAAACATTCCTTTGTTAATATCACCCTGATTCTATGCACAAATACTCTGAAGTTGGTAGTAAAAAGATGCTGGCGTTCCTCATTGACATTTATCTACGTAGGTCCTCCGACAGTCTGTTACTATTCTCTTGGGGACGAATTGCGCTCCGTTATAAGCTAACCTATCTTTATTTTTTTATGATGCTTTTACACAAGAAAAATATTTCTTGCCTTGACCTTCAACATTTAGATACATTGACGACGTTTTATCTATCACTTTCATTCATATCTCGATTCAATGTGTCCGAGTGAACTCCAAATAAGGCACCACGGAGCTTTCCATACCTACTTCATATCTGCATATTTTATGGAACATAACTTTAATGACATACTAACAACTGAACTTTCTGATAAACGTGATTATTTCGGCTTCTCCATCGTTACCTTTCCACATTCTATTATTACATACCTATGGTGTTTATTAACAGATTCGATACTTCGATACGTCAGAGAATGTTCTGTATATGATCAATTTTTGAATCGATTCATGCTAATGAAAAATAAGTTGATGTTACATGTACACAAGTGTTTCAACATTTTACAAATTCTATGGTCTGATGCTTTAATTTGCAAATACAAGTCTTTAGGTCGAGTGCTATCTGAATTGTTTCTTACCTATTACTATGCCCTTCTTTACTACTGGTTTTAACTTCGCATTATTCCTTTTACCTAAGTAAGATGTAGGTCTCACGACGGATGCGTCCGGTAAATACAGGATGTTTTTTCTAGTCACCTGATCCCTCCTTTGGTGTTTCCAGGGCTCCGTGTTTGTTTGCACTACTCTCAATTTTGTATTCTTTACGGTATTTATGAGATAACTGTTAATTGTCTTCGCTTTTCACGGAATACACTAGCACAAATAAAATGTCAGCCTACGAGGACTGCAACTGAAAATTTTATAATTACCAGAGCTTTCTTCATATCCTTTATTTGCGTTGAACTCTGAAACAAAGGACTGCATTTTAATATTTGATTATAAAGTAAAACATAGAATTTAATAAATTACGTAAATGCGACACCTTTTACGTTCGACGGAAAATACTATTGGACACTTTGATTATATTCATGGCGTCCCTTGCTGTTGGTTCTCTATAATTTGACCACATGGAAGAATATACCGCTGGGCATTCATTCTTATACAGAGCTTATGGTAGAAATTTTCTAGGAAGTTGTTGAACGAAGGACGTAATTTTGTAAAGTACAGAAACAGACAGATATGAATAACAAGTTGTTGAGATTTCATCATGCTTCATTCGAGCTCGCAACATTCCATCTTAGATAACACTATATTTATGTCATCTGCATTATTGTGATTCGCCTATATACCAGTGTTCGTTCAAAAAAATCGTTTAAATCATTTCAAAGTCAATAATCAGCTATACCGAGGGCGTCAAACTGAATCAATATACCCTTAAATACTGCATACATACCGGATGCAATAATTCCAAAGATTTAACTAACGTCTCCATTGTCTTTAACTGAAAAAAAATATTATACATATTTAGAAGATGGATAGAATTGGTCCATGCCACTCTAATTATTAAATGTTGGGAGAAATTATTTCATCATTTACATAAAAGTTTACTTTTTACAGAAATTCCAAAAAGAGACATTGTATTATCATTTCTACATAGGGTTACGTACACCGTTATCTAAGGCATTAACGTCAAATGACGTCATGGTACTTTTCACGTTATCTAATTTCGTTTCTAGGCTGGCAGGCAGGAGATTGGATGTACTATATGCTGATGTATCTGTCAGCATGGTCCCCATTCCCTGGGTACCCTTGGCTCTCATGTCCTTTAAAGAAATGCAAGATGGACATTAAGCATTGAAAATTGAACTTTAATTCATCTACTATGTTGTTAATTTAGCAAAGCATATAATAATATAATATTAATAAAGGTGCACCACGTGTAATAAGAATTTTTCAAAAGTTTGCAAGAAATCTGACATAACTTTTTTTTTAGGAAAAATGATAAAAACTGGAAATAGCAATATATGCTTTGTGTCCCGCTGTGTGTGATGACATGTGTTTAGTGTCCCGATGTGTGTAATGACATGTGGTTAATGACCCGTTGTGTGTAGTGATATGTGCTTAGTATCCCGTTGTGTGTGTGTTGACATGTGCTAAGTAATCTGTTGTGTGTGATGGCATGGCTTACTGTCCCGCTGTGTGTAATGACATGTGCTTAATGTTCCGTTGTGTGCGGTGACATGTGTTTAGTGTCCCGTTGTGTGTGGTGAAATGTGTTTAGTGGTAACATGTACCTAGATTCCCGTTGCCTGTGGTGTCCCGCTGTGTGATGACATTTAAATACTCACATTTATTATATCCTGTACTTTCGTTTCCAAATCGGAAAATTTGAATGTAAAAAGAGTTAGATGTTCCAAGTCCAATGCTTTATAGATTGCCTGATTATTTTTACAATTACTATAATAAAGAAAGAGAGACATCCGTTAATTTATTTCAATGATTTAAGAAGAGCCATTTTAAATCCATGCCCATACAACACGTTGAAATGTAAGAATATATCTGAGGTATTGTATACATAAATGCTTGTTACATAAAGGGGTGTCTACCTGAAGAACATCTTTAGTGTCATTTCATGTCCTGGCTCGTGTTTGAGAAACGTTTCTAACTCAGATTCAAATGCGTTGACAAGCTGTAAGGAATTGAGTTCAGTTCTATAACGAATGAACTTCACAATTATCAGGACAATAATGTTCAAAATACAAACTAAATACCAAACAAATTTTCTACATGTACAGTACAAATTTGGGGTATAAAACAATTTAACGTAAGATAATGCGGAAAACATAAATCGGGGAAGACCTTTATCAAACATGATTGACTGATTGTTTGTTGTTTTCCGCCACACTCAACAATTTTTTCAGTTATCTGGTGCCGTCAAGTTTTTGTAGGTGGAGGAGAGAGCTCAGATGCAATGTATGCGGGAAGAGACCACCGACCTTCCGAAAGTAAACTGGCAAACTCTCTCACATTTATCGGCGCGAGTGTGAATCGAACCCGCGCCGAATATAGGTGAAAGGCCTTGCGATTTTGAGCGAAATGCTCTAACCACTCGGCCACGTAGGCCCCTTATCAAACATGAAAGAATTATACCTTCCAGAAGGATAGTATACTGGTTAGCTATTCCAGATTCTAAACGCTTTACTCCGAGTAAAATGTTAATTAAACAGAACTAAAATTTAGCTTTCTTAATTTTAGTTTATAGTTGGCAAATATTCTGAACTTAATCATTTGTTTGATAATATTTATATTAACAGGATCTGTGTATATTAAAATGTTTACACTATCTTATGCCTCTCATCACGTAACTCTGGAATATAATTAATAAAACGAATACTGGTACATGCTTCTTTGGATGATACATTCCAAAAAAAAAAAACTTACTTATGACATGTCGATCGCATTACTCACCTCGTCAATATACTGAAGGTTGGGATCGGTCAACGGTTGACAGATGTATCTCTCCAAGAATGCTCCAGGAATGTACATTAAAGTAGTGATCAGCATCAGAAGCGGGCAGAACACGAAAATGAAAACGAGAGCCCTGAGTGTACGGAAAAGTATCAATTGTTAGTTTTTACAATCTTTAATTCGATGACTACTAGAACCTTTACGAAGACATTTGCGATAAAAGATCTTAATTCAGTAAAGGGGATACGTGTCAGTATGTAGTATTGAAAAACCTCCTCTTTACTTCTACCTCTGTGGAACACAATGACATACCCAATCATTAGTCGTCCAGCACAGTTAGATACGCAGCCTTTTTCCAGAGGGTCATTAACAGATCGTCCTCCACAACAACCAAAACAAATTCCACAACAATAGAGGGCAAGGATAAGCGACACAATGCCTGCACAGCCGATACCAGCATACCATCTAGTGACAAATTCAAGGAGGCCAATATTTATTATGCCTCCAAAGTATGTGTTATAATCAGCAGTTTTGTCTTCAAAGTTGAAGGTACATGCACATGTTATTTATTACACGATCAAATAAAGAATATTAATAACAAATACCTATATTTATCAAATGGTTTGATAAAATCCGAGTTGTGTTTCACCATTGTTTTAGTTCCGTTGATGTTCACTGTATCTCCCTGCAATGTATTCAATAAAGTCAGTATGTACAATTATTCACCTCCTGTTGATTTAAAAACAACAACAACTACCTACTTTCGGATCGTTTTAGAAGAGTAGAGGTGGGGAATGGAAAGTAGAAGTAAATAGCAATCTCTGTGCATTGTTACTAATAACATGTATCATGGATATAAAAACTGGGTATTTGATTGATTATTTTGTGTCTAGAATATTGAGTCTTGATATAAGTTAGAGTTATCGCCCATTTGCCAAAGAGAGTACACAGTTTCCGAGTTGCCATATAGTTGTTCCCCTCTGTTGAGATTTCGTACAACTACTGATCTCTGCAATCGTTTCCACTTACAGAATTATTACCAGCAGTCATGCAACCAACCGAATTGCAGTTTAAAAATGAAATAGCTCAAACAATATTCGAATTCACACGTTTTCTTTGTTAAAAGTATCGATGATGTCGAGGAGAAAATAAATGACAACTACATGTTCAATTCAACGGCCTAATTCAAGCAATTTCTTCTCGATATGGTCAGTTTAATGTATACCAACCTCTGATATAAACAGAAATAATACATTTTTATATCTTTTTATCGTCATCTACAATGTATATTCCTATACATTCTATACCCATCCAAACTTTCAATTGAATACTGAATACACCTTCATCACAAAAGAGCTGATGTGTATTGTACCAGTATAAACGTTCTAGTTTTGTAATTGTCTGACTGAATTTTCATGTACTTATATCGACATGACATAACACTTAAGACAGATGGCACTTTTAATGCCAAGGGATCATCAATACTTATGTTAAACGGGATCGAACACGGGTCCCCAAGTTGTGAAGCAAACGCTCTAACCCTTTTTTTCAAACAATGAAAAAGCATTACAAACATTGTCATGAGTTGTATTATCACAAGATTACTGAAACCTTAGTAGCTAGTGAAGGGGTGATAAACTATTTTGGACATTGTCGTATTATTCTTACATGCAATCATACATTTGTAATTTGTTGCAATGTACCGAAGTAAAAAAATATATTTGAAGAAGTGGAGTATCTATCATGTCCCTTGCGCTGGAACACATACATACAGACAGACATAGTTACCTTCTGGATGGCGTCTTTTGTATTATTGACCAGGCTATCAATCTGAGAGTCAGCTTTGTCTAATTGAGTTTTCGCCGAGTCTATCGCTAGAAAAATCAAGATATTATTTACAATTGCTGTCTTTTTCTTCCTGCTGAAAGTCTGATATGTTATCCATGGTGGGCTAAAATTATTTCAAACAATGAGTTACCTGTATTAGTGGATCCTAGGGCCGTGTTTATTTGAGTTTTTATACTCGCCGTTGCCTGAAATAAAAATTTATACAGTTCTACATTGAAGTTTATATCTTACAAGGGCTGTTCGATATGCAATGTGGATTGTAACACAGCGCGATAACGCTTTTCACGATTTCGTGGATGATGATACTCTTCAATAGCTCTATTCAATACTTTTACAAAGGTTTAAATACAAGCCTTCAGCTCCATATAGTTTTACACGTATAGTCACTTCAACAAAGCCAGTCGTTGACACTGTTGCAAAAATAGTTGGGAAACTGGTTGAGAATTTGGAAGAAATTAGAGCTTATATAAAAGTTCGCACAAAACTCCACCATTCGGTAATGCAGAGGTTTGCTGAATTTGGGGAAATATATGGGTCTGATAAGGTATCTTATGAGACAGTTCGTTGGTGGAAAGAAATTTCTTACTGGCACAGATTCCGTCAAACGTATAGCAAAATCTGGCCAATCTTTGACTGTAACTGGCAAGGCAAAGGTCTCAAAAATCAGGGAAATAAGTAGAATTGATAGCAGATAAACGATACTTGATATTACCAAAGATGTTAGCATTTCGCTAACGTGGGTGCATTTCATTTTGAAGCGTATTTTGAAAAGTACGAAAGATTTCTGTCAGATGGGTACCGCATATATTGACAGATAACCAAAAACGGGTACGAGTACAAACCGCTAAGCAATTGTTTCCCAAATTCAATCAAAGACAATCTGCAACATTGTTACGGGTGACGAGACATGGGTTCACTATTTCGAACCAGCAAGAAAAATTGGAAACGAAATATGGCTAACTAAACACGATAGAAGGCCTATAGTTTCCAAAAGCACAAAGAAGTTCTTTATTGCATATTCTTCTCATGTGATGGTTTAGCCGTACAAATTCTGGTACCGAAGAGCAAAAGTTTTACAGGTAGGTATTTCCGAGATGTTATCCTAAAAAAGCTCAAGAAATATTTCGGATTTCCAAAATTTTTGACTTGAGCATCACTGATGAGGCATTATTTGTCGAAATGCGCCTCTGGTGCATCAAAATTGATACCGTTTATGTTTCATATTATCATAAACGACGCCCTGTGTCAGGATTTAGGCATGTTCGTCTAATTCATGACAATGCACCATCACAAATATCTGAGCTTGTGAAGCAATGCTTAAAGTCGGAGAAGATTACCGTCTTGCCACACCCACTATATTCTCCAGAGCCCATGGCTTAACCATCAGTCAGTGCCTCAGATGTCTACCTAAATCACGTGATACATTTCAGAAATGGATTCAGAGATTGAAATTATGTATTTCAAACCGCGGAGAATATTTTGAAGGAATGTAATGTTCATTTCACTATTTGAGTCGAATGCTTTTGAGATATTGCACAATACATATTACATATCGAACAACCCTCGTATATCGGATCCGGGTTTTGAAATGCCCTATATATGGAATATCACTAGATTATATATAACGAACACATTTTTTTAAAAGTTTAATCAATTAACATGGTTTTGAAAAATACTAAATGTATCATCTTTCTGCTGAAATATATCTAAAGATTCGCATACCATGTTTACCTATCGTACAATATCTTATAGAAATTAGCAAGGATACAGACCTGCTTTGATATATCGATAGGTGGAACAGTGGGTAAGCTGATCTGAAATAAAAGACAAATTGAAAAACACTTGATTCTTGGAACTTTAACGTTAAAAATATCAACGGTTTGACTTTTTCTAGCTGCTTGTTTTCCTTTCCGTTTCTTAGATTACACCATAGTCTTATACAATGAATATTTAATATAAATTTACATCAGATCGTAAGAACCATTCATCATCACTGAACAATTTATAAATTTGAATTAATATAATTGCATTGACTGAGTTGTGATAAATTTGCCACTTTTGCAGATATCGTATTGTAGCTAGTTTTATGTACGACGCTTGATCTTTTGTCAGGTAATTCATTCAGAACTTCTAACCATGGGCAATGCACAAGGATTTGGATTCAAACTGTTGCACGCTGTTGTAAACGCTGTCTTTCCAGCGTTGAGGTTGGCTATGGCAGAAGTCGAATCGTTTATATCTAATAAAAAAGTGAATCAGAAGATTTCAATCTCATTCATTGCGAATTTGAATTCATTATCAAATCTTTAATTATATTTGTCCGTTTTATCGGTGTTACTCTCTGATTTCTACAGTGCGTAATTAGCTGTAAGCATTGTATATGGCGCCATCACCTTTCTGAAGTTCTTGTACGGCACCTCCTGTCAACAAGGACACCGCTTTGTTCTGTAAGGTTTCCGACAGCTCTACAAAAATAAACAAATTTAAGATATATAATATAAACGGAGACGAATGAATGTGTGCAGTCAAATAGAGTAAGAATTAATACGTCAGTTTTTAAATGTATATTTTAAAACAATATTACGCATACGTGCCGTAAATAATGCACCAAAGTGGTACTGATATCTTATTAGTTCAACATGCGTTGTATCATTAAATGTTATAACCTCAAAACAAGTTAAATCTTATGGTGGCGTATTTTTGCTATAGCTTGTTACTTAATTATGCCGACGTTTGAGTTAATCATTTCGACTTGTCATTTAATTATAATGACTTGTTAGTTAATTAAGTCGACTAGCCTGATGGTTTTGCCCACTTGTCAAATAATAAGTCAAAAAAGTACGGAAATGTTTAAGTGCCTTGTCTTGTTCACTAAACATCAACATGTCGATATCAAGATGTCGATATGTCGCTGATTTTAATAATTAAATGTCTTTCTTAACCCAAAAAGTATTCATCTCTATGCACTAAGGGAGATGGTTTTTCTTGTCTTGGCTGTAGATTAATCAGCATGATGGCTTGAAGGTTATCGCCAAAAACTAAGCCTATCAAATGATTGTTGTCCTGGTTGTTAAACAACTCTTTAATGATATGTATAGTAAGTCACAGAAAATATGTCGACAAGATGTTAATTTGAAGTTCTACATTTAATCAACAAATTAAACGAATGAATGTAAGCGATTTTGATTACGCTGTCGTGAAAACAGATCGCTACAAGTAAGTCGTTGCGTTGATTACATGAGAATATATCATCAAAAGGTATTTATTTTGAAAATAAAATAGGCATCTTGTTCACATCTTTTCGGCGACTCACTACAAATATCATCTTTTAATCGTGTAATAACCAGAACGATAATCATTTTATTGGCTTAATACAAGGATTTGTTAAGTTGACATAAAGATCTAACATGTCAACAAAATATTTTGACAAATCGACATTATGTTTTTTCGACTTGACAGATAATTATGTTGACGCATCAGACGATCATGTTCACTAGTCGGAGTGCGACGTTGATTTGTCAGATATTATTATTCAGCAAATGACATTATCATATTAGAATTAAAATGAGAAAATATGAACGTTTTATTTCTGATAAGTCGACAAAATCATCTAACAAGTCTACATGTTTGACAAGTCGACATAATTATCTGTCAAGTTATGTCAGAAATATGCCACCATATTACATGAATAAGATCTAAAAGACAAGAAGTTAGTAAGTGTACTTGATGTGTCGAGCCTGTCGTTGATTTCAGTTTTTGCTGCTTGGAAATTCGTACGAATCAAATCTATTTGCTGCAGAATATTAAAAAGAAAATTAAATTATGGACTTTAACACTGTATATAAGACATATGCATAACTCTAATAGATACAAAATGAAAAAGTTGATGTTAAATGATTTCATATGTTGGCTTGGCTTAGAGTATACCATCCTGACCTTGGTAGTGTAATCCGTGAACAGTTCAAGGTCGTTTAAGTTAGTGTCCACATTGTCCACTAGTTCTGTTAGAGACAGCGAAATCCTGTCGTTTGAGACATACACACAAATGTTGCCAGCTCTAAAATGTAAATAACACAAGCTATTCTCGAGCCTGTAGCTCCTTTTGAAATGCATATGTTCTGGAAAATAAGGAAGCTAATTATTTTTAAAGGGACTAGTTCACATATTTTGAAAAAAAAAATTTCAATTTTGATGTTAAACTATAAATATATTACTCATTTAAAGAGGACAACCAAAATTTGGACTTCCTTATTGCGAGGATGAGAGCAGAATTTTAGCCTTAACTTAATGTTAAGTAATCAAGACGCGAGTCTTGTTTATCATTTTATTTAAAGAATTCTTGAAATTTGAAATATATAAAAAATTAAATCGATAACCATAAATTTTCAAACCTTCGTTTACAAAACAAATAAAAAGCTGTCTATTATAAGCTTCTGTTATAATGTATTTTTGTTAAGCATTTTAAACACAATGGACAGTAGATTTTGATCATTAAAAGTGAAAAACAAAATTTAAGGGGAAATCGTAAACAAGTCTCCTTAAGACTTGTTCAAGATAAGTACATTCTGGAAGGGCATTCAAGTACAAAAATCCCAACCAACTTAAAAAACACAACAAACAACAACAACAACAACAACAACAAAAAAACCAAAAAAAAAAACCAAACAAACAAACAAACAAAAACAAAAAACGCCTCTTTTTTCTGTATTGTTTCTATCTATGCAAAAATAAAATCCTTTTGTTGATATCCTGTAAGCAATGCCATCCCATCAACATCTAAATCGATGAGAGCTCTTAATATTAGATGTAGGACTTAGTTTTGTTTTAAAATCGACAACAATTTTTTACAAGTTTATTACCGAACCCAATTTTATAGCATACACAGTAAAGGCCACGATCACGAAGAGGGTGGTTCCATAAACAGCCTTCTTGCAGGATACATTAGGGTCCTCTTCTTTCGGTTGGGCACAACAAGCTTCACAACAGAGTCTACAACCACAGAAGCAGCACCCCACGATAGGGAAGATGACGATGAACAGGATTCCTACCACCACAGAAATAAGAAATCCCAAAAAGTTGTCTTTCACCTATATAACAAATAAACACTGTATATGCAAGTTACTTTATACATTTAAATATATATACTGGGAAAATAAGTTAAGGATCATGGAATATTTCATTGATCAAAACTAAACTTTGTACGTACATGGAAAAATATATGAAACACAAACGCTGACATCATTTTTCATCAATATTGCATCAGAAATCTCGATTTCATTTATTGATGTTTATTGTCATAGTGCACAAAACAACATGTCACTGAATGATATGAAGATATCTGGCATAAAAGATAACTTGAACGTTACACTACATATCCAAAATTGACTCAAAGTTTCATCAACACTCGGTGTGACCTCCGTTTGCTCTCAGAACAGCCTGTCATTGGCGTTGCATACTCGTGAGATTCACAATGTTCTGTTGTGGGATGTTGTTCTATTCCTCTCTCAGCGTGCTGTGAAAGATAATCCTGAAATTGATCCCACACATACTCGATGTGATTCAGGACCTGTGGGATAGCAGGCCAATCCATACGCTTTCCCTTCTCCTGAAACACATGAGCACAATGAGTGTTACAGTTCATCTGAATGAAATTTGGCCCGATTGCACCTGCAGAAAGCCTGACGACTGAAAGAAGAATTTCATCCCTGTATTGGCGAGCAGTCAGTGTGCCGTTTCTGATGGTTACCGTGTTAGTCCGACCCGCCAGAAAGATCCCACCCTAGGTCATCATAGAGCCACCCTCAATCCGATTGTGTTCAGCCATCAATGCCTGTCTGTATCTCCGTCTAGCCTCTCTTCACACACATCTACGACCATCGTGGAAGTCCAGACAGAATCGGGACTCATCTGACTCATCTGTGAACAATACCGGAGCCCATCTTCGTCTATCCCAATTCACATGTTAAAGTGTGAATTCCAAGAGTGCTTGTCGATGACGTGGGAGAAGTCTGGGACGCACTATTGGCCTGCAAGTCCTAAGATTAGTAGCATGAACTCTGTTTCTCAAAGTATGGGACGTAATGTGTAGGCCTGTGGCAACATTAAACTGACGAGTCAGTCCTGGAGCAGGTTGAAAACGCTGTCTCCGGACCAACGTTACATTGGTATTGATGTTGCGTTGTGGCATGGAGTCTGCCACTCCTAGGCCTCTCATTAACTGTACCAGTCCCCTGAAATCGTATCCACAGTCTAGAGATGACACTCTGAGATACACCAAACTGGACAGCAACATCTCGCTAGGTTTGTCCAGCCTGAAGCAATACGATTGCTTAATTTCGCTCATTTGCCTGTAAATGACGTTTTGTGGTGGCATACCTTTACTTAACACACGTTCAATCGCTGTTCACTTCACCAATAACGTAGTGATGTGTCTGCCTTATGTAACTACTCAAAGTATACCATATTTTTATCGTTGTCATGGGCACGTGCAAATTGAGAAGAAGCATACAGTGAACAGGATTCAAGTCACAAAATGTTTTCTCAATCCATGTATTTGTGGTATTTCAATAAAAATTCTCCCAAAAACTTTATCAAACCAAAATGTCCAAGATCCCTAACTTTTTTGTCCAGTATATATCCTTTTGTGTTTTGAACCCTCTGCAGCTTGCTCAAATGGGTGCTATTTATGTTGTATAAAAGCGCATTACCATAGTCCAGCCTAGATGTTACCAGAGAGTGGACAAGTGTTTTGCATGCTCCATCCGTGAGAAAATGCCGAATGCGTCCTATCTTTCGAATCTGTGCGTAACAAGACCTTGAGACAGCACTGCACTGTTTTTCAAAAGAAAGGAGTTGATCAAAAACTGCTCCAAGATTTCTTACACTAGGAACACTATGAATTATGTTCTCGCCAAAGTGTAAGCTAGTTTTTGTCAAGTTTTTTTTATACGACTCCTTGGAGCAAATATAATCATTTCAGTTTTCTCATTTAATTTCAGCATGTTGTTCGACATCCACTTCTTCATATCATTCAAGCAGCGTGTTAACCTTGAAGACACATCTTGCCAATTGTCGGACGGCTCAACGACAAGGTATACTTGTGTATCATCGGCGTATACATGATAGCGCATACCGTGGTGTAAACAAATCTCAGTAAGAGGACGGGAAAAAATGCAATAAATTTTTGGTCCCAATACTGAGCCTTGGGGCACTCCAATATCAAGCGGCAACGAATTTGAATTTTCGGAACCGATAGATATACGTTGCGTTCTTTGACTCATGTAAGACTTGATCCACAAAAGAGCGTTATACCAAACGTGTGCTCAAGTCGTTTGTGCAGGATGTCATGGTCCAGTACATCAAAAGCTGCCGAAAGATCCAACATAATGAGAACTGCGCAACTGTTGTTGTCTAATGCAACAGCAATATCATGATGAACTCGAAGAAGGGCTGTCTCGGTGGAATGGTATTTCCTGTAGGCAGATTGAAGGTCATCATTGAGATGGTTTTGTTCTAGATGACGATCAATCCGAATGGCAACAACCTTATCCAAAACTTTAGATAAGAACGGCAAGTTAGACACAGGCCGATAATTTTTGAAATTTTCTTTATCCAAACCAGGTTTTTTCAGCAAAGGTTTCACAACTGCCTCCTTAAAACTCGGTGGAATAGAACATTCGGATATGGATCTGTTGATGATATTAGTAATATGGGGAACTAACACCGAGCTTTCACATTCTTTGAGTAGATTGGTTGGTAACGGGTCTAAGCAACATGTTTTAGATGACGAATTTGATAAAATTTTCAGAACTTCCTCACAAGAGGTACGATCGAAATTTGCCAGGGGTTGACCTTCAAACGGTTTATCAAATGTCATGACATCCGTTTTGTTGCCACCACTCTCACTGACCAGCCTAGTCCGAATGTTATTGATCTTATTGCTGAAATATGACCCAAAATCATTCGCCAATTCCAGATCAGATGAGCAATCTGGAAGAGTTGGAACACCGGAATCTCCAAGCAATGAATTTGCAATTTTGAAACACTGTCCTTGATTTTTACCACAAGACATTACTTTGGACAAAACGTAGTCTTGCTTGCTTTCAAAGAGCAGTTTCGTGCTTGTTGAGCATTTTTCTTTGAAAATTAAATAATGCACTGTTAGATCTGTGCGTCTCCAGACCCTTTCAGCCTTTCTTTTCTCACGCTTTGCATTACGTAGGTCTGGGGAGTACCATTTTTTATTCCGTCTTAACGTAATTTCTTTACTTAACAGAGGCGCATGTAGATTGACAACTTCGCGCAAGATGGAATTGTAGTTTTCCACATGGTCACCAAGCGGCATGTCATCTGATTTCAAGAAACTAAGCGATTTTGTGAGGTCAGAACTTAGATCCTCGGTAATAACTTTGGAAAATTTGCCAGTTTATTTTCGGAAGGTCGGTGGTCTCTTCACGGGTACACTGTATCTGGGTTCACCAATAAAAACTGGACGCCACAAGATAACTGTAAAATTGTTGATTGTGGCGGAAAACAATAACCAATCAATCATTATATGATCACCGTTAGTTATCTTAAATTTTCATATATAGTGAAAACTGTCTAATTTGATATGCACTGAGAGACATTTGGTTTTCTCGCAACAGTGTACAAAAACAATGAAAATGTGAAAATGAGAATAAAGATAAGGGTCGGAATGCCCAGTGAAACGGACTGCACAGATGGCGGATGAGGCAGTTTTCACTGTAAGCTCGCATTCCATAGATATAGGACCGGTCGTGGTAGCTTAGTGGTAGAACGTTGGCTTTGTAACCGGGAGGTCGAGATGTGCCAGCCCCGCTCGTGCCAAGACCGCGTCAAAACTAAGATGTAAACATTTATTGGTAGTGATTGTTCCTTTGCCAAACGCTCGGCATTTAGAAGATAGAATCACAAATTTTGGATATGGTCTTTAAAAACGTGTTCCCGTGTCTAGGCAGGCTTTGGTACGTTAAAGAACTGTCACTTTTACGGCCACAAGCGCTAGGCATAGGTCGACATTGTGGTACTTTACCTAAAACTGGTGACGTCTCAATATGAGTGAAAATTCTCGATGGGACGTAAAATAAATAACTATAGATAATATGTACGTTCCGATTTCGTAGTTTGTTTTACGCCTTTTGATAATTTTTCACTCATATTGAGATATCACTAGGTAAAGTACTATCAAAGCGTTCAGGGCCGTAGCAGTGATCGTTCTTTAACGTACCAACGCCTGCCGCGACACGGAACCTTCGTTTTTAAGGTCATACCCGAAAGACCCGTAATTCTCACAATGTCTCCCATTGCATGAGCATGTTATTTCTTAGATTTAACGCGGTCATGGCAGGACTCGAACCCCTAACATCTCTGTTACTAACTCTTAACCACTGAGCAACCGCCACCAGTCGATACATGTAGGATTCATAATACATTTATCCAGCTTCAAATGTAGGGATCCGGATTAGAATAAGTCTTTAGTACCCCTTGCTTGTCGTAAGAGGCGATTAAATGGGGCAGGTGTTCGGATGAGACCGTCAAAACTGAGGCCCCGTGTCACAGCAGGTGTGGCATAATAAAGACCCCTCTCTGCTCAAAGGTCATAAACGCCGAGCTGCAGCCTTTCACCGGCAATGGTTACGTCTCCATATGATTGAGAAATTTTCGAGCGGGACGTTCAACAATATATAAACAATCAACCAACCATAAAACAATTAAATTCGTTGATAAACAAATCATGTGACGCCCAGGAATGTTAATACACCCTCTCTGTGCAGGAGGTCAACCTTCGGACACGAAAGCTTCACTAATATAAATAAATGGCGTCCAAACGATTAAGTGGGATCAATTCGTTACACTTTCAGTTTAAGACAAATATTTGTAGATATTTGATTTGTTTATCTAATTTAATCATACATATCTCTAACTGTGATGCTTTGATATTATGATTATATGATGTGCATGATTCGTGTATATGTATTATGATGTCTAATCAACAGTTAAAATTGAATGCGGACAATTCCGTAAACGTAAATACAACAAATCAATCTGAACAAATTTTGTAGATGTCTTCAGTAGGATAAATTCGGTACACACTCAGTTGGAACATTATACGGAGTCATCCTGGGTATGATATGGAAATTCGTATTTGGACTCGGCTTCGCCTAGCCCAATATGGATTTCCTCACCCTGGATGACACCGTAAATACCTTAAAATGTAGTAATGGTGCTCTGCAGGGTAACATCTTGTAGATATATGTATTATATCAATGTTGTATAATATAAACAAATTCAAATGGAGAAATAAGGCGACTTCCACGATTTTAGCCAACCAAAATTTAGCCGCAAACGTAAATAAATATGCAAAAACGATGGAAGTTTTTGAGATGGTGGAGGGTATTTTTCCAGCTTAGATGAGGAAAACGGCTATAATTCTGCTTCATATTACGTATGTTTATCTATCAGAAAATCTAAATCTACTTAATTTATTCTCCATTTGTGACAACAATATATGCTGACCAAAAACCAGTTTACTCCGGTCATGCAGCTGTTATTTCACTACAACCTAATATGTGTTGTTAATTTCTTAGGTCCTCAAATCAGCATCCCATACTAACACTGAAAAGAATTACAAAATATGTTCACTAAAGTAATTGAATTCCTTCTACATATTAACGTAATAAATTTTTCTACAATGGATATCATTTCAGCGCGTCCTAAAGGAGATCGATCTTAATGTTGTAAAACAGGAGGGGCAAGTGTTACAGTGTTTAACAATTACGTCACAACCTACCAAGCCGAGTAGTTCCTGCGGATCCGTACTAATGTCACCATTTATCGCAGCCTTTATCACTGGAAAAAAAAAAATTGTGGATTAATTCAGACCGATTGCAATGTGTGATTTCCCCGTTTTGTTTCAACTTCAAACACTTTTATTTTTCAAATTTACATATCATATCATTCCTCAGATGAAACGTAAAGATTGCAAGATTTGCGCATTGTACCTGGAAAGTAATAAAATAACGTGATTTGATGTACTCGAGCACAAAGATTTGAAATGAAGTTTATAGAAACACTGAGATTTGACTAAAAAGAATCATCAAGGTACCCTATTTCATTGACCACCTCGCACTGCAATCCTTTTCGGAATGCAGGTGGTCACTCTTCGTGTAGTTTCTGGAGATGTTTTAAGACCCATAACATGACCTTAACAGTCTTCATCCATTAGAATGTACACACAAGGACATTAAGACAGCATTGAAAGTGTACTTATTCAAACGAAAATGAATCGATGAATACCTCATTGTAATGTTACCAAGTTTCATGTTGATATATATGCATGTTGCCGTGCAAAATGTTGCCAAAACATGTCAAATGTTCTTGTGAAAGAAATCCACATTTTGTAAAGGATCGTAAGTTTTGTTTAATGAGAGATTTCTTTTTCATTGATTTTCCATTTCGAATAAATCAATTACCTGACAACTGAATTCACCTCAATCGATTTTGTATAAGGCGAAAAGCACGATAACGTTTGGAATGCGCATATCAAAGATGCTATCTAGTGTCAATAGGATCCTGTTGATGTAATAAATTTAACATAGTCAAATTAAATCCCAGTATTTTCTTCAAACATTTCCACGCTCTTTTCTCTATTACACATATATTAAAAGTGTATTTATTATAAGTGTAATAGAGAGCAGAGCGGATAAGAGGCCCCTGTGGTTTAACGATATTTTTTCTTATTTGTTATACCTTTGGGAGTGGATCTTCTGGATCTTTATTGAAGGCCCCACCAGTCTCTTATTGGTTAGGGCGTTTGCTTTACATCAGGAAGGCACCAGGTTCGATTCTCGATCATGTCCCGCGACAAAGAACAAGGGGCACTAAGGGCCAAAATTTGCCCAATGTCAAAACATCATAATTTACTGTTATTCTGATTAACTGGAACTTGTATCACCAATGTCAGCCATTATTAGGTTGATTATTTAATATTTTGTGAATTTTGGGGTAAAATATTGGAAAAACAACAAAAAATCACAGATTTCTGGAAACAATTAATAACTTTTTTAATAAACAAGAAATGAAAATACAAACAGATCAAAATTTTAGAATTCATCATACAAAATAAACAATTGGTAATAATTGGTGGGCCTAAATTCCCAATTTTTGGGGTAAAACGACCGATTTTTGCGAAAAAAATCAGAGATTTCTGGAAATAATTAATAACTATAAAGTGAAACAAGAAATAACAAAACAAATATTTCCTTATTTAAGAATTCATCATACTAAATCAGACTGAAAAAGAAATTACACTGTAAGTATATCCAAATTCCTTATTTTGGGGAAAAATGACCATTTTTTACCCCAAAATCACCGATTTCTGGAAACAATTAATAACTTTTACATTTATCAAGATCTGGTGATATAAGCAATTCCACAGTTTAGAACCCACCACACAAAATTAAATTAAAAATAGAATTGATCTATTAACTATGTCTGAATTCCTGATTTTGGGGGAAAATGGCCATTTTTTACCCAAAAATCACCGATTTCTGGAAAGAATTGATAACATTTACATTTATGAGATCTGGTGATATAAACAATTCCCTAGTTTAGAACCTACAACACAAAATTAAATTAAAAATAAAATTGAATAGTTAATTATGTACAAATTCTTCATTTTGGGGCAAAATGACCAATATTTACACTAAAATTCCAGATTTCTGAAACAATTTATATTTGATATATTAAACAAGAAGTAACAAAACAAAGAATTCCATGTATTAAAATTCATCATCAGAATTGCACGAAAAATATTTTAAAACATTAATATGTCCAAATTCCTTATTTTGGGGCAAAATGAAAACATTTTATACAAAAATCACAGATTTTTACAGATAATCTGTGAATCCTTTGCTGGTATCAAAGTCTAGTCTGCATTTTTCATTTCTGAGAGCAAAAGACCTGATGGATGATAAAAGTGAATATATGTCACTTTTGTTGAAAAATGTTTGACAGTCACTCGAAGCAGCCTCCAGACACTTGATTGCATCTTCTCTTAGGAAGGCATCTGATGTCACATGTGTGTGGCAGCACCTTGCCCCAGACAGTAGCAGGCGACCTATTGCAATAAATATTCTGTGTCTGCATTCTGTAGACAATGAGAACAGCTTTGAATCTCTCTTCTTACATATCACACAACTGGAATGGCTCTTTCCTGAAGACTGTATAGGAAGGGGAATCACTTTTGGACTTTTAATATTCACTGTCTTCCTTGCCTTTACTGCTGGTTCATAATCTGGATCATTGTTATAGGATGAATCCGAAACACAACTCGTAGTTTTCTTAACAGATTTGCAAGCACGGGTGGATTTATAAAACTTAGAGGAACAGTTGGTACATGTTACATCTGTCGCCTGGCAGGTGGTAAGACCTAGATACTGTCTGTAACTGTCATAGGCAGAACCCAATATGAAAACCACGGTAAGAAATTTTTATGAAAGATTTATCCATAGACCACTGTCTTTTTGTTAAAATCTCATTCTGTGGTTTTGGTGCGGACATACATAAAATTCGTAATGAAAGTGACATTTTGACGGAAAATTACGGATTCCGGGAAAATATGGCGGATTCAATGTACGATATCTTGGTTACCAATGCAAAATTAAAATGAATTTGATTATTTATAGGAAGTTAAAAACTTGTATTTCAATGTTATAAAAATTCATATGAATTTAGTTTGTTTGAAATATGAAAGATATGTTGGGCATATATGAGTGTTTACTGCCTCTGGCTCTTTAAAAGTTTATATTAGGGAGTAAAAGTTCCTTCGCCAAGCGCCTGGTATTAGAGTTGAAAGATCCGTGTCTTTCGGATATGACCGTAAAAACAGAGTTGAGACAGAAGTTGATGCGGCAAAGAACCCCTTTTCCTACGGCACTGTGCGTCATGCATTGTGCATTGGTCAGAGCGAATGGCAATATCCACCTTTAGTTGGCGAGGTCTCTACAGTGTATATGAGCGAAACAATCTCAAGTGGGACGAACAAGTAAAAAAAAAACAAAACAAAAAAAAAAACACACACACCCCCAAATAACAAAATACATAAACACACACTCACAAAATAGAAAAAGAAAATAATAATAGTAATAATAATAAAAAGAAATAGAAAAAGAAAAGAAAAAACATAGAAAAGACACCTTGTAAGTTGATTTTCTGGATCTGTACTAAACTATTTTAAACGATGACCCTCTCCTACTTTCCAGATTCTGGTTTTCCTTCACATTTAACACAACCTCTGAAGAAAAACTATGGAGCTTTTGTTAGAATTGGTACAAACAGGAGACCTTTGAAGCTGTTGCAAATCTCGCAGCTAAATTACATACCGGTATATTCCATTTTAGGAATCATGTAGCAAAATGTACTTGCTTTTAAAATAATAGGTTAAGCTATATTTCTGGTAGACGAAACAAAATGATTTTCTGTTTAAGGAATGCTTTTATATACCATTACAGAGTCTGGATTTTTCTTAAATTGCACTTTTCTGGTCTGACTTACTTTTGATCTCCTATATATGGCGTAGTAAACAGTAAAAACTGTTCACATCTACACGAAAATGCTAAAATATGTATGAACGTTTAATTGTTCTATTTTGATAATTTTTATTTGTAATAAAAGATATCCATGAGTAATTTACAGATTTTAGATAGCAGACTCCAAAACTTCCACGTGAACCTTTTAATTTTGAGTGGGCTCGGACCATTGGTTGTTCTCCTCTAAGAGCAAACACTGATGGCACAGTGGGGGGTTTTGTACATGTGCTTTTACCTATAAAAATGCATTTTCTAACGAAAAAAGACTCGTCTCACAAATGGTTTGTATGGCGCTTCAGTGGCTTTTACAGAAGACATTTTAGTTCAATTTCATATCTATCGTCGAGGGTCCAAAATCGGAGGGGATTCCTAAATCGGTGGCATTACCCACTGAGCGTGCGCATTCTTTTATAATGCGAAAATGACGTAATCGATTTATGCGTATTGTTTGTAAACACAGAAGCTTTGCACATTGTGAAAAAAGAAATCGAAATGTCAAATGAAATCGTAAGTAAATCATAAGTGATTGTCATATACACGTTACCAAAGCAAAATTTACTCAGTTCAAATACCTCATAAATACAGACTTTTTGAGTGTTCAATCAAACCACTACCAAATGGAAGATGACGTCTGAGCCTCAGAGGAACGTGACTATCATGTGTTCATTATACAGGTGACACTACAAAGTAATTCTTGTATGCTTTTGATTATTTTGACGATTTATATATTAGGTAGGTAAAAACCAGTCTAGTTCAAATATTGAATGCCTGTATGTAAAGAAACGATGGAAACTTTGCGTGTGCAAATATGTTCGACCAGATAAAATAAATGAGTGTGACTTGGTCGTTTTCCTGAAGTGGGTCCGGTGTTGGTTTCTAGATTGCAACCACTTACAGTTTTTTTTTTTGTACGAAGACGGTGATGTTGAATTTGCCTGTCCCTATTATGAATATGAAACAAAACCTTTGAAATGATATGTAATTTAGAAAAAAAAGCCCCCACTTTTTTTGTTTTTTGTTTTTTTTGGTTTTTTTTGGTTTTTTTTATTTATTTTACTTTTTTTTCTCTTTTTTAAAATTAAAATATAGTATATGTATTTGTGTCTTTTTTATAAGGCAAAAACTCTTAACAAATATAATATCACCGATTAGGCACCTTAACGTTGTATTTATAATCGTCTTATAATATAAATGTTACTGTATTTTTATTAGAGGTTTTGGACATTAGAGGTTAATAAAATAAAGTAATAAAATAAACAGTTTTTTGAAAGGTAATTCACATTTGATCTATTTAAACTGATCTTGTTAAGAATTGTTTAGTTGGTTTTTTTTTCTTGCTTAATGCCACAGAAATGGGAAATGAGTTCTCGATGATACACTTGAGGATGTCTGCAACAGTCACACGTTTAGTTAAGCATTGTATAGAAGAAGTTTTCCAATAAATATATAGTTGGCTCTTTATAGACATCAAAATAAACTTTAACCTGTAATCTTTGCTCGAAATTGATAATTACTTGTAGTACTCTGATAAAATTTCGTGGTCAATTTATATTGACTGAAACTGCAAGCAAAATGTGAACTTATCCCCTTTTTCTACGGTGCTGACGGCCTTTGAGCATGGAACAATCTTTATCGTACCACACCTGCTTTGACAAGGGGCCTCGGCTTTTGTGGTCTCATCCGGAGGACCGCCCCATTTAAATAGTTGCCTCTTTTGACAAGCAAAGGGTACTGAGGACCTTTTCTAACCCGGATCCCCATGGGAGAATTCAGTTGTAATGAAAAGAGTATTATATTAACCATGTCATAAAATTTAGTGAGACATATCCAAAACAATGACAGAGGAAATTCGGACTATGAGAAAATTTGAAATTTTTAATGCCCTAAAAATGTATGGGATTAAAATTATTCTTTAAATAAATCGGCTATAATACGAATCATGCAGGTCAAATATGTTAAATATAGTTCCTCCTCCTCCTCCATTAAAATACATTATTTCATAACATCCACCGTTAAACTAAATTTATTTATAGCATCTCCTGTTAAACTACATTAATTTATAGCTTTATGTTTTATTCCACAGTAAATAAAAAATTACAGTCTAAAACAGTGTTCATATCTCCTACACTAATCGGAATGTCTTGACCTGTAGCTCTTCTGTCTATTGCACATTGTGTACTCAGTACTTTGCAAAATAACACATACCGGGTGTGTAGAAACATTTTCAGAACGTGTTTTTCAATTTGTCAGTTGTCAACTTTTTTATTCACTTCGTAATAGTGACAGTAACGCCATTTTTATGTATAGATTGATATCTATTTATTATATATTACATTTAGGCGTATTAGCTTCAACGCGGAAGAACATCAAAATCTTTAAGCAGTACAAAGTTACACGTATGATCATTCAGTATTTAAAATTTAAAAAAAATAAAATCTTTAAACCTCGATAAAAAGGGAATGAGGTGGATTAAGCACAATAATTTATGTACGTTCCAATCTAAAATATGCAACAAAATTTTGATTTTGGATTTTGAAAGGTTTTGTAATATATATTAGAGTATAACTCTGCTGAAAATATAACTCACAAATGAGAAATACTTTTGTATAAGCAGTATATTAGACATATCACCTTCAATCACATCCTCGAGATCTGATAAACACATATTGATGAAGTTTCGGGCAAAGTTATACAAAGGTCCCATCCCTCCATCCTGGTATTTAGCTTCGTCCGCTTTATAATCTGGGGAAGCCGGGCTCGGCGCCAATGTGAAACCGCCATTTCCCCCCACTGTCGCGCCAATACACAAACACCACACAAAGAAAGCACACCAAAATATTAACTGCATCCTTCCTTTCTGGTTAGTTCATTTTGAAATGTCCATGTTTGGCATATGTGAAAAATCGTTACTTCTTGCATGGAGAGATAAGACATGCAGGGAACCCTTCCCACATACACCCGTGATTAGATAAACACTCTCCGAATCAATCAAATGTTACTTCCGCTTTAATGATATTAATAAAATTGAAATGTAAGAATTTCAAATAGATTTGACAGTAATGTAACAAATTTTATAATTTGTATAAGACACAATTAAAAAACAAGAAAAAAATTGGGGGGACAACAACCAAAATACCCCAAAACTTCGAATCTTTGTGAAATATGGTTACAGATAAGAGGAAAGCTTTTTAATAGATTTACCACTCTTATCAGAGTTAGTTATGTCTGTGTAAATAGTTCCGGACCCAGATCAATATTCTTGATATCGTCTCAATTTTGCTATTTCCACTTCTGACAAATGATAAAGATACATATAAGTGAATAGAAATTCCGGATCAACATTAGCAATAAATAAGCAACGTAAAAGTGGTAATGATATATAAAAGATGGTATTATGTTTCAATATTTTTCACAAGATGAATTGCACACTGTACTTTGTTCTTTTGAAAAAAAATGTGGTAAATTTATAGAAACTCTAGGAGAATATCGTGTATTTCATCTAATGGCATGCGTTATCAAGTATCGGCATGTATATGTTTGTCCCGATTCTGCGGCGATTACTTCACGTGATCAATCGAAACTAATGGTTGCAATGCAATCTCAAAGTAATCCTGATTACTAATTTCATATACAGTTTTGTTATTTCAGATGATATTTGTGGTAATATTTCTGCCTAAATACACGGATATTTTCTTCATGTTTTTTAAAAACGAAATAGTATTTATAACACAAATGTCAAAGATGGGTTCCTGTCAGAATTCAAACAAATGTATACGCCAAATATGCAAATATTTCCTGTATTCACATTTTGGGTGACAGGAGTTACTAAGATGACCTAGCTCTGAAATCACTAAAAGTAACAGCAATTATCAATTTGTATTTTAAAGATATCTTCATTACTCCTAAGCATTTGGCATAAAATCAGAATTTCTAGTTATGTTGTACACGGAAGACTGTCGACGAGAATGGTGAAATGAATGACCCCTAAGGAGGGGATTCAGGCCTGATGACCGAGACCACTAGTATATAATAGAGTGAAAATGAATTTAATGTTAAAATATATTCTTTTCTCCCTAACGTTTACAAAGCAAAGCCATCTAGGTCTACACTGCCCATGTAGGCCTCTATCGAAATTGTGCAGGGCGGGGCTACATGCACCGGTGTATATATATATATATATATATATATAGATAGATAGATAGATAGATAGATAGATAGATAGATATATCGCACTGGCTTTAGGTGAAATACCACAAATTCCTAATTTTTACCTATGTATGACTTTCAGAACTGTCGCAGTGATTGTTTTTAATCGCTCCAACGCCTGCTGGGGCAAAGGAAGGAAATGACATTATGAAAAGAAATCATATCCTTGAATACTTTCTTTTCTGACAGAGTGGGCGTGTAAGTTATACTGATCAATGATTCACCTGCTAAAATGTAAAATTCGTATCCCCCGTGTTAATGGTTTCAGTCCCAGGGTGGGAATATGTCGCTTAAAACGGGAAATTCGTTTAGTTTTTTTTTTTTAAAATATTCAATTACTCTAAACATATATCCCATACTTTGAATAAAGGTAGCTTGTGAACAGAAATTGTCATTACCCTGAACCAATATCAATATTACTTTGATCCTTGTATCTTAATCCTTTTCTGAATAATTTATGACGATGTACTTGCTGACTATTGATATTCAACGATAAAATGATTGTGGCTTAAACTGAAAAATATTTGGTCTAGGCCACAATTTTGTACATTTGATTGAAATATATTAGCAAATCATCTTTTGGTACAAAGGTTGATCATGAATAGAAAACATAAGAATTAAGCATATTTGAGGGGGGGGGGGGGGGGTAGGACTATCAATTCTCGGAGTTTTAATTTCCCACTTGCTTATTTTATATCCAGGTTGTCTTAAGGTCATGGGCCTATATTCTCTCTTGCTTACAATTGTAATATTGAACACCTTGGCGAAACATATTATTACTTTATTCTCTATATAGGTAAAGGGGAACAAAAATTGTTAATTTCATGGACTCGACCTTCCCGGGGCCTGAGGATTGCGGTAAAACCCATGAAAATTAATGTAATATAACATCTTCTTTATTCTTGGACATGAACTAGTTAGACTATTGGCATGATTATAATAAGCAATGAATCCTATAATCATGACCCCTGAGGTCAGGGTTCATGTCCTTGGGTTGGAATTAAAGTTGGTCATATATTGAAAATGCATTGTATCTTAAACAATCTTCTGAAAACCAAGCAGTCAAACTGTTGGCATGGATATAATGACCCTATACAAAAACTGCGGAATTCAGGGTTCATGTCCCAG
This sequence comes from Ostrea denselamellosa, assembly GCA_024699665.1. Lineage (NCBI taxonomy): Eukaryota > Metazoa > Mollusca > Bivalvia > Ostreida > Ostreidae > Ostrea > Ostrea denselamellosa. Next base: position 3,616,309 of record JAMZEH010000046.1, read on the forward strand.
GGTGGAGCTAATTTGGCCATATATCAAAAGTCCGTTATACACAGGCGTGTCGGCAAGTTTTTGATATTGGGGCGGCGAACTGGATTTTAAAAAAAAGGGGGGGGGGGTGACGTATTTTAGCTAATATGTACATATAGTCACCAACACCGCCATATTTTCCTTTTATATATATATATATATATATCCATCTATTGAAAAAATGCAATTATATATTTTACTTCAACTCAAATATCTAATAACATAAGTGATATCAAAGTTGTATGCAAGTCAAACACATTAAACTCATTTCTATCAAAAAACATATATGTGCACTGAGTCATTGAACAATTCAGAAACGTCCAAAAATAAGTCCCGAAAATAGCATTTCATTCTGGATGTCTGCTGATGTAAATTTGTCTTGCTTCTTTTCTAACCACTTGAGGATTGACGGATCGGATTCACCATGGAGCTTCAGAAGCTGAATAAAGTTGCTTTGTTCGTTGTCATAGCCACGGAAAGGTAATCCCTGTCTAGCAAGAAATCTGATGTTTCGTAGAATTGTTAACAGCTGCTGTCTGTTGCGTGTTTTCTCCTCTGAATGGGCGGCGGAGAGTACTTCACCAATGTCTTTCGTTTCTCTGGAAAGATTCACTTTTCTTTCCACAGACTCTTTGTGGCAGTCGGAATCTTGATGTTTCCTGAATTTTGACGTGGCATCCTTCCAGTTACTGAAGCCTGTAGATATAAAACTGCTCTCTGCCTTGGAATTCGAATTTTTGCCTTCCTTTGCGGCGCCCATGCAAGTGAAACAGAAAGCCAAATCTTTTGCCTGAAAATATGTTAAATACATGTATAAATAAACAGTATTATCAACATTAGTGTAAATACTGTAAATGAACTAATGATTAGTTCATTGAATTAACCCGTAGAATATAATGCAATAAATTAATATATATAAAATAATCTCATACACTTACCTCGTCATAATGTAACCATGGATATGGTTTGAACCAGGAAGAGTTGAACGAACGTAGTTCTGGATTCTTTTGGCCGAAAGACCGCTTTGGAAATTTGAAATTAGTTGGTTGATTAATACATGTTAATCCGTCCATTTTGAAATGAAAATGCAGGGATATATGTGGGGGGAAAAAATATAAACAAAAAATCTCAAAAAGTTGTTTAGACAGTAATTTTGATTCATCTTCGGCATTTTCCTTTAGTTCACATGCTCATTCAGCTCATATAGTCCAGTCAATTTACGATTTCGCATGCAACTAATTGCAAAAGAAATTTTTTTTTTTCAAAGTATTCCTTAGTATCAGTAAAACAACATATAAAAAATCTAATTTTATCTAATGTGCAGAAATAATATATTTTGATGCATCAAATTTGCTGATAGCTCCCTTTGTTTTATATCACCGCCGCGCTATCATAGCGTGCTTTCACCGAAATCGTGACGTATACATTTACATTTAATATGCTCAATTACAGTAACAGTTATAACATTAATAATTGTTTAATTGTAACAGGCTTTTCTTTCTAATAACAACAAAGTCCTGTTTTGGGGTTCCTTAGGTCGCCTCCGATTTATTAGTAAAATCTATGAAATCTATATATGTGTTCACTCTGCAACAAATACAATCATACATATTAAAGTGTTACTACTATTTTACATAATTACATAAATCACTTTTTTTAAAATAGCTATATCACTATGATATTATACATGTAAAGCATTAAAACTCTGATTCTATATTTATGAAATTACTATAATGACTCTACAGACATTATTCATAAATTACATTAACATATATGAACACCATCATACCATTCTATGGGAACAAGTGATGAATGCATCTTTCATTTAGAAAATTATGTCCATGGAGGTTGACTGTAAATTATGAAATTTACATAAATGAACTTGCAGCATAAAAATATAAAACATGTATTTAAAAAGACCAAATATGTGAAACGCGTAAATTTAACTTCTTGAATTTCAAGCTAAATAATTATGCCTCACAAAATATCATTTTCACTGTGCAAGTACTATTGGAATTAAATCTGCCAAATTATTAAGTTTACTGTTAATTAGAAATAATATTAAAGTTAGAAAATAAACTTACCTTGTTAAAGAAATGACCAGTTTACTGTCAAATGTCTGTCAATTATTTTTTTCTACTTCTCTAGAGTCAAACTAGACAAAGAATGACTGAACACTACCCAGAACTTTTGGAGGGAAAAAGAACTCACCAATAAAACACCAGCTAACAATACTAAAACCAATAAAAACTCTGGACACTATCAAACCTATATACAAAAGTTAAATTAATGACCTAAGGCAAAATTCATTGAATCAGAACAGATGCTGCCTGTTCTACTTGGGTGAGCATAAAACACATAAGGGTTATTCAAATGTTTAATTTAAAATATATATATGTACATCTGTGTAGATTTATTAATTTAAATCAATTAATAAACACTAATACACAATGACTTAACGACTTGCGGTAGTGTACAATGTTACGTCCAAACATCGATTGATCAATTAATGCAGCATACTTAATACCCTATGTTTGATTACTGTGTACACACGTCGGGTCCAGGTACCTACTTCACCTGTAATCGATGGCTTGCCTTGCCGCCCCAATGACCACAGGTCGCCGTTATACTCGCCGCTCCAATGAAGAGTCAATTTTGTCGTTGCTTTCTCTTTACTTTTTTTTTTTATTTAAAACAAATAATGTTTGTATTTTTTTTTTTTTTTTTTTTTTTTGCAAAATTATTGACGCCCCTTTGCCGACGCCCCTGATACATTAAAAAATATTGATATAAAAAAGGCAGATATTTGCATAGATAATATGCACATTGAGCCCACTACTACAGTTGTGAAATTTATGACACCCGCCCTCCCCCCGGACTCAAGTGCTAGGGTCGAGCTAGATTGGTCATACACAAGAGTTCATTGCAGACTTCTTAAATGCGCGGTCTGTTCCGGTATGGGTTTTCAAACTGTATATACGTTTCTGCGTAGTTAATGTTTTTATTTAGACGGGATTGATGTGAATGTAATTTAAAACTACTTCCAAAATTAATGCAGTACGATACGTACTTTTAAAATTGGGGACTGAAGTTATTATTAATATTAGCCTTTGAGTTGTATAACCCCTAGAAATTAACATTTGGAAATGTAATAACCATTAGAATTGTCAATTTGTGCTACGTTTGTTTCGGGTTCAATTTATTTCATTTATTACTTCCGATTCATTCATGAAATACAAAATGGGTGAGCCTGTGTGTGTGTGTGTGTGTGTGTGTGTGTGTGTGTGTGTGTGTGTGTGTTTAATTTGTATTCAAGATTTGTAGTCAGATTCAGATTTATACAACTATTGATCTACTCTTTGAGGTGATAAGGGGAGTTGAGTCCAGAAAAGTGAAAACTCCTTACATATGTACATGTACTGTGCATATGTGCCTTTTAAAATCGTTATTCTTCTGTGTAAAATTGTTTCTACAAATACTTATGTTACCATTGCAATTAATATATCTTAATTAAAATATGACTTGACAATTAACTCTTCGTCTTGAAGAGATGTTCAAAATATACATATCATCAGTGTAGTCCGACCCCCCCCCCCCCCCAAAAAAAATAAATTAATGATGTGTTTCATCATCTGCGGCCTGATATCTTTGACGCTTGCGTTAAGTTGTTTTCTTGTTATATATTGAAAATACAACAAAAAATCTCTTTTGCTGCTGGACATCAAGCAGACAAACTTGCGTAATGAACAATGTGAAATTTATGGTCCCATGGTGGGGCTAAGTTGATCACATACTGAAAATGCAATATATGTGAGAATGTTTGCCAGTTTACTTTCGGAAGGTCGGGTACGTGGTACATTGTATCTGCGTTCTCTCCTCCACCAATAAAAACTGGACGCCACCAGATATCTGATATTGGCCCTATTTGAGGTACTGTTAGTGACAATGTAGACATTTACAACAATGCTGTAAGTTGCTTCTGACTCCTTACTTGAATATCTACACTTAACTCCAATTCTGTTTTTGTAAAGGTAAGAAGTATTCTGTTTACCTAACCATAAAAAAATATCGTAAGACAGACTGTGTTGGACAACGTAACTGAGATTCTCTGGAGTCCACCCGATATAGAAATAGAACTTTCGAAATTCTTTTACTCCTGATTAGGAAATTTTTTTTTAATTTGTAGAAATAATCATTTGTTTACAGTGGAACTATTTGATGTTGGTAGCTGAGGCTACTTCCTGAGGTACACTCAGGCTGTTTACACCCATGTGAAAAACATGTGGATTTGAGGATAGTCTTGTTTGCGGATAAAGAGTTTTAGAAAATGCCGTGTAGGGTATTGTTTTTCTGGTGTCAGCAGACAAGACAGGTAACATAGAACATTTCCAACTGAATTATTTGGCATCAATTTTGCAAACTGATTTTTAATGATTTTATTCCTTCTATACACAATTATATTACGTCATAATTGGGGGCTGACATATTTTGATCATGTGACCGCACGCCATCACTGTGCTGATATCATTGTAAACAAAGCTAAGCAAGAACTGGTGTTCATCGATATTTTCATCTATTTTTAATATTTGTCTGAGAACACGATGGATAAGAAGAGTCACAGTAAGATTTTAACATATGTTACATTCATAATATTTCGTGGTTTTTACGTTTTAATCTTATTTCTACCATAATTTTAGTTAAATCCGCGATCCGCCCAACTTTCAGTTCCCAGTGTTTTTGCATAATAAATCACGAAGTAAAAAGAAACTCGTAAAGACGACTTGAGACATTACAAATTCATTTCAATATAAAGCAATGTATGAAGTAATAAAATTAGCGATGGATCGTGGAATTTTCAACGGAAGATGTGTTGGATATGACTATTTGTTATCTTATTATTTTTTTTCCTTCGGATTTTTTTTTTTCAATTTCAGCATTTCTGTTGTTGTTTTTGTTGTTAATTTAGATGTCCAATCGTATAATTTGTCCGTAAAACAGCTATATGGATTGAATCTTTATTGCTAGTTATTATTCAATTTTGATAGTGTATTACAACGAGATCCACCGAGTTGGGGGGGGGGGGGGGACACACAATATCAGGTAGACCCTATCTAATTTTTTTTTCATAGTAAAAAATCTAGTAGGATTAAGCAGAGATATTACATTCTGTGTATCGGGGGGTTTTTTTTGGTTTTTTGTTGGTTTTTTGTTTTTGTTTTTTTTTTTCATCAATGACATTCGTCGCCTCTCTGCATCTGCAGGAAAGCAGAAGAACCTAAAAGGAATGAGGCAGGGACAATCTTCATGGGGCAGGTCATGCTCCTCACATTCTCTCTTTTTCCAAAGGTATAATTTTCGTTGATTGTTGCTACAGCCAAAAACAATACAATTTCGCCCTCCACTTCTCTCATACGGCATTTTGTTTATCAGCACCGTAATGGCGGACGTCATCAACGACCCCTGTAGGCAAAGAGCGATAACTCTTTAAACACTTCGGAATATAATTGTGTATAGTAATATATAGTGAAAGTAATTACCGATGTGATACCTTGAAGGAAGTCGTGAAATTCACAATTTCCCGTTTTTCTACGTCCTTTCCCTTTTCATCACCTCAAAATAAGTACTGGATATCAAAACACGAGATTTGAGAAACAAAACAGTGTTTTATTAGGTGATACAAAAACATTACGCAATACACAATGCGAAATTTCAATCATATCCAAATACATATGAACAACGTATTTTTTGCCGTAAACAGCTAGAAAATCGTAAATATCTGTAAATACTCCTATTTACATAGCATGCACTGGCGGTTTTAACACTCAACACATTCCAAAAGACATATCAACATTTCACATCACTTTTATAATACGCATATTGTACAATACCCCCTCCTCCTCCTGCCTTGCACAACCATTAAATGGACTTCCCTTGACCTTCATTAGTATCATACGAAACTCTATGACATCTTGGTTCAAAATCCCTATGGTAAATTGACACAATTCGGCGATTTTGTATTTCTGCCTTGAGTTTATAAATTTAATTATACATTCAATTTTATGTGCTAGAGAGGAATTCAGAAAATTGTATTGTAAATGCTCGTCAAGATCACTCTTATGAACACCAAAATGTCTCCCTAACACCGAAAATTTCAAATCATTCGTTTTTAGGGCCTGGAACGCCAAGTAGTATATCTGGCCCGATTTAGCAGGATATCACAGCTCTGAGAGCGTGGGCCATGATTCCGTTGACGGCTTCTAAAGCAGTGACAAAATTTGGAGTTCTGTCCTGCATATTGATTTTGTCGCTAGCTATTCTTACCGTATTGAGCATTTGAGTTCTTGTAATTCAACGTCATTATTCTTAGCACCCTTGTTTTTTGGCTACATCTTCTTTAGTGGCAAAATTTAGGAAATATTTTAGTTTATGTTTCTTGTAATGAACAGTTAGATGGATAATTTCTGTATGACTTGTGGATATGTTTTAAAACGTCATATTGTCCAGCCAGACTTTAGTCTTTATATCTGTTTTAATAAGTATTTAGTCTTGTCTTATGCATTACCCCTGCTTTGATGCACGAAAAATATGCACAACCCCTGACAGATTAGGGGACCATTATCTTCAACACTAATCACCCGTGAGTATCAACTCGGTTTAATCTGTTAAGTGTAATTAATGGGCTCTGCTAGGATACCAAATTGACCAGATGCAGATTCAATTATAGTACCGAAAATTGAAAATTTTCATAAAATCAAAGATCTCATTCATATAAACTTTCATATAATTAGCATTTGATATTTTTGTAAATTAATTAAGGATTAATAACTGATAGAAATAACAAATTTCATCATTCTTCTTTCTGGTGAAACCGTTCTAACGGAAATATCTTAATTTGCTACAAAGTTATTTCAATTCAAAAAGTTCTACACGTGCCTTATATTTCACTGATAAAACAGGCAGAAATCACAATACCCCCAAGGGGAAGTAAATCACCAGTTACGTCAGTTATCTTGCTCCGGTCGCTTTCTGCATGGGGCATATTATCGATGAATGTATCGGGCACCTGCTGTACAAATTTGAGATTTTTTTTTATAATTATCTAGTTCTCTTAGAAGATGCTCGAGGAATGGCTGTATGTTCATTTACTTCCGGTGGCGGATTCTGAGTTCTGAAGTCCTAGTGTGTACATGTAAACCGGCGTGTATTTGTTACCGTTTTCTCAGACTGGTTTTTGTTTTTTCACAAAAGCATCGTGTTTCGTTTAAGAAAAATTTAAGGCAGCGAATCTTCATTCACCAGGTTAGTTACTTAATATATTTATCATGAAAAGCAAATGAAAACAGCTAAAATTATAGGCCTATTCTACTGGGTACAACCTATTTCACGTTATGCCTGACTCAAATGTCATGCGTGGATCTAGAGGGGGGGGGGGGGTCCCGACCCCTTACCCCCCCCCCCCCCCCCCCCCCCCCCGTGGAATTTGCAACGATAAAAAAATTACAATATAACGATTTTTAAAAAAAAAATTAGTTCGATTCTGTGAAAAGGTTCAAACCCTCCCCCTGGAAAAAAAATTCTGAATGTTGAATATTGGTATAGTTATCCTGGAATAAAAACCAAGTACAGAGAGGCAAGATTTTGGCAAACTAGATAAAGTAATGATTAATATTCTTAACGTATCACAAACATTTAAGCGTAATATTTACAGTAGAATCTGTCGTTTGCGGACTAACTCTTTCTGTGTAGCGGTTTCTAATGTAAACAACCAATCACAAGATAGGTTTATTTACAGTACCATCGGATCAATGTTTAAGTTTTAGATAAAGTTGTTTTTTAAACTCTATTGAAACGATGAAAAACCATTTATTTTTGCAGTTATTGCGAGGTATTATTTGAAAGAATCTACATTACAAAGTAGCGCGGTGGAATATATCGCATGACTTTCCACGATGAAGGTCGCGAGTTCGAATCCAAGTGTGGTTAATATATTTTTTCTTTATGATTTTTGTTAATAATTATAAACCTTACCCCTCTCCATAGATGCGTAAATGGAATTTTATTTGTGCATAAAGTTAGCAATAGTTAGAAATGTACATTAATTCCTCACTAGTACAGTATGTGCGATGTTTTTGTTTAATACAGTAACATCAATGCATAAAATCCAGTATCTGTAAATACTTAAAGAACTATCGTAATAGAATATTTATATCATAACCTTCTTTTTAAAAGAATGAATGACAGTAAAAATTATTACTGTGTTCTTTGTAAGAATCGTCATAACACAAGCAGACGAAGGAAAGACAATAAAGTAACGAATAGGATTTTGGTGAAATATATCTGTGTTAATAACACTACAGAATCATCTGTTATTTGTTACAAGTTTTCACATAACAGTACCAGATCAACATGCACTGAGGAAGAGTATCCCCCCTCCAAAAGCTGCTAGAATTCTGTCATCTAGAAGTCCTCCTTCGTTTAGATTAGCCATTTCTTGTACAAGCACAAATCATTCATATTGCTTTGTGTGAAAGAAACCGGGACTAAAACTTCTAGTAATTTCTACATATACTCGCTATAGAGCATTCATTCCAAATGAAGTTTTTGTTCCTCCTGGATTACATTATTGTGTAAGCCACATCCACAATGGTCAACTTTGAAGTGAGGCAATTAAAAAACTTGAAACAGCCACGAATTTCAGAACTTGAAAAAAACGTCCATTCTTGGACTCTTAAAACAAACCAGAGAGGAAGGTTTACGGAAAGAGACTTCTTCACAACTAGAGTTTAACGATCCAACAAATTTGTTACATACTGGTTATAACCTTACGGGTGTTATAAAATAACAGTTTGATGATTTGGGCACAACATAAAAACCACAAAGTCCAGAACCATTCGAACAAGTGTTGCGATTCTCCTGACAAAGTAAAGGCCAGGACTAAACAACCAACTCCTGGCAACTATATTCAACATGGAAGAAAATTCAGATAAGTTAAATACATTTCAGCAAGAAATACTGTAACAAAATCTGTTAAGTTTTATAAATAGTTTGTGTGCCATGTTCATTCTTTTTAAATTATCTAAAGATAATTCAAAATCAAAATACATTCAAAGACGATTTGAAGGATTAATAGCATAGTCATTCGTTTCCATGACAACCTGGGTTAAGTTTATTTCTAACCTTTCTTGAGACATATTAGCGTTCATTTTTATCCTATACTCTGTTCTGAAAGATTCTGCATACAGAGATGTAACATACAAAACTTGAATATGTAATTTTCCTTTCAAAATCTAGGGGAAGGGGTTGAATTAGATCGAGCGATTGAATCTATATTTAGACACTCTCTTGTACATTTGATAAATGAAACACATGTGGAATTTTGCTAATTTGTTATCTTACATAGCGATATGTATTCAATAAACTTCGCATTTTAAGCAATATAAGGCATATGCTGTACTTGGGTGAATCGTGCATTTTCGAGCATTTCCGGTATGAATCTACGAGTAACATTTGTTTGTACTCAATGCGGGCACATCAACATCCTATTTTCAAATGAATTTCAAAGTTGAAAGTGCCGGAATTAAAGCTGGTTTTATAGGCTCAATGATTTTAGAGAAAAGATGATGTGTTAAAACTTTGTAAACTTGAATTCAATTTAGAGATCTTAATTGACGAAGCAGGTAATATATTTAAAGAATTTACGTCTCTTTAAGTTTTTAACCTCTATCACCTCATATATGTACACATAGTACTCTTTTGAATGCTATGCTGGCTATCTCATCAAATACTTCTGTCTTGGAACATTTAAGAAATGTTTACACATCGATATCAGATGATACAGTAGAAATAGAAAACAAATACACGAGATTAATCTGATAACACTGCTTGGTTTGAGCATCGATGTGATCACTGCATCGCTTTTTCCATCTGTCATGCTGACAATCCCGAAAAATACATTTAAAATACTTGAGAACGCTGGTAATGAGTGTATGAAACCCTCAATTGCATTTGGGAAAATATGAACCTGTGGCTGGACAACATTACATTGATTTTTGCAAGAAATTACACAGATTTTTAAAAGTAGATACTGGTTGTAAGTAGATGACCGTTATCCTTTTATTGCAGCTTTACCAGATGGAAAAGTTGCATGCAAATGTTGTGGAGTAGGTCTTACTGAAATTAAATGTAGTTTTACGTATGAAGATGTTGATCCTTCAGACACATATCATGGCTTGATCAGGTGTCCCCTTCTTGCGTTGATTTTCTCTCATCAGAGTACCGCGAGAAGGGATTTGAACACTGTGGACAATGAAGAACTCTGTCTGTCCTTCCTAAAATTCTACCATTCACCTGGATTCATCCACCCCCACCCCCACCACCCGGCTACATACCTTTTACTGGACCCAGTTGCTTTTAGTCTCAATTTCTTTAGCAACTTACCTCATGTCTTAGTTTCGTATTTTCACTCATCTATATACTAGTAACACCTACATATTGCACATCATTTTTTCACCAAGCACTCAGCTATACTAAAACATTAAAATTGTGAATTTGTACTGTGTTTGTTTCGGGTTAAATTTATTTCTCTATTACTTTATAGCTATTCATTCTTGAAATACAAAACGGTGTGCAGCGTCTTGGGTATTTAAGATTATTTTTCAGATTTATACATCTGGTAACGTATGCAAGTAATCTTGAAGTGAAAAGGGGAGTTGAGTCCTGCCAAGTGAAAATAAATTCTACTTATTAAATTTGTTACTATAGCAATTATAATATATCTTAATTAAAAAAATTAACTATTTGTCTTGTGTATTTGTATGTATTTATTTTTCTTTGTTTTCGTTTCTTTTATTGTTATACATGTAAAGCGCTCTTGATTAAATAAAGCGCTATATGAATAATGATAATAATAATAATAAAATGTACAAAATGCATACCGTCAGAGTGATCCAATCTGAAAAAAGAATGCTTTCATCTTCTGCGGCCTGATATCTTTGACGCTTGCGTCATGTTGTTTTCTTGTATGTTCATAACAAACTCTGTTCTACGTTTGAGGGGGCCTCCGTGGCCGAGTGGTTGAAGCACTGCGCTCAAAATCACAATGTCTCTCACCTCTAGTTGGCGAAGGTTCGATTCTCGCTCGCGCCAATATATGTGAGAAAATTTGCCAGTTTACTTTCGGAAGGTCTGTGGTATCTTCCTAGGTACATTGTATCTGGGTTCTCTCCTCCACCAATAAAATTGGACGCCACCAGATAACTGAAAATTGTTGAGTGTGGCGGAAAACAACAAACAAACAATCAATCAATCTATGTTTAATATGATAAAATTTTGTGTAAAACCAAATGATAAAAAAATCACTGCTGAAAACATTTTTTGTATTAAAAAAAACCTGCCATCACTTCGTCACCAGGCTGTAATATATCTAAACATTCAATAAGTTCAGTTGCGTACCTTCAGAAATATTGCCTCCCAAAGCTTTAGAAACAAACATGAAAAGGTCATGATAACTAACAGTAATCAATCTCGTAATTCCTATAGAAAATACAAATCAGAGAGATGGGCAAACATGGACCCCTGATCGTACCAGAGATGGAATCAGGTGTCTAGGAGGAGTAAGCATCCCTCTCGACCGGTCACACCCGCCGTGAACCCTATATTCCGTTCAGGTAAACTGACCAATCCGTAGTCAAAATCAGTGTGTCAAGAACGGCCTAACAATTGGTATGAAACACATCAGACAGCATTTGACTTAATGGCAAGTTGTACTGGCAAACTAGATCGTTATAACGACCATAAAATGTGCGAAATGCTAATTTTAGACGAGACTGTAAAAACCCTGTAACATCAACTTCTTTGTCAGTAGCCCGCCTCGATTTAAAAACTGATCAAATGCAGAACATGCTTTTGCGTATCGAATCAGTTATAAACACCATATGTAGGCAATGATGGGGTATTGCTACATAAATAAGGAAAGGTGGCGATAGAGAAAATGAAATCATCCTCGATTTAAAAACTGATCATATGCAGAACAAGCTCTTGCGTATCGAATCAGTTGGGAGATATAAGCACCATATGCAGGTAATGATGGGATATTGCCACATAGATAAGAAAAGATGACGATGGAGAAATTGAAATCATCCCGTTTGTCATAAAGTTGAGTTGTTAGTTTGCCGCCGGCATCTACTTTCAGTAAAATATCTAAGTACGAATCAGAAGTGGAAGAGTCTGTTGCGTCTTTTTTTCATGTTCATTGGGATATATCGAATCAACATGTGAATGAAAATGATCATTGTTGATAGACAAAACGTCAATGTCGAATTGAAGGCCACATCAAGAGATTTTTTGTTCTCATGTAGAAGCTTTTGAATGATTTCTGCTTCATAAGAATATAAAAATAGATCAGCTAACAAAGGAGCACAATTCGTGCTCAGGCGAATTCCAACAAAATGTTGGAAGACCTGATCGCCAAAGACTACGAAAATATTGTCAACGAGGAACACTAGACTCTTTTTTATACCAACTTCAGAATACTTGTGTGTGGAGTCAGAGTGGTGTTTAACAAAATAATTTTTGGGATGACCAATCACTAAATATGAATATTTCCTTTTGCCATTTTTGTTGACGAAGCAACTGTCTATGATGTCACAAAGTCTAGTCTATAACTTATCGTGAGGCATGGTCGTGTAAAGTGTTGTAAAATCATACGTTTTAATGTTGTGAATTTGAGAAAGGGTTTGTGATTTCAAATTCACTAAAAGTTCTTTAGAAATTTTAAGAATCCACATTTCAAAGTAACAAAGGGAGTTATAATAACTAAAGCTTTAAATGCGTTTATCTGCTTATAAGAACTAAATGTTCTTATCCGAGCTGTTTTTGCAGATAGACTTTTAATAAAGAAGTCAATAGATGTGCAATCAATGATATAAACTGTTTTGGGAAAGGTGAATTTAAAATATTTTGGCATAATTTATTTCAACATTTGGAATTTATTCTTTTCAAAAGTGACTAATTATTAATAAAAAATAATTAATTTAAAACTAATTAATAATTAACTAATAAAAATAATATTCATGTTATTAATCTATGTGGTAAAATTTGTGACACCCTTGGATATGGAATACCAAAGCTATCGTTGATAACAAATGCAGGTAAAGGGTAAAGTAGTTGTAATTCTAAGTGTGACGAGGATCTCGAGAAAACGAGTCATCTTCCTATTTGGTCCAGAAAGGAATCTTAGATGTAGCATTCTGTTCACCGGACCAACTCGTCCAATTTAGATGTATTCTGTCAAGTATAGCTGCTAAAGTAAAAACAGAGATAATACTCGTAGGAAGCATTTAATTTATTTATACATGACATATGATGTTTTGTCTTTACTTTAAAGTTTGATTAAAATTCTAATGTGTAGTTGTTGTTTATAAATGTAGTTTTTAAAACATAAAACAGTTAAGATACATGTGCATCTACTATGTTCATGTATAATAGGAATATTCAAATTAATTCATTTTCTTTTGGTGAATTTTGTAGCTAGAATAAAAGCATACTAAAACTCCAATACTACCACAAATGTGTAAATGTGTTTTATCTATTAAGTCTTTAGGTATGTATATAAGACATACATTGTATCAAGTAAATACGTTGTATTATTACATGTACCAAAGATTCCAAAAAGGGTCAGTACAAACGGCAGTTCACAGAGACTCTTCACAAAGCTCTCGATTTCTGTCATCTCAACAGAAAGGTACCACAGCCTCAAGTTCTCTCTATACTTATAGGTCTCTTGCACCTGCGTAAGCTCTGCCTCAGAATTCTTCAAGTCTTGTAGTGTTAAATTCCGAAATTGTACATCACAGGTTTGGGAATGCACGTGATCATTGGCAGTACAGTAATCATAATCACAGGACACTGAATGAAATGATTTATTAGTTTAGTGTTAAGTTATGCATTCTTAATAGCTATTGATAATTTAAATATTATGTATAAGTGCTATTTGTTCAAATGATAGAATGGTATTGGAAGACAATTTCACTCTCAACAGGGAAGGGGAAAAGTTGTACGCCCTCATCATCCTGCAAAAGTATTTAAGTTCTAAATTTTTCACGTATCAAATCTTCACAGCAGCTTGGAAATCACTTTAAAGGGAAATGATGAATTATTTGGAAATATACTATAATACGAGGACGAGTCAGTAAGTAACTAGCCTAACTTACTTCAGATCCACCTCTTATTTTTCGATGTTATTGCCCTCTAGTGTGATACACTTAGACCAACGTATTCAAGTGCCATCAGCTCAGAACTGAAAACTTAGGGCCCTTTTCATTGACCCACTCCTCAACTGCAGTCACGACGTCCTTGTCAGACCGGAAATGACGTCCATGGATACCCATTTTCAAGTTTGGGAATAGGAAGAAGTCGCTAGGAGCTAGGTCAGGTGAATAGGCAGGATGTGGTATTAATTCATACCCCTTTCACTTTACATTGCAACTTTGCAAGTGTAGAGTCTCGCGTTGTCCTGTTGTATTGTTGGAAAACACTTTAGAGAGTTTACGTCGGGATTTTTCACGGATGACGGTTCTCAGCTGGTCTACCAAGTTTGCATAGTACACTCCAGTTATTGTACTGCTCTTAGGTAAAACGTCCCACATGATAACGCCTCTTGCATCCCAGAATACTGTGGTCATCACAGCAGATGGTTGCGTCTGGAACTTCTTTGGCCTCGGGGACATCGGCCCTACCCACTGACAGCTCAGAGCGTTATTCTCTGGCTCATAATAATGAACCCAAGTCTCATCTACAGTCACGAGAGCAAAAGAAAATCATTTTTGACCTAATATGCTTCAACAAGGCGCTGTATATTGATACTCTGGTTGCCATTTGCTCATAGCCAAGGGATTTGGGGACCCAATGGGCTGTTAGCTTCCGCATTCCTAAACGATCATGTAAGATTGTTGAAACGCTACTATGTGAAATGCTAATGTCTGCGCTATTTCGTCAACCTGAATTCGCCTATCAGAGAATATCAGATCCAAATCTTTGTTACACATTTCGTTCTGTGACATCTTCATCTTTCCGTGACATCTTTATGTTATAAAGATGTAATACCGCGTTTAAATCCTATCCAGGATTTAAGCTGAGCAAAAGATGATGCAGAAGACCCATAAACATCGGCTAACTCGCCGTGTATTTCCTTGCCTGTTTTACCTTCTAAATACAAGTACCGAAATACATCACGGTACGCAAATTTAGATGAAAAGCATGCCTTTGTATGACTAGCCATGTTGACATTCAATAACTTATTAAAGAACGAATTCGAATGCAATTTTGTTCCCAGGTATAAACACGTATTTGAAACAAGGCATGAAAATCGTGACCGTCTCGGTTAACCGGAAATAAGTTAGGCTGGTTACTTATTGACTCGCCCTCATACTTAAACTGTGAGTAACAGTACATACCTGTAAAAGAGACGTTATATTAGGCGTATTACGGAACGGTGCGTCTCCAATACCGACGGCGCTAACATCTGTAGTTTGTTCGCTGAATGACTGATCATTTCTCGATAGAAGACGTTTCTCGGGTTCCCTGGAAATATTTGTAGTTTTATACGGAAAAAGCTCGAAGGATCTACGAAGTTCAGCATCTACAAAGTGTCTGAATCATAATCTGTCGTGGCGTGCAGGGTTGAGGTCACTGCGCCTTAACAGTTCAAACCATTTTCTGTGGAGTTGAGGCTGTTTAAATGTGGGAAATGGAAAGAATTCAATATTAGCCATGAACCCAAATCTCCTCTTCTTCCTCCTATTTGACGTATATTCTTCCGCAACACAGTAGAATTGGGACATTTTGCAGCAAACAAACTTGTTTCTAACATAAATCAATATACGGGAAGTGATGCACCCTTAATTTTGCTAAATCATGCGACTTCAGTACGAAGTACAGCCGGAATACGGTAATTCGAAAATGGAATTTTAGATAAAATTCCATCTTAATTTAAGAGTCTTTAAGGAATTAGTTTAATTTGTTTCTACTAAAAAATTGAAACACGGAGTGTCTATTCTCATACAGTTTACATAGATACTCGTTCTCATGTATTCATTTATACATAAAAGGTGAAGTTGATGAACAGTAATCAATGAAGAGATAAAGATACCTAACATTGATGATTCTAATATTTCTTATAAGGAATATAAAATTAAGAGCAGGACAAATACAGACCTCTGGACATACGTGAGATCAGGTTCCTAGGAGGAGTATGCATTCCCTGTCGAACCGCCAAACCTGCCGTGAGCCCTTTATTTTGATCAGATAAACGGAGTAATCCATAGTCAAAATCAGTGTGCAAAGAACGGCCTAATTGTTGAAACACGTCAGACGACATTTGACCCATTGACAGGTTGTAAATTTAGATCGTTATAATGACCATAACATTTGCCAAATAATGCTGACTTTAAACGAGAAATACTGAAACCCGTGTAATATCAACTGATTGCACAGAGGCCGGCCTCGATTTTAAAAACTGATTATACGTAGAACAAGCTTTAGTGTATTGAATCGTTTGAAAGTTCACTGGTATATATGGAATCGACATATAAATGAAAATGGGTTTTGTTAGTAGAAAAACGTCGTCGATATACCTAAATGTCGAGTTGAAGGTCACATCAAAATAGTTTTGCATCTTATATCAAAGATTTTGAATCAATTCTACCTCGTAAGGATATAAAAACAGGTCAGCTAGTAAAGTAGAACAATTTGTGCCCATGTAAATTCCAACAGACTGTTGGAAGATCTGATCACCAACGACTATGAAGATATTGGCAATGAAGAATTCCAGCATCTTTTAATATCAATTTCGGAGTACTATTGCGTAAAATCAGGGTGGTGTTCAACAAAGGAATGTTTTAGCTGACTGATCTCATGAATGTTGCATATACTATAATTGTTTCATTTTTTTCCATTTCTATTGAAAAAGCAGATGTCTGTGATATCAAAAAGCCTAGTCTATGATATATCGAAAGAAATAGTCGTGTAAAATGTTGAAAAGTCGTACGTTTTGATGTTGTTGATTTCAAATTGACTGAAAGTTCTTTTTAAAAATTTTGAAATGCGCATTTGATTTATACCACTTCTGACATATGACTTGGTACAGTTCGTTTAAAGTTTCTCCTTCACATAGTTAATATTTTCGTGAGAAGCATAGTAGGGGCTTAGTACAGCATTTACTAAATCCAGCAATGTATCTCTGTAAGGGGTTTTTGTGAAATTTAGGAATCCAATGTAGGTACGGTACCTTATATTCATTACATCAACATGTATACATATATTTTGCACCCACTTTGAATATTTGGATAACCACTGCAAAATGCTGAAACATTGCCAAAACGGCGTTAAACAAAAATCGATCAGTCAGTCGTTTTGAAATACACAGGTTTAACCTGCTATCACGAAATAATATTTCTCTCAAAACGTGGTCAAGCAGGAGACGCAAATAGAAACCATCTTTCTCTATCTCTCGTCTCATGTAATGAATTAGGACATTTCTTCATTTCATCACCGCATAAAATGTACTATTTCAAAAATTGTTTTACCCGTAGTTGATTTATTTTTACAATATCTTTAACAGCACTCCCTTGCGATATTATTTTAGGAATACTGAAAGTTTTACCCTGTCTCACGTTCCACATTGCCTTATTCCTTTGAAAGAGGACATTTTCATGATATTTTCAGCATCAATTATAATTTAGCCTGCGTTCTTCTTACATTTCCTTTCAGATTGGCAAAGGCAAGAAAGAGTTTGAAAATCCAAGATTATTAAAGTCGGTAAAACAAACAAAAATATATTTTGGCACTAATGCTTCTGTACAAAAATGAAGGAAGACTAACAAAATTTATTTAGTGGATTAATTGATTGTTTGTTGTTTTCTGCCACATTCAACAATTTTTCAGTTATCTGGTGGCGTCCAGTTTTTATTGGTGGAAGAGAGAACCCATATACAATGTACCCGAGAAGCGAGCACCAACCTTCCGAAAGTGAACTGGCAAACTTTCTCACATGTATCGGCTCGAGCGAGAATCAAACCAGCGCCGACTGCAGATGAAAGGCGATGCTCTAACCACTCGAGCTCAGATTTACAAGGCCTCTCACATCTAGTCGGTGCGGGGTCTATTCTCCGATATATGTGAGAAAGTTTGCCAGTTTATTTTCGGAAGGTCGGTGGTGTCTTCCCGGGTACACTGGGTTCTCTCCTCCACCAATAAAAACTGGACGCCACCAAATACATGTAACTTAAAATTGTTGAGTGTGGCGGAAAACAACAATTAATCAATCTAACCACTCGGCCACGGAGGCTCTTTCTGGGTGAACGGGACTAATCGCCACTGGTTTATTGTATGAACCCGTCCCTTCCAAAAATGACGACACTCACCAAACCAGATTATCAGAACCGAATCGAGTGGATATAACTCGAATAGGAACCAAAATGAAAACAGGAAGGAAATGTGTCAAAATACAAAATAGTGGAGATTTAATGTTTGATGTACGTGATAGCGTAAAATTGTTAAACATGATACACCATACTGCAGAAACAGGTGTCTGAACAGATGTATATAGCTTTTTACATAAACTAAGATGTGGAAGGTTTCTACTACAAGGAAACGTTTTCCTTGCTTTACAATCAAATTAGGGTTAGTATGTCATTTATTAATAAAAATCGCGATATGTTTTATTCATGACTACGGAATATATAGTCAGAAAACACATAAATTAAGTGTAATCCTATATAGCTTTTCATCTTAGTCGGATATCAGATTTTTGTGAAGATCTGAAGTCTCGTGTAATTTGAACCAGAGATTGCTTAGCTGATATTCAACACACCGGAAATGTGGTACAAGACAGCTGTCAGTATTATCTACTTCAATTGAAAATAACACTAAAATCTTACTTAATCCTCAGAAATCTATCGTTTAATCATTCATTTATAAAACAGATATTCTCATGGGGATTCGGGTTAGAATAGGTCCCCGGTACCCCTTGCTTGTCGTAAGAGCCGACTAAATGGAACGGTCCTTCGCATGAGACCGCAGATATCAAGGTCCCGTGCCATAGTATAGCTCCATCTGCTCAAAGGTCATAATCACCGAGCATAGTTCTAAATATTACAGCCCTTCATCGGCTGGTAATGATAACGTCTCCATATGAGTGAAACATTCTCAAGTGGGACATTAAACAATTATATGCAACCACGCACACTACATAAATTAGGTATACGTAATAGCAAAAAGCTAAACTTTAGTTGAAATAACCAGGTCTCAGTGTCGTTACGGCAAAAGTAATCTCAAATGTTTTAAGTTTATGTTATGCAAGTAACGTGAACAAGAACTCTAAGATTGTTTGCTTTTTGACACCTATATTTCTATTCATGTGCAATAATAATTAATTGTGGGATTGTTTGTCAACACTTTTCATCCCAAATTCTTTCCAAAATACACGTAGTTAAGTAGCAGAACAGATAACGTTCAAGCGATTCTCTCCGGAGAAACATATTCATAAAAATCTCTTCCTGTGGCCTTCAATTCGATATTCACATATATCGACGACGTTTTGTCTATTAACAATGATCATTTTCATTCATATGTCGATTCGATACATCCCAATGAGCTTGAAATTAAAGACACTACAGAGTCTTCCACGTCTGATTCGTACTTAGATATTTTACTGAAAATATATGCCGGCGGCAAACTAACAACTCAACTTTATGATAAACGGGATGATTTCAATTTCTCGATCGCCACCTTCCCTTATTTATGTAGCAATACCCCATCATTACCTGGATAGGGTGTTTATAACTGATTCGATATGCAAAAGCGTGTTCTGCATTTGATCAGTTTTTAAATCGACGTGGGCTACTGACAAAGAAGTTAATCTTACAGGGTTTTTACAGCCTCGTCTAAAGTCAGCATTTCGCACATCTTATGGTCGTTATAACGATCTAGTTTACCAGTACAATTTACCATTAATTCAAATACTGTCTTATGTGTTTCATACTAATTGTTAGGCCATTCTTGACACACTGATTCTGACTACGGATTGGTCCGTTTACCTGATCGGAATATAGGGCTCACGACAGGCGCAACCCGTCGACAGGGGATGCTTACTCCTCCTAGGCACCTGATCCTACCTCTGGTATGATCAGTGCTTCGTGTTTGCCATTCTGTCTGATTTGTATTTTCTATAGGAATTACGAGATTGAATACTGTTGGCCTTTCCATTCAATATTTTCTGCCCTGTCTGTTTGTCTGTCCGTTTATCACAAAGTTTTAAAATACACTTTCCTCTATGGTATCAATTGTATTTGTATATGACATGTTCAGTTATGGGATTGGAATAAACTGGATTCAAACGTTTTCAGTACGGAATGCAATCATGTAAAACACCTTGTCTTCTTTGTATGTTGATAAAATTGGTTTTATTTAACAAAGACTTTGTCCAATTCAATATCAAAGGATTCTTATAAGCTCTGTCTCAACTCTATTTCAAATCAAATTGATATGTTTGTCTAACATATGAATCTGCGGCTCATGCAAGTGTACAGAATTGCAAAAAAATCAGATTACTCAATAAAATGGCATGCCAGTTCCGCTTTAAATATGTTTAACGATAAATAGATAGATAGATAAATAGATAGATAGATAGATTGATTGATTGATTAGATATAAATAGATAGATAGATTGATTGATTGATTGATTATATATTGTTTAACGTCCAGCTCGAGAATCTTTCAGTCATATGGAGACGTCTATATATATAAAACACTGTAGTTTAGTATTATGATTATATCCTTTATATATATTTAATTATTCCTAAGGGTTGCTTTAAATTGTTTTATATGTTATTATGCATGGTAATTATTTCATTACATAAGGCTCTAAATTTTATTCTATTCACATGTATGTTCACATATATTTTCTAATATTATCTGTAAAGAGCCTTCGAAGACGCAGGTCAATAGAACGCTATATAAATCTACTGAATTACAATTACAATTTTCATACTTATTTGCAATGTTGTTGAATTTTCTTTCATGAAATAATCTTTAGTATTGTTCTATGGAATTGTGACTCCATCACAATTCACTTCTTCACACTTGGGCTTAATGGCTGGTGTTACATGATCATGTGGAGATAACAGTGATCAACAAGGAGATCTGAGTTCGAGTCCCGCTCATGCCATGGTCGCATCAAACCTAATAAGTAAAAAATGTTTGCTCCTTCGCCGAGCGCATGCAAAAGTGAGAATCATTGGTCTTTCGGATATGACCTTAGAAACGCGGTAGGCGTTGGCAAGTTAAAGAAGCCTCACTGATACTGCCCTGAGTGCTAAGCATAGGTCTAAATTTATGGTATTTCACCTTTCTCGAAGGGACATTAAACAAACAAACTAACAGAGATCAATCTCATAATTCAAATTTACGAATAAGGTAAACACGGACCCCTAGACACAACAGAGGTTTCATTGGTGTCTAGTAGGAATAAACACCCGTTGTTGACCAGTCATACTCGCCGTGATCCTGTAAACTGAGTATAGTCAAAATCAGTATGTAAAGAAAGACTAATAATTATATGAAGAATTATTGTCATAAATAATTTAACTCGGAGATAGATTGCATTTGCAAAATTGATGATTATAACGACCACAGAATTTGCAAACTAAACCAGATTGTTGAAATTGTAATATAAACTTACTTGTTAGTAGCCTGCAGTAATTACTTTCGTGACCTAATGCTATTGAGTTTCATAATTTAATATTTATATATCCAGTAGTTTGCCTTTGGTGTATCTACAAATTGTAATGTTTCATCATGAATGCTTTGCAGTTGTAAACAATTTAAAATAATATAATAGTATATAATAGAATTCAAAACAAGTGATATCAAAATTTCTTTGAAAAAAAAAATAAAAGGCTCGGAAATCTAAAAGAAAAATCTCAAAGTAAGATTTTGTTTCGGGAAAATTGACAATCACATGTATGAGCTATTTTATTTTTGTGTGGGCGATGAGTTTTTGCTATTCTTAGTTATCATAAATCTGTACCTGTTCCTATGACCTAACATATGATCAATAATCGAGATTGTATCCTTCTCATTTTATTCAAATTATATTTTGGATCACGGATGAAAGATCCTTCCTTACCGATACATGTTGTGTGAAAGTGTTGAAATTCAATTTTGTAATTTTGAAATATTGAACAGTAATGCAAAGGATGCTAAATGTTTTATATTGATTTGTCAGCATATTGTTATGGATTATCAATTTTGTGTGCCACGAAAATAACTTGAAAATATATTTCTATATTCAACCGAGTTCCATTTTGATGAAAAACAATTAAAATGTAATTGATACAGTAAACACATATACCATGTTCATACTTATTTACATACTTTGCTATTTTAAACACCAACAGAAAGAGGCAAAGATAATGAGCATGGATTAATACCGTAACTCCTATAAAGAATACAAATTTGAGAGTAGGTCAAATGGACCTCTGGAAACATCATAGATGGGATGTCTTTACAAAGCCTAGGAGTAATAAGCATTCCCTATTGACCGGTCACATCCTCCATGAGCTCTATATCTTGATCAGGTAAATGGAGTACCTGGGAGGAGTATGCATCCCCTGTTGGACGGTCACGCCCACCAAGAGCCCTGTAAACAGAGTAATTCGTTGTCAAAATCAGTATGTAACGAATGGACCAATAGTTGGGATGAAAGACGTCAGACAGCATTCAACCCAGCAATAGCCTGTACTTCCAAACTAGATCGTTATAACGACCGTAGAATTTACGAAATGCTGACTTTAATCAAGACTGGTGAAACCTCTGTAAGATCAACGTATTTGTCAGTAGCCTGTACTATTTTTTGCCACCTGAGTCGTATTGATTTTCATAATTATATTTGTACATTTCCCATAGTTTTGCCTTTGATGTCTTTACAAATTGTAATTCGAACTTTTTCCTCATAAATGCTTTGCAGTTGTAAAGAGGATATGCATGAAAACAGATGAATATAGTATATTTATTTCACCGATGGGCAAATTAATGTAGAATGAAATTTTCATTAAAAATTAAACTTCATTTTTCAAAATGCATGAAGGTATGAACTGCAGTTCGTCTTGCCGGCAGACTTTAACTTTTCTTAAGGTATCCGATGAATAAAAGCATTTATTTTCACAAAAAGTCAATATCTGTGTAGCATCTGTAAAAATAATATGTCTACGTTTTGTGAGGTAAAGATGGCAGAAAGAGTAGATTATGTCTAGATCATTTATTCATAGTGAATAAGATTTTTTATGTGAGTTATCTCCCGTTGTAAAAATCAAAAAAAAAAAAAAAAAAAAAAAAAAAAAAAATAGGTATCTTCATAATGTGTAAGGTGACCTTTACATTCTAATTGACCTTTAATGTCACAAGTGTATTTTTCTCATAGGGATTAATGTTACTCTTTATAACAGATATTTCTCACCTGTCTTGTCAGTTTTGAAAAATCGTTTGGTGAATCACTGTGTAAGTTAACTACCTTTCATTTGATACCAAATCTTGCAGCAGATAACAATTAATTCTTGGTTTTGTTTTTTGTCTTGGGGGTGGGTGGGGGGGGGTTCATTTTTGATCGGATATATCAAACTAAAGATGAAAGTCACCTTATTGAGGATAAATGATTGTAAACAGACAGTCCATCTTTTGTCAATATTTGATTACTGAGAAATTATTACAAATAATAATAAAAACCATTTTGCATGCATTGAACAAGCACTTGATTCTTTGAAGTCCAGAAAGTTTACATTACTGTGAGACAAAATCATAAAGATATTTGTAGAAAATAAAGCATCGTAATAAAATCAAGAAATTCAAAGCAAATGATATAAAATTATTGGAAAGAAAGCTCAAAAACTTAAAAAATATTATTTCAAAGTAAGATAATGGCAATTATATATATGAGGTACTTTTTGTGCCATTCGGGTTTTACTATTCTTAGTTATCAATGATCTGTTTCTATGAAATATAATCAATGATCATTGATCGAGATTGTATCTTTCGCATTTTATTCAAATTACATCTTGAATCACAGATTAAAGGTGCTTCCTTACCGATACGCATTGTATGAAATAGTCAAGATTTCATTTTTGTAACTTTGAAACATTTCAACAGTAATGCAAAGGATGCTTAATGTTTTATATCGATTCGTTAACATTGATATATATCATTAATTCTATATGCCACCAAAATCTCTTACAATATTTCTATGTCCTATCGACTTCATTTTTGATAAAACACTTTGTTACTGACATAGGGAAAAATACATATACTGTAAATTCTTAGTTATTTTGCTATTTCAAGCATCAAGAAAAATAGGTGAAGATAACGAACACTGAACAATCTCTTTAATTCTATGAAGAATAAAAAATTGAGAGCAGGTCAAGGACGAACCCCTGGAAACACCGGAGATGGGATAGGGTACCTAGGAGTAATAAGTATTCCCTATTGACTGGTCACATCCGCCTTGTAAATTGAGTACTCTGTTGTCAAAAACAGCATGCAAAGAGTGGCCTAACATTTTGTATGAAACAAGTCAGACAGCATTTGGCCCCTAAATATGCAATGTCATTAATTTGAATTGATATCAGGTTTTTCAATTCCTTCGTCAAATAATTCATACATGGAGTTGGTATTTTTTCTTTTTTGCAAGAATGGTGTTAAATAGCAGTATAAAAGGTTTCCAAATTTCAGCATTTTTTAAAATGAAATATATTTATTTGTAGCCCTGATGAAGAGTTTGCGCTTCTTACCCTTTCTTTTTTTATTTGCTCGATTTCATTTTCATTTTCTTAAGACACATTACTTAGTCTTACCATTGATACGGTTGATTACCAAACTATATCTGCAGCGTATGTCTACGTTCCGTTAAAAATCCTTCTCGTGACTTTTATCTTCGTTGGACTGAAACCATTTAGATCAAACTTGATAAACGGAATGCGCAAAATATGAAAAATTATGAGAAAAATATTATAATGTAATGTAGGAATAAAAACGATCAAAGAACAAAAATATGCAGGAATATGATTGGATGATCCCCCAGAAACTCTACAATATATATCGCCCAAAATACAATCTAAATATCACTCATTCTGTGGCTTTCCAGAAGGAAGGATGTTCTCGTGGGTCTTTAGTTGCTTGATAGTCCTTTCCATCTTCAACAGCCAAGTGAAAGCACAAGAGGTAGGTTGTAGAAGTACTCATTATTCACATGCTAGTAAAACTATAATGTATGTTATGGAAGAACAGCCGCCTTAAAGCTGACATGAGACTATCAATAATTTCTTCTTTTGCGCATGAATGCAACACCTTATTGTGTACCCATATCAAATTAAAGATATCAAGTCTTACAGAAACCGTGTACACAGTATTGTGTTCGTTGCACTTTATGAATGCACTGGCCTAGCTCTCGAAAAGTAGATATTGAATTTGATGTCCCGTGGGGATTCGGGTTAGAAAAGATCCTCAGTACCACTTGCTTGTCGTAAGAGGCAACTAAATGGGTCGGTCCTTCAGATGAGATAGCAAAACCTGAAGCAGGTAGGGCACGATAAAGATCCCTCCCTGCTCAAAGGCCTTGAACGCCGAGTATAGGCTTAAATTGTGCAGTCCTTCACCAGCAATGGTGATGTTTCCATATGAGTGGAAAAATTGTCGAGCGGGTCGTTAAAGAATATATAATCGATCAATCGAATTTGATAAATGCACATATGTACATTACTTAATGTACCTTGTGTTTTGTAGCTTCAAAACTTACCAAATACTTTAGAACAAATTATATGTGACTAACATACACGTCAACGCTCAGATATACACAAAGATCCACACTATGTGCACGATGAATGTAAACTAGATGATAATACATTCTTTATAAAATTTACTTATACCGATTGACAGATATAGAATGTAGAACAATTTTGCATATATAACATATAATAACTTGCATTTCCTTGTCGACAATATCTGCGTAGTCTTTGGTTGCTTGTTTGTTTGTTGTATATCGCGTTGAAAATTTTTCACTCGTGTTAAGACGTCACCAGTTGTGGGTAAAGTATATGTACCACAAAGTTCTATGCTTAGCGCTCACCGTCGTTGCAGTGAGGGTTCTTTTTTAACGTGCCAACACCAAAGGCAACACAGGACATCCATTTTAAAGGTCATATCCGAAAGATTCGTAATTCTCACTTCTAAATATCGAGCGTTTGGCGAAAGAACATGCATTCCCTATCTTAACATTCTAGGTTTGACGCGGTTATGCAATGAGCGGGGCTCGACCTGAAAACCTCCCGGTTACGAAGCGAACGCTCTAACACTGAACTACTGCGACTGGTCGTAGTCATTGGTGATCAGGTCTTAAAACAGGCTGTTGGAATTGCCATGGATACGAATTGTGCTCCTTCATTAGTTGAAATGTTTTTATATTATTATGAGGCAAAATTTATTCAAAAGCTTCTACATGAGAAGAACAATCTTTTTCTGTTGCCTTCAACTTTACATTTAGATATACAGGCATTGTTTTCACTATAAACAATACTCATTTTCATTCATATCTCGATTCGATATATCCCAGTAAAAACGAAATAAAAGACACCACAAAGTCTTCCACATCTGATTCATAGTCATATTTTACATTAAACATAAATGTTAATGGCAAACCTATAACTCAACTTGATGACATCAGACTTTTCAGCGTCAACGTCCCGTATTCATGTAGCAATTTTCTAATATTACCTGCATATGGTGTTCATGTATCAACTGATTCGATAAGTATACGATCAGTATATGATTCGAGGCAAGGAACAAAAAAATGAATGTAAGATTATATTACAGGAGATTTCAACAGTGTCGTGTAAAGTCAGCTTTTCGCAATTCTATGGTCGTTATAAAGATCTCATTTACCAATACAACTTGTCATTGGGTTAAATGCTGTCTAAAGTGTTTTATACCAATGGCTAGACCGTTCTTTGCACACCGATTTTTTTTTACTACGGATTCCTCCGTTTGCCTGATGAGAATAGCGGTAGACAGGGGATGCTTACACCTCCTATGCACCTGATCCTATCTCCTGTATGTCCAGGGATCCTATTCTGATCTTTGTATTCTTTAATGGAATTATGAGATTGATATCGGTTCATTATCTACACTATTTCATAGGATATATACATGCACCATAACAGACATCATATTTGACAAGAAGAAGCAATTGCGGACAGGTTATTTAAATGCACCTATTGCAACAGAGACATACATGCATACATCAAATCGTCGACAATTCAGTTATTGATAAAATATCCATTATTATAAGAAAACAAATCCTTATTTCTAGCTCTTTGGAAAATACATTAGTATACTATGTTCGCTGAAATACAAAACAGTCGTGATGGTAACTACCGTTGAATAATTAGATTTTGTGGAAGTTCAATTTTCGTGGATTTGGTGGCTTTCAAACCACAATGGAAAACATAGTAGATTTAATGTAACAATGAACAGAGACCATCTCCACGAATATACATCCAACTGCAAACAAAACTATAAAATCTCATCAATCAGCGAAAATTGTACACGAGGAATTTAAATAATTCCACGGTAAGGTAATAATCTTACATCAAACAAAAGTTTATGTATTTATGAATTTTATAATATATTTCCAGTGTTTTTGTCTTTGATATCTTTATATATTATAATGGTAGTCGTTTACTCATGAATGTGATGCAGTTGTGAACCATGCGCGTATGAATCTTGATAATTATACTATATCTATTTTAACGGAATTCAGACAGAAATGAAAGTAGAATGTAAATACGACAAATATAGTTCAGCTTCGAAAATAAATGATGGTATGCACTGCAACTTTTCACGGAAACATACTTTCTATCGAGCGTTTTTCTCAGATAATTCACTTTTACAGGGTCAACAAAGTCATGGATCCCCGACTTGCACTTGCGTAGATAATCGCGCAAATTACTGCACTCTCGTCAAGGAGAAATGTAGAAAGGAGTTGAAAGATTTTGAGGATCGATGTTACGGTAAAAATTAATAAATATATACATTACAATCTTATCACTATCGCGATTGTGATATTTTCTACATGTACAAGTAACGTAATTTTAGTTACATATTCTGAATCGGAGATCTTTGTGTACACACCACATAAGTGTTTACTTAAACTATGAGGCATGTTATTAAATTATTTTCTTTGATACCCAGTACCCCATAAACGTTTATTTATCTTTTTCAATGTTTTTTAAATAATTCAACAATATTTTTATCATTTATTTAAATAGTCAACGATGCGTATGAGTGCAGTGGCTGTAAAGGAGGTACTTGTGACTGTGTATACAGCGTGGTGGATGGCACAGTGTCTGCAGTCTGCCAAACGGGTAAGTGTATCCTGTTCAAGAATGCAAAAAGGAAAATACTTTTGTGTTAAATTTTCTCGTGATATTTATCTAGATATGTTCCCAAGATAAACCGAATGTTTACATGATACTAAGTATATAAAGCACTAGGAATCAATATTTGCGTTTCCCATGCTAAATTAACCAAAACATTACAATGGTAAACATGATTTATTGTTGTATGTCAGATGAGTATTATTATTAAATAGTAATTCGAAGTATCGAAGTTTATATTACAGTAAATCAGACTTACGTGTTATTTATGTTTTACGATACTTAAGTAGTTAGTTAAAGTGTCGATCTTTCACCATTTCATTTATTGAATTTTCACATCTGTCTGCTAAGTATCAAAGTGTTTTCTTTCACTAAAAGGTCTGTAAAATATCCATTGCCTTCCTTTAAAGGCCCATCACTTTTATGTATGAGTGATAAGGGAAAGTTTTAATATTTTGGTAAAAATATGAATGGCGTTCGATAAGCTAATGACTTTTACGAAATTTTGACTAAACTACTAAATTTACTTTTACCCTCGTTTTAATGAAGGTTCATCCCAGAAGTGGTCATTCACAAAATAGATTGACAAATGACGTAATTCCGTAATTTTTGCAAAACTTCAAAATGATACTTAAAGACCAATAAATCATCATCAGATATCATGTCGTCTTTCTATATCTCCCTCTGTTATTATAGTCCTTTTGACTAATATTTCAATATTTCAAAACAGTTCATTACGGGTGAAGCATCCATAAATCATTGGGATTTACATCACCTATTGGGGCCTCCGTGGACTAGTGGTTAGAGCATCGCGCTCAAACTCACAAGGCTTTTCACCTCTAGTCGGCGCAGGTTCGATTCTCGCTCGCGCCGATATATGTGAGAAATTTTGCCAATTTACTTTCGGAAGATCGGTGGTCTCTTCCCGGGTACATTGTATCTGGGTTCTTGCCTCCACCAATAAAAACCGGACGCCACCAGATAACTGCAAAATTGTTGAGTGTCGCGGAAAACAACAATACAATCAATCAATATATTACCTATTTGTTTATCATTAGCACGGTAGTCTCCTTTCTAATCTGTGTAATGCCTTCATAATCTGCATCAATATTTCTATAAACACTTGACAATATAGAGTATACGTTCTGCAACATTTCATTAGCACCTCCAACCTCGTGATGTATCTAGTCTATTATTTTTAAATAAAAGGTTGAAAGAACAGTAATTGGTAACTATGTGCATTAAGACTCTTTTTTGGATCCTTGACTGTTCATGTCTGCTTTGAACAAAATTACTAATTGTATAAAGTTAAAGTTTCTTTCGCGTGTAAATTAACTCGATGGATGAAATCTTTGGTATGGAATAATTGAAGACTATTCTGTACTGTACATCGACATTTCAACCATGTCGGATATCTAAAATTATTGCAATGTTACTAAGGTTACTTCTGCCTTTCTCTAACCTTCTTGAAAGACATATTCAAAACAGATTAATTGTTACCGTTATAATATGTGGCAATACAATGTGATGAAAAAATAAATTGTCTATGCAACAGTGCCTTATATGTCAAATAATGTGTAAAAATGTACTGCATCAATATTTATGAAAATATTAGGTCAGACAGAGGGGATGGAGAGGAAAAGATATTCAAAACCAATAATTCGGAAAAAACCTATTCAAGTTAGAAGAAAACAGCCAGTACGTAGAAACCCCAGTCGTCGAAGACCATATCCAAAGATAATAAAAAACCTTCTTCAAAGAAGACCATTCCCAAAGATAAGGAAGAACTTCCGTCGAAGACTACTTCCAAAGATGCGAAAACCTTACTACCGAAGAAGGTCATCGTCAAGTGGTTCTTCAAGCTCGGGTTCGGATTGTACATACGGATAATGATGTTGAATTCAATAACCTAGTGGTATTGCAGTTTTATCACATCAAAAATAAATAGTTTTAAGTCTTACGAAGTCTTTTCGAAAACCCTTACAAACATAGATCTACTGCTGGATCCAGTAAATGTTATCCCAAGACCCTATATTTGCTCCTCAAGGAAATGTTAACTGCTGCAAAAGAGAAACTTCAAACGTAAATTGCCATGACATATGCCGAAAGTAGTGTGAATCAAATGTAGATTCTAAAAACAAATTTGAAGAACTTTCAATAAATTTGAAACAAGAAAACTTTTTCACAATTCAAAAACATTGAAATGTTTTCAACACTTTACACAAAAAAGAAAAAAAATAATAAAATGAAATATTCATATTTAGTGATAGCTGAAGAACTGTAGCTCTCTGATAAAATATTGGGACAGATCAGAGATCTACAGATCCACCCCTTCAAAAACCGTTTCGTGCCTTATATCGCTGTATTATAGCAATACCGCCTCATACATTTAATACCTAAATATTCCTTGTATATATACCTACTCTACTGGTGTCCAAACTTACCTTCAAATATTCATTAAAGCCCCATACGACCCGAAAATTCACAGCTTCATCCGATTTCGGTTGTTGACACGGTATATGGCCTTAACCGTGCGCACGAAAATTTGTGCCGTAAGTCGAAGGTTTCTCAAAGGGGTGGATATGTAGCTCTCTGATCTGACCCAATATTTTATTAAAGAGCTACAGTTCTGCAGCTAATCTTATGATCAGTCATCCCAAGCATTTCTGTGTTAAACACCACTCTGATGCTATGCAAAAGTATTGTGAAGTTGATATTAAAAAGATGCTGGTGTTCCTCATCCTCACCTTCGTAGGAGATGTTTACTCCTCCTAGGCACATAACTCCACCTCTAGTATGTGAGGGGTGTTTCCCTATTCTTAATTTTCTATTCTGTATAGGAGTTATGAGATTGATCACTGTTCGTTATCTTCACTTTTTCTTTTCCAACAGTCCGTTGGAATTGCCATGGGCGTGTAATATGCTCCTTTATTAGCCGATATGTTTTTTTTTAATCTTACGAAACAGAGTTTATTCAAATACTTCTACATGAGATGAAAAAATCTCTTGTTGTGGCCTTCATCTCTACATTTAGATACATCGTCAATGTTTTATTTATTAACAGTAATTATTTTCATTCATATGTTAATTCAATGTACCTCAGTGAACTCGAAATAAAAGACACCATTGTCTTTTACAGCAGCTTCATACTTAACGACAAATCAAGAACTCAACTGTATGACAAACGAGATTACTTTAACTTTACCATCATCAACTTACCATATTTATAAAGCATTATTCCATTATAATCTACATGTTTATCTCTTTTAACTCATTCCAAACACAAAAGTATGTCCTCCATATCATCAGTTTTTTATATCGAGGCAAGCTACCGAAAAATGAGTTGATATTATAGGAGCTTCAATGGCCTCGTTGAAACTCAGAATTTTGCAAATTCTATGGTCATTATAACAATCTAATTAACTAATACAACCCGTCACTGGTTCAAATGCTGTCTGATGAGTTTCATACTAATTGCTAGACTGTTCTTCGCACACCGAGTTTTGGCTGCGGATGCCTCCGTTTACTTGATGAGGATTTGGAGCTCATGGCAGGTGTGATCCGTGGACAGGGGGATGCTTACCCCTCCTAGCCACCTCATTCCACCTCTGTTGTGTCCAGGGGGCAAGGTTTTGCCCTTCTATGAAATTCGTATTTTTTATAGTAATTATAAATTGATCTCTGTTCGTTTTTCATAAGATATATGCATACAAGGTAATAGATATCATATTTGACTAGTAAGGTTATCAAATGCGGAAACGTTATCTAACCGCACCTACAGCAACGGAGACACACATGCACATATCAAATCATCGGCGATTCTATTACTGATAAATTAGTCATAATAACGAAAACACAATCCCGACTTCCAGCTCTGTGGAAAATAAATTGCCATTACATTGTTCACCGAGAAACAAAACACTCATGATGATAAGATCTTTAATGAGTGAATGTGTCACAGTGTCCTTTATCAATATTATGTTTTCATGGATGTGAAATACTGTTGAATCATTATATTTTGTTGGGGGCAATTTTCATGGATTTGGTGAGGACCAATATCCCAAACTACAACAAAATACACAATCGATTTAATGTAACAATGAACAGAGACCATATCTACGAATTTAAATCCAAATACAACTGTAAAACCTCAACAATCAACGAAATTTGAGCTTCACGAATTTAAATGATTCCATCGTAAGGCGATCACAAGTCAACCGCCACCAAAACAAGCTTTAGCTTACACATGCACATGTATAGAAAAAAGACCAAATGTAAGAAGTGAAAAGCATATTGACATGACTACATATACATCTGGACACTGCTATTTAAGACAGCACAATTTCTCATGAAATCTCATCTTGCTTTTTGGTAAACATTCAGATACAAAGTCTGCCAGATACAATGGCGCACGGGGTACGAGGGCGAGTTAATAAGTAACCAGACTAACTTGCTTCCGGTGGAGATCCACCTCTTCTTTTTCAATGTAATTGTCCTCTAGTGTGATACCTACGATATTCAAGAGCCATCAGCTCAGAACTGAAAAAGTCAGGCTCCATTCCACTGACCCACTCCTCAAACGCCGTCACCCCTTCTTCGTCAGACCGGAAATAACGTCCACGGATATCCTATTTCAAGTTTGGGAATAGGAAAAAGTCGCAAAGAGCTAAGTCAGGCGATTAAGCTGGATGTGGTATTAATTCGTACCCGTTTGGCTCTACATCTTGAACTTCTTTGGCCGCGGGGGACCTCTGCCCTACCCACTTACGACTCCCAGTTTTATTCTCTGGCTCATGATAATGAACCTAAGTCTCATCTACAGTCACCAGAGAAAAGGAAAATCATCTTTTGACCTAATATGTTTCAACAAGGTGCTGCATACTGATGCTCTGGCTGTTTGTGTTTGTGTTTGTTTGTTTTGGTTTTTCGCCAAGGGATTTAGAGACCAAAAAGGGTTCTTAGCTTCCGCATATATAAAAGATTATGCAAGATTGTTGAAACACTACCTTGTGAAATGACTATTGTCTGCGCTATTTCCTCCACCTGAATTCGCCTATCGGAATATACCAGATCCCGAATTTTGTAACACATTTCTTCATCGGTGACATCCAGTGGGCGTCCAGATCTGGCTTCATGTTCTGAAGACGTTATACCGCGTTTGAATCCCCCCCGTACCCAGAATTTAACCTGAGCATAAGATGGTGTAGAAGACCCATAAACATCAGCTAACTCGCCGTGCATTCCCTTGCCTGTTTTACGTTTTAAATACAAGTACCGAATAACAGCACGATGCTCAACTGTAGATGAAAAGCATGCCTTTGCATCACTAGCCATGTTGGCATTCAATAACTTATTAAAGAATGAATTCGCGTGCAATTTTGTACCCAGGTATAAAACATGTATTGAAACGAGGCAGGAAAATCATGACCGTCTCAGTAAACCGGAAATGGGATAGGCTGGATACTCATAGACTCGCCCTTGTAGATGGAAATAAATCGATTCAGAAATCCAAAGAATTGCTAAAAGCAAAACGCATTAGAGACAAGGCCATAGCGTACAAGTAGTAGAAAACCCACCACCATTATAATAGGTACAAGTATACGAGTGAACGACAAATTTGGTCTTGCAAACAATTTTGTTTAGTGCATATATCACCGAAGAGAATCCTCCTTTTCATTTCTGAATATCTTTTATCCAAAAGAAAAGGCATTTATTTTCAGATTTGACTCCAGTTTTGCAGGATCCAGGAACTTGCGACTTTTCTCTTATCTAGATAATGTCTCGGTGACCTGGTTCATTTTATTTGAGTTTCTGTGACCCGGTTGATTTGTTGGGTTTTTTGGGTTTTTTTTGTTCTTTTTGTTTTTGTTTTTTGTTTTTGTTTGTTTGTTTGGGTTTTTTTTGTTTGTTTTTTTTTTGTTGTTTGTGTGTGTGTGTGTGTGTGTGTGTGTGTGTGTGTGTGTGTGTTTTTGGTTTTCGTTTTTTTGTTTTTTTTTTTTTTTTTTGTTTTTTGTTTTTTTGGGGTTTTTTTTTTTTTTTGGTTTTTTTTTTGTTTGTTTGGTTTTTTTTGTTTGTTTGTTTGTTTTTTTGTTGTTTTTTTTTTTTTGTTGTTGTCTTTTTTTTTTGTTTGTTTGTTTGGTTTTTTTTATTTGTATTTTGGTGATTTTATTCATCTTTGGATAATTTTTTATTGACCTTGCTATGTTTTTAGATGGCGTTCTATAGCCTTACATGATTTTTAGATAGTGACAGCTCTAATATCACTGGTGGAAATGCACAAACCGGCAGCCGTAAAGATCACTGGAAAGTTATACAAAGTGACAAACTTGAAGGTAGCTTGGAAATATTCAAAGTGGCAACTTGAATGTCACAAAGAAAATGCACAAAATCAAACAAATCTACTCAGAATGACAATGAGTTAACTGTGACATGCAATGCCTTCATACCAAAATACCCCACCGGTGGCGGTAGTTCTGATGTTAGAGCGTTCGCTCGTAACAAGGAGGTCGTGAGTTTGACCCCCGCTCGTGCCATGGCCTCTCAAACCTAAGATGTAACAATAGGTAGGGATTGCCCCTTCGCCAAACGCTAAAGCATTTAGTAGTGAGAATCACGGGTCTTTCGGATATGACCTTAAAAACGGAGTTTTGTGTCATGGCAGGCATTGGCACGTTGAAGAACCCTCCCTGTTACGGCCCTGAGCACTAAATATAGGTCTAAATTTGTGGTACTTCATATACAAATGGTGATTCTCAATATGAGTGAACAATTTTCGACGAGACATAAAACAAACAAACAAAATAACCCTGCCAAGATGCTATAACTACTATGGTCATGATAGGTTTGGTCAGCAATCAGTTAAATAAAACAATACGATGATCAGCTAATTTGATAGGGTTTGTCTGCAATCAGTTAAATAAAACAATATGATGGCCAGCTAATTTGGAAAGATAAATCTATTACTATCACCCAATAATAGTAATGATAATAAGGGTACACATCAAGTGCATGTGCATGTAATTGTTGAATTATATTTATATCAAGAATCTCGTATTTTTTCATATAGTACAGTGTGTTTACTTCCGGTAATGATGGTTTAAGATTTAGAATGTTTTGGGTCTGTTTTTGCGAATGTTAACGTGTGTTGTTACTTTTGTATGTGTGTGTGGTTGTGATTTTCTGTAATTGCTTGGATTTTCAAAAGCGAGTGATGACTTGCAAGGACTAGTTAACTTTTGGGAGTGATATGTGGATGAAATGGAGAGTTATGGAGCATTGGTAAGTGTTTGTAATGTGGATAAAATACGGAGTTTATTGAACATTGATAGGTAAACGGCTGCAAAATTTAGGCCTATGCTCGGCGCCTACCACCTTCGAGTAGGGAGGATATTTATTTGTCATATCTGGTGTGACAAGGGGAAAGAATTTAGTTTTTGTGGTCTCATTTGAAGGACCGCCCCTTTTAGTCACCTCCTACGACACAAAGGGGGTACTGGGGACTTATTTTAACCCGGATCCCCACGGGAAAACATTGGCAGTTGTTTGCAGTCTCTGATGCTCTTTTTCATAGACATTTGCTAACGAAGTCCAATCTTCAGCAAGGTTTGGGAACTTGCGTTCATTGCATGTGTGGAATGTTATCATCTTCAAGGCTCCGTTTCAAAGATACAAAGATGACATAGGAGAATGGGTTCTAATGGTATCAATGAAATGTTTACAGAGGTTTTCAGGGCTAGCCAAAGGTTAGGAAAGAACATCAGTAATTACTGTTGTCTCTAACTCAACTTATAAATATTGGTTTAGATAAAATATTTTCATATATAATCTTTGTTGTGTGCATTTTTTAATATGTTGTTTAATAATCATATAAACCATATAGATATTTTATTATGCAGCAATACGTTAACAGACACTGTATGAAATATAAAATTTCATAAAACTTGCATTGAAGGCTTCTTTTTCTATTATTCACTATTTAGGAAATGATCAATAATCTCATAAGGTCACCTGGATACAATGGTATATCATTAAAAGCCTTACGGGACTCTGAGTCGACTTATCCACGATTTCTAACAAGGGAGGGTATATACAGTACCACCTTATGAACTTTCATTTTGAAATCTTTAAAGTTAACTATGCTTAACTAGATAACTGTGGAATTTCAAGGAAAAAAACTAAGAACGCGACACATCGGCTTGGGGTTAGCTTACATCATGAGAAAAAAGCTGTGTGAAAACAAAGTTGTAGGTCGAAGTTCAAGATCAAAGGTGACTATCCTAACACATCTGCATTAGATGATCATTTACCGTTTAATGTTAAATATCAATTAAAAGCATACCGCCAAATAAAAGACATTAACAGCCCGAAGACAATTTGTAGCAAGTATCGATACAAATGTCTTCAAATCCTCTCGTCTTGTTTACATGAAGCATTCCAACGCAAATGTACCAAGTATGCAAATAATGTTAACTTGTTTATGCATGTATTCACAGCAAACAAAATTCATCAATTCACATTTGATGTATTTTTCGTCATAATTTAGACGCCATATCATTTATTTTCACGGAAAGTTAAATGCAATACATTAAGTAATACAAAGTCCTTATTCTCCTAACCCTCTCCTTATATTCACCGAGATTAATGATATTATTATATCGACTGACTTTAAGAGTCTTTCACCATTACTGTTTGGCTAAAAATTGAATATATCATACATACGTTATAAGCAAATCTTAAACTTAATGAAAGGCGTGCAGTGTCTGCTTTCATATCCGCATAGTCTATCTTCGACGAGTTGTATTTAGTTGCAGACCTGCTATTGATGCCTGATTCTGAAATATTTCAACAGTGCACCCTTACTCCTCTTAGGCACGTGATCCCACCTCTTGTATACCCAGGGGTTCGTATTTGCCCAATTATCAATTTTGTATTTCTCGTGTAATTATGAGATTGATCACTGTTCGTTATCTTCACCTTTTCATTTTCAATTCCATTGACATTATCAAGACATTTATGTACACGGCAATGATTTCAGATAGCAAAACAGGTAACATACACTACCTGTCAAACTATATTCATTTGCGTACAGGGGTGGCGGTAAAGAGGACATGCAATTCACAGGACTGGCTCCATGCCAAGAAGTAGCTCGGTACGCGAGTCAACTCTATAATATGAGCGCATACTACATAAAAACTACGCAATAAAGGGACAAAATATATTTTCGTTTTGTCACCCGAGGGACAGAGTATCTCAAATACATTCCAAAACAATCCAATTCGTAAATTGTGATAATGAAAATGATAATTCATCTCCATTTTTTTTTTCACGTTTAACCATATTATGAATGCAATTACATACCAAAGTCTAATTAATCAATTCACAAAATCTCGGTGGTTATTTTCACTTCTGGAGAATTTACACTGTTGACATATCCCGTCAGTAGTATTTTCCTGCTAAGCGTGAATGAATGCTGCACAGCTATATAAGAGAACGATTTAAATAGCACTTAACATGATTTGTGGAACATATAGCTGTAAGGGATACACTGGTTTATGGGGGACGTTTTGTGTATTATTTGTATCATTAATCATGGATCTTTTGCATATATCTTACTTAATTTGATATCAATTTGTCTCCCAAAATTTTACATAATATGATTTTTCATATTAATGCAAAAAAATATATATATATCAAATTAGACAAACATCAATGGTGGAGTACCACGGAGCATTACGTGGACCGGGATTATTTATTCGGGCAGCTGACCTCCGGTCAACAAACGCGGAATTATTTGATGATATATTTCAAGGACCAGCTATTATGAATGCCATTATCTAGTCTAATATGAATTGGTCTTTTGAAAACTGATTTAGATTGAATACATCCAAAACCAAGGATATGATCATATCCCTTTGGAAAGGACACAAAATGAACAGAGCGAATATTTTTGTAATCGTCATTAGTGATGACCAAAATTAGGGACCACATTTGAAGTAACTGCAGAAGTCTCCGCGCGCTTCTTTTATGAAGTCTTATTACCTCGTTAGAACTTTATATAATCCTACTTAGATCAATTTGTGAATACGCATACCCGGTACTATCCACTGGTCTTACAAAATCCCTTTCTGGCCGAATCGAATCTATTAAAAAACAGCCGGGTATTGAATTAATTTATTCATTCTCATTACCGTAATCCATCACCCGAGAATTTACCGGTCTAGAGAGCGTACAAATTAGACAGAGATGATTACGCTCAAATTTCTTTGACAAAATGAAAAATATTAATATTATATGCAATGTCTCCTCTTAGAAACAAGTAAAAATATGTCCAATCTGGAAAGTATCCACCATTTGTAAACAAACCACAAGAACAGTTTTATCCCGTGGTGCATTAACAATAATTTTCGTGGCTTTGATTAAATTTTAAATATTCGTCACCATTGTTTAATGCTCTTGCATGTATATTTTTAAAAGATTTATCTCACTTATGTACATGTATATTACATGAATGTACTTCACGATATAAAATTATTTTTACTATACGTCTTCGTACTTTCAACCTCTGGTTGACAATCATATGACTGAATAATTCCCAACTTCCTGATTAGCTGAAGGGCCTTCGTAGCCGAGTGGTTTGGGCATTGCCCTCAAAATCACAAGGCCTCTCACCTCTAGTGAGCGAGGGTCCGATTCTCACTCGCGTCGGTATATGTGAAAGAGTTTGCCAGTTTATTTTTCGGAAAGTCGGCAGTCTTCTTCCGGATACATTGTACATGTATCTGGGTTCTCTTCCATCAATAAAAACTGGATGTCACCAGATAACTGAAAAATTTTTGAATGTGGCGGAAAACAACAATCAATGTGATTGGCTGAAATATAGACAAAAATAATATCACGAGTATAGGGATATTGACTTTTCGGGTATTTTGGTGAATACTGACCGAATGGGTAAAAAAAATCTCTGGAATTTAAAGGGACTTCACCGATTTTCCCCCAAATTTTGTTTTTCACTTTTAATAATCAAAATTTACTATCTAATGTGTCTAAAAAGTTTGACATAAAAATTAAGGTTATAGATTATGGCAGAAGCTCATTATAGAAAGCTTATTATTTGTATGCAAAAAAAGATTGAGGTATGTTGTTGTTTACGAAGTTTTAAAATATGTGGTTATCATTCTACGTTTATGATATATTTCACATTTCAAGTATCCTTTAGGTGAAATGTGCCGTTTAAAAGTTCAATTGTTGTCTATGCAAAATTAGGATGCTTTATATTACAAAATAAACATTTCACTGGTGCGTTTATAAACATAAAAAGACTCGAGTCTTTGTTTACATAACACACGAGTGATGTTGTCATCACGAATATTTCTCGTCAGGAAATCAGTCTTTCACATCTTTAGTATTTTTTAATCTGTATGGATATCTTGCATTAACTTACAATTGTATTTGTTTTTTAATTCTGCATAGTAACTACAATTAATATTTATCAAAGACTATCACGTTTTATACATGCACGTCTTTTTTCCCCAGTCATTATTAGTTACCCGCACCGAGACCGATTGACCACGTTTTCATTTCAGGATTTTATGCTGTCTCTATGATGTGTCCATCAGCAATCTGCAAGGTGTGTATCTACCAAGACAACTTTGGAAATTAAATATTTTCTCAGAGACATTTTGAAATATAACAAGCATTATATCATAAGTACTGCAGCAGTATATTTCCCCTGAACCTCATCGCCAAGTCGGTCATATTTGCGTGATTAATTATTTTCCCCACACACTTATTTTTACAATGCACCTTGTGTATTTCGCTCTATTGTTCCCATGAATGAGAAAAACCCTGCAATTAACATGGAACTGATAATAAATATACACACAAAAGGATTAACTTGGACGGTGTACACAGTCATGCTACCTTATCACGTGTAACTACAGTGTGTTTTCTGTTATCTCATTTCATTTCAGTTTTGTTAAACCTAGATAATTCTAATAACGATATGATATAAAAAGTGCTAAATATTCCTTTCTCAATTAACTTTCATAATTTTTTTTTCAAAAATCATATTTGAATCATTGTATATTATTAACTTTAAAAAACTCCGAACTTGAGTTAACTTTCAGCATGGAATTCATTAGGAATCACAATCTATAGTTTCCGCAGACTGAAACTTGACGGAAACTGTATAATCGTTTACGCACTGCGGAAAGCATACAGGAAACCTAAACGTCAGGTTTCCACAGAGTTTCCATATGGTTTCAGTTTTGCGTGTACTAGCGTTTTCATCCAGGGTCTGCGTAGTATTCTGCTTGAATAATCATAAATCAACACAGGAATAGCGAAGTAATAAAAAATAAAAGCCATATATAAAAAATTCAAATTCCATATTTTCTATCTCAAAGGGCAGTAACTCCATCAAAAAATGGACCAGAACAGAATTCGACTTCTTATGGTAAAACAGTGAACCAAATATAAAATGAATATTTGCAAGCGTGACCAAAAGAAAAGGTTGTAAATCCAAGGGCCATAACTCAGCAAAACATCTATGGACAGGAACGT
Source organism: Ostrea denselamellosa (assembly GCA_024699665.1). Taxonomy (NCBI): domain Eukaryota; kingdom Metazoa; phylum Mollusca; class Bivalvia; order Ostreida; family Ostreidae; genus Ostrea; species Ostrea denselamellosa. The sequence goes on from JAMZEH010000046.1 coordinate 3,657,363, forward strand.
GACATGGTAAAGCAATGTACTAAATGAATCTGCAAGCCTGAAAAAAGTGCAGAAAACTGATTTACTGGGCAGACAGGCGGACAGACAATGTGCTTAGCTGGTAGGGGAATTAAAAACAAGATGCACCAGCTGCCATTCCAGTTAAAAGTCCCTGGTAAAAAAAACTCCAGTTCAATTGTATGCTTCTTAAATCTTCTAGCACTTAATTTTTTTTTAAACAGAAGGCTTGATTGCAAAATTTGATTTAATTCTACTTAAATTGATTTATCTCTAACATAATGTGAAATAAAATCATTGCAAAGAAAGTTCAAGTTTATTTTATTTAGCACTATTTAATCACTATACGATCTAAGTCATAGACCTTACAGAATCCTGGATCAAGTTCTAAATCAAATGCCTTTCTGTCATTCATCCATCAGATTCTTCAAAAATTGCAGTAGAAATGCGTTTATCATGAACTATTAATTAATGCAGCTCTCCAAGATTCGAAGACTTACTGCAAAGCTGGTTGTTATATTTTGCAAATGACAACATGTAATGAAGATATAAAAGCTGTCTATAATAAATAATAATAGTGATTCATCAGTCAATTTATTTAAGGTCATGGCAGTTTATGTTAAAATCACAAAATCAGGTACATGCTCAGTATTAAAGTCATGCAACACTGTTAGTACTAACAGGTATTTTTTGCTGCATATATTCAAACAATATTTGTAAAATGCTGCATCTCTACATTACCATCTCAAAAAACAAAAAACTAAAAAAAAAAAAAAAAAAAAAAAAAAAAAAAAGAGAATTAAAATCATTCAGATAAATGCAACTGTATCAACTGTAATACCATAATAAAAAAAAATTTAAAAGTAATTTTAATTTCAATATGTTTCATACCCATACATGAACAGTGTATGCATGTTTCCCTTCTATTGTGTTGGTCAATAAAACTTTATTGTTTCACAATACAATGAAATATGCACATAATACTATATCAGAATACTATCACACTTTTCAAAAATGGATAAATGGACAATACTACACTCTCTATCTATCTATATGTATACAACATACTACATGATTGAATTTTTGTACCCTTTCTCTAAAGCAGCTGAGCATAGACGGACGGAATATATGAGGATGTTGGGTTTTGATTTTTCAACCCTCATGGTCAAACATGACATCATCACCTCTTGATTTTTGGGACCGTCAAAAACTGATCCCGAGTCTTCTTTTTCTGGTCCTGTTCCTCCATCACACGAGTAATGTATTGTTGCTGTTTTTTCTCAATCTCAACCTCCGTTAGATGTTTCTTGTGCTCGATTTCCTTCACTTTTAACTTTTTCTCCAGTTTCTGTATCGCCTGTTTCTTACTGTGTAAGATCTGTTCTTGATGTTCCACTTGTTTACTTATTTCTATAAAAAAAACGTATATTTATGTAACTAAGTAAATATCATATATACATATATTACATAGTACAGATATCATTTTGTTGTACAGCTTATTCATATACATGTAAATGTTAACAGTAATGATACCACACGTGTTATTACATGCCATATGCGTGTCATTACATGTCACATTACTATGTGTCACCTGTGTATTATTACATGCTGTATGTAAGTTATATGTAATGCATTTTATTACATGTCACATTAATCTGTCACATGTATGTTACTACATGTCATATGTCAGTTATTACATGCTATATGTGTATTATATCAAACATTCTTCATTTTTTGTAACTACTATAAGCCTTAGTCAGAAGTTTGTTTTCTTTTTTCAACCAATGTGGTGGCCTGACCAAAAACTTTCCCCTCCAATTTTTTTCTGTAATTTCTAAGCAGCACACCTTTTTCTATTATATTGCTTTACTTTAATTTGACCTTTATTACAAGCTTGGTGAAAAAGATCAGCTGATTGTATGTATTTATTTCACATTGTTGCTGATTTCAATATCTTTCTATCTACACGTACTGGGTACCTTCCCATCAGTCCATTTGGTAAGTTGGAAAGGAAAAAACATAATACTAAAAGGTCATGACAATACACGTGTGTTTGCTGGACATGCAAGTATTTTTTTTTATTTCAATGACTGCTGTTTTTAATGGCTATTTAGACTTAAACCAAACAGTTTGTTCTAATTCAACCAGAAAAAAAAAATGTCCCAACTCTCATATCAAATATATATTCTTTATTTTCAAAGTACTAAACCTTTCTCACATTGTTAAGCGATATTGACCTCTCTTCATAAATCAGATAGGACCAATGACTCCTTCTCACCAATACCAGCTGGTCAAAAGTGCACTCATGCAGTAACATTTCAAACACAATTTTGACCAAAAATAATACATTTTTCTTACCCATCTATCCAAGTGTTAAAAGTGGTTTGCAAATGAGGGGGGGGGGGGGGGGCAAAATATATATATAAATACACACACACATGTGTGCGTGTGTGTGTGTGTGTGTGCGTGTGTGTGTATCACACCTTTCAGCACTTTGAATTCAAGATTTAGATCTACATGTAAAGTGACAAGACTGACCAGGTGTGCAAATTCATACTTACTTACACCTTATGGTTAACCTGTTAATGGCAATCTTATGCTCAGTTTCTTGCTGATCAAAAGGTATGACAATCTTGTTCATGGGCAAAATTTAAATTGTAGTTTATTTGTCCTATCCAACACACCACATTGACCTAATAGGCTTATAGTAGAGACACTTTCATTATTTAACTACTTTGAGTTGGAGAATGTCCCAAGAGATTTATTATGGAGTCCATGTCTACCTCTGAACTTGCAAGTCTACTTATATATTACAAAATTTACCTATCTAATTGATAAAACTTTATTCATGAGTCTAGCCAATTATAGTACATGTACATGTTCTTACAGCTGCGAATTTGCTTACACTGTCATAAAAATGTTGAGTGCTGATGATACACTCATGAATTGAAAATACTGTATACTGGGACATTTTGCCCCAAAGCCCTCATTCTAAATTTGCTGAAAGTCATTTTGTTTATGACAGAACAACAAATAAATCTGTATTCACCCAGTTTTAAATTTGCTCATAGAGGTGATTTGGGGAGAATGAAATGGGGCGAAAATTTCCATGTTTACACTAACCTATTAAATAAAAGGCCCAGAGGCCTAGATACATTCACCTGATAAAGTTTAAAGACGAGAATAATACAAACTGTAAAGATTGATTTTTTCCTTCATATGTCATAACAAGGCACAAAGAATCAGTATTTTTTAATGGAAATAAAGATACATTGGGTGACTGGCCTCCCCACTGTGTAGTGAATGAGAAGAATGTAGCCTTCAAAGTTATGGATAAAAACCATTTAGTAAAACACAAGCTCCTGTCTCAACCTTCCCTCCCCACAATTTCAGAAAATGAAGTATGGAAGGAAAAAACAAGTATCCCCCCTCCTTTCGAATTAGGATTTTGAAGATCAGGGAAAGCCTTTTTTTCTTAGCTTGTCAAGGTTTTGTGACAACCCAACTTCCAGTTTCTTTTAGCCACCCACCCCCTCCCCTATACACACACTTTGAAAAACAATATGTGCCTGATTTTACTGAGTTTACAGTAGAAGTGGCATGATCTACTGCAACACGTAAAGGAACATGGCAGTCATTATATGTTTGTATCATAAAAAAGACATTCTAAGATATGATATATTCAAACTTATTTCATATATGTATGTGTAATGATTTTTATTTTGATAAGATTAACTCTTAGTTGCATGACTCTGAGCATGATTTAACAAGATGGCTGCTGAACAGTCACAACAACAAAGTACATTTGTAATTTGTACATAAGAATAAAATTCTAGACTGAAGAAGCAATTAGGAAATTAAAGCTGGGATTAATACCCTACAAGGCATATCAAATATTTTTCTTACAAACGACCTTTCCCTCAGCTTCAAGGTTAAGACACACAGTCATGTGATATGTATGAGTTTCTAACCCTGTTTACAAGTGACCTTGGTCAAATGACCTTGATTCAAGGTCATTACACACTTGAAAATATTATTTGTGCCAAGTACAGTGTACATTTGTAATCTTTTAATGACATGTTATGGTCTAAACTAAAAGTGGACAGAGAGACAATTGGAAACATTTAGATAGGATACTGTACATAGTGGAAAGACAATATATGTGATGATGCCTGAAATTGTTTGTGGTCAGTATCAAAATTCAGTGAAAAGTCACAAAGTAATTTATAAAAGTTATCTAATAAAATTCCAATTTCAGCAAATTTTGTTGCATCAATATAAAAAAAGTGATTTTTAGTCATTAATATCTTTTACTACAGATTAAAGTTTGCATAGGGCAGTACCAATTTATCAGAGATGGCCTTATGATATGCTCACCCAAGCTCTTGGTTGAGGAGAGCTAACTACATTAATGACAGTTGGGCTGTCTGTTGCTTTCTATATCAAATTTGATAATTCCTCCACTTTACCTGAGCACTTTGATTCTAACTTGATGTTCTTAGAAGTTTCTTCCATGGCTTTTGATCTGATGTCACCAAATCTGTAATATAAAATGCATCATATATCTTATTTATATAAATGGTACAAAATATATTGAATCAACTAGAATGCATTAAAAAAATGTAAAGTTTAACGTCCCACTGAATTCTCCAGAAACATTACCTTGAAACATAAATACACTAAAATGGAAAAATACCATAAAGTAAAGTTGCTGGCTGAATGTGTATTTTACGTGTCACAGATTTGCAACTGTCAGGTGTCATATAATCGATTGCCATATCAAACATTTCAGCCTCAATATCAATGGAATCAGCAAAATGTTCAATTAAAGCACAAATACACAAAAACAGTAAACATAAAATCCCATGTTCAAGGTACTGAAATCTGGCAAGACTCACGCTCTTTGAAATGCTTCCTTCTCTCTGGCTAACTGTTTGGTTAAAATTTCCACTTCTCCCAAAGCAAATTCCAGTCGATCTGTGACGTCACTCAGTTCAATTCGTGTCTTAGCATGTTCCTTTCTTTCTTCCTTAAAAAAGAATAGGAAATATACAGATATCTTGTGTCTGCTGACATATCTCTTACCTTATGTAGCAGAAACCAAAAATTATCATTTACATCTTTACCACATGCTAAATTAT